>CM026170.1:3169009-3769009 GCA_014825975.1 Bombus haemorrhoidalis
TTCTGTTACGGTAGTTCATAGCGAGTCCATATTTTTGGCATCGGATACGCTGAGTTGTGGTCCTTTCGTATGGCGAAGGTTCTATTGCTACGATTCCGTTCAATATTTTTTCACGTAGAAAATACCAGTATTATTCCTTTTAGGTTTAACCTACAACATTGTTGAATAGATAAGGTATCATTATACCAACGTATTCAAATCGTGTCTTGTTCGAAACTACACGCTGAACGAGATAATTTTATTCCACATTTTAGACTCGTTTTTCCAATTTTTTATTCTTCCGTGATTAAGAACCAGGCAAATTCACCTATATTCGTCTAATTTCTAAACTCCAGTTTGTCGAAAATAAAGGCTACAACGCAACTCCGTTACTTCTGATTTTCGTCTTAATTCGAGCCATAGAATCTTCCTGAACTTCGGTTGTATCGAATTTAGATACCCATTTATACGATATGTGCACTGTCGGCCATGAATATCTGTTGATAAGTTACGACAATTTGACTTTGCCTGGTGATTCACATTATAGAACATACATAATACTAATAAAATAACAGATTCATATTAAAATACTTGAAACATAAAGGCAGTAAAAAGTATTTAGTTATTGTTCAATGCGAACAAGTGTCCTACGAGTTTTGAGCGGCAGTGGCCATATATTCGATAATTTAATATCAATTACAAAGAATAACTTTCTGTTCTCAGGTTTCCTTAAGGTCCGAGATTGCAACGTTATTATTCTCGATTGGAGTGTGATATCGATCGATTTTGTTTATTCTGTCGTCGCAGAAATCGTACCGTACGTTGCTCAACGTGCAGCTAGTTTCATCAATTTTATGCGAATTGGGGCTGGTTTGCAAACGTCCAACTTGAAAATTATTGGGCATTCGTTCGGTGCTCAAATCGCGGGCTTGAGCGCGCGGGAGGTAGGAAAATCGAGCCGAGTGGCGGAAGTTGTCGGTGAGTAACGACATATTATTAAAGCGGTATTCTAAAGTTCTCCAAGAAAATTCAGTAGCACTGATTTTAACATCAGGTCGAAAACAGTGAAGTAGATTACTCGTAGAAGAGAATTTTCAAATTTTCTATGCACTTTAATGTAAGTTGATTTCATGTCCGGCGAAATATCGTTACGATACAGTAAATTATACTAAATTTCCAAGTATTTGCTATTATAGCTCTCGATCCTGCCAACGTGATGTTTCAACTAAAAAAACCTGGTAGAAGAGTTGATAAATCGGACGCAGAAAATGTTCAAATTATCCACACATGCGCTGGACAGTTCGGTTATTATCTGTCTGTTGGTACTTCAGACTTCTATGCGAATGATGGAAGACATCAACCAGGATGCGGCACTGACTTCTTGGGTACGGAACATACTACGGAATATTCTATTATTGACATATTTCACATTTAAAAAATATTATTTCTGTGCCTCGGTCTGTGTGTGTTTGTTTGTACGATGTTAAAAACGAATGTTACGAAACACAGGGATCTGCGCACATTTACGTAGCTACAAATTCTTCGCTGAATCGATTACGAATCCGAAAGGCTTTCTCGCCACACGCGCAGATGGTGCAACAGCATACATGGGTGGTGCTACCCTCGATCCTAAGTAAGTTTTGTATTACTACCGTTGTGGATAGATTATCGAGTTTTACGCATTTCCGAGGAACTAGAAGAATGCGTAGAATGCAAATAAATAATGAACATGTGCAATATTTAGGATGTGAAAATTCTTGGTCCTAGACTTTTAGCAGAGCTCGTAAAAGTATGAATTTGCATAGATACTTGAGAGCTAATTGCCGAACATACCTGTTTAATTATTTTTTAAAATTTAATTTAACAAGCTGATGCTAATATATGTTAATTTCTTTACAGTGCGAAAGGAACCTATTACTTCAAAACTAATAGTCAGTATCCTTATGCTCTTGGTGGATAACATTATTCTTTTGAATATTGAATATTTGGATGTATTTTGTACATATGTATTTCAATACTTGTATAAATTATGAAGGAAATTAAAAAATAAATAACAATTGATTTTATTGTTCGTTGAAATTCGTTTAAGAGAACTTTTATTTCGACTTACTGCGGCCATATCCTGAATTCCTTGAGTCGATTTCGATGCAAGCACGAGCATACTTATAGCGATGTCGAGTAAAAGCATCATCTTAACCCTTTCGCTACGGGCGATTTCTTCGTCGCGGCACTCCCGCTAAACGTTTACGCCCCACCACAAATCGGGCTGCTCTAACGGTGTTTTTCGAAGAAAACAAAATTTCCTCAAAACAAAGTATTAATAATTTCTTGACACACACACTTTTAATTACAATTTAGTAACGAATAACATTCCAGAATATAATAATATGATATAATACAATATAATTGTATGATATTGACAGCCTTTAATAATGGTATTGCGTGTTGTATTTTTCGAAACATAGTGTTACACATAGGCCAACATTGCAAATCTCGCACTTGTATCGCGATTTGATCCACAGTTTCCGTCTATCGATTATAATCGAAAACACACTTCGGCTTTTTAATCATTTTTTGCATGCGACAATGATGTTTCGTGTCAAGCAATTTTTCATTGTGGAAAGAGGACAACATATACACTGCTCTCTTGTTACACCGTTTTATTGTTAATGAAAGGGTTAAGGATGGGTTACAGTGTAGGATACTCGTCGTATGTACAATACGTGGTCTATAGCCGCCCGTAGTACGCCTTACGGATAGGCTAAACGTCACTTTATTTTAATACAAATATGCTTCAGCATATTATATATATAATATATATGCTTCAGCAAATAAATAAAGAAACTTTTGTACTGTACGTTTAATTCGTTAAACATTATCATCTTTAATTAATTACGTTTTTTACAGATAGAGTAAAACGACTGCGATAAGGAATTTACGCATGATCGCACTTCGAACTATGCATGTATTTAAATTAAACACGTGTTGCAATGACAATGAGCATTTGCTAATGTGAAGAATATTCATAAAAATTTCTTTAGTATCTTTTTCTGTTTTTTACTTCACTAACGAGGAAAGTACATATAATGCTTATTAAAAAAATATAATTTATCATATACTTAAGATAAGAAAATTTAAAAAAAGTTAACCTTTTCGTGATCTTTAATCAAAATCATTCACATTGTCGAGATTTGTCTTATTTTAATCGTTCGAAAAAGTTTAATAACGTGGGTATAATCACCGTGACAGCCATCGTGTTAACAAGTTCGTTTCTCGATTATATCACAATTTTCAGACTAACCTGCGTATAGAATCAAATTTCTGTATCACCAATAGCCAGTTGCCGCCATATCCTGAAAACAGACAAGAATTTTAATCAACGTGCGTCATATACAGTCCATTGGAACTGCGGTAAGAGCTTCATCGCGTGCTATCGTTTCGGGAATAGACTCAGAGCACGAAGGATATTTATCGAAACGCTATCGAGTCCTCGAGGGGTTGGTTTCTCGTTTCTGTGCGACGGCGTATCGCTCACCGCTCTTAGGAGCTATGAAAATTCGATTACAATTACGCAGACATGTCGCCAACGACTTCGTTACCGATTAAACCGTGCACGATTTCCTACTTCGTTCAGTAATTGCGTACTGCAATCGATGAAGAATAATTGCAATTTTTGCAACACATGTATCAACAAGCTTCGCCCGCGTGCAGCAGCGCATATGCGTGCAGGTCGTCACAGCAAAAAAGACGTCTCCGTTCAACGGAACGAGCGTCGTACGAGCTACGAATGATCATGCTCGAACTTACTCGATATTTTCTGGAGAATATGCCACGCGAAGCGTGTGGTCCGTAAGGGTGCGAGTAGAACGCGACGAGGGTGAAGAAGATGCACTGGAGTCCTCGTCAAACCTACAAGCACGTGCAGTCTCCAGGTGTACAGCTAATCGCGAATTCCGTAATTCGTCACCTAACAGACGCACTATAATATTGTGATGACACATGTAAAGCAATCCAGCGATCGCTTTGAAATGCTAACTTCGCTTTTTCCAAAATCTTCTATTTTGTAAATCTTCTAAATCGTGTTTTTAGCGTTCGTTGTCGCGATGTTACGGTGATATTGGGGTATTGCACTTTTGAAGAACGCGAACGAACGTCTTCGTACATCTATTTCGTATCACACTGTTCGTTGATCCGTGCTGGCAATGTACGAGAGGGAGAAAGACTTACTATAGAAGAAGAAGAAAAAGAAAAGAAAGAGCGGTTGTATGTGTCGTGTAGTCGCATAGTTAATAAATCTTCGATCTTTCTATCTGGATGTAATAGTTTGTCGTCGTGGGACACGGGACAGGCGGGACAAGCCGCCTCGGGGCAATTTTTTGAACTTATTTTCCTTGATTGAACTCGATAAAATAGTAATTAATAGTTTATTAACGAATATATATGATAGCAATTAAAAAAGAATAAAAAATCGCCACCATTCACCTTGATAGAAATGTAATTTTAATGTAATGTAGAAACGTTAATTTAATGAGACGTTATCATTCATTTTTCATTATAACGATTGATAAACATTTTACGTGTAATTGAATAAGAAATAAATATTGACCTAAATAAAGAAATGTTGTAAACCTAAATTGTTTTGAAGTATAGTCTTGCACGATAATATTTTATCCTGTACTTGTTATCTTTATACCAAACGTTAGATGTATTAAATAGGATTATGTAATGCTCTTTATAAATATGTATTCGTAAAGGTTGTATCGTTATCATCATCAACTGTCATTAGATAATACTCTCTGATCTGATGAATGGATTTTAGCTTTTGATGTTAGATTTACAGGAGTCTTTGAAGTACACAAAATGTTCTTATACCTTACTTATCTCTCCAATATTTCTTTTTTTACAAACGATATTTTTTTACAAATTTTCATAATCTACGCTGGCAAAACCTTACGTTTTAAAACTCAATTCCAATCTTGCTAAAATTATTCAGCTGTCTTACTTTCTTAAGGATGCAGTCCTATAATAACCCTGATAACGTTCGATTTTTTACGTCGATTAAAATCAATGCCTGAGAACGCGAGATGACACTTGAATGGAACAGTTTCCACTTGTTCCATAAGAAACAACGTATTATATTTACGTTGGAGAAGGTAAATATTTTTGTTGGCATTGTACGTACATCAATGGTTAATTCATAAGAGTCGTTATATCCAAGATATCATCGTTCTTGCTAATAAACCGAAGATAAGAGCAGATTGTTTCGAGTAATGCAATGAAAGAACAAATAACAAAGCAGAGTTCGAGATGGAACGATGTAAAAGAGATTTGTCTATGATAATTTCTGGTAAGCCATCGCTTGCGTGTACAAGTTTCGAATCAACAGACGCGTTGTAAATTACTACGCTGCGACTATTCTAAATTAGTTTCGTCTCACAGTATTGGTCAAGATTACGCACGATTTTCTGTAGGAAATCATTGCATTGTTGTCAATGGAAGGATAATTGGAACCGGTCCCTGAAAAGACACTTCCAGGCTCTTAAGGGATGACGCATATATTTGGAATTTCAATTATTATCGAAATATCAGATGACTAAAATGTGCCATAAAATAGGAATTTCAGAGAAACGTTTAAAAAATAATTAAGCTGAATGGGAGCACGGGTCAGTTTTGATGGAAATCTCGCATCGTTATTATAAATTCTCCATGTCAACCATGAAGACAACCACATCTCTTTCTAAGGGAAACGAGATAACAGTGATTTCGCGAGTCTAGAAAACGATAAACGTTCGATGATCGTTTGAAGGTATGCAATTTTTTTTAATCGTTTATATCTCTAAAGTTATTTAATCGACGAGTATCCACACCCAATGTTTCAAACTTAGCGTAATCAGTAAAATGACGTGTGAAGTCTACGGTGAAATATATTGGACAGTCTTTGAAAATTTAAGATAGTCTCGAGCATAAAGTTTGTTGGAGAAATAGTTACTTTATCACGAAATAAATTATTTTTAATGACATTTTGCGCGATAGTGCGGTTCATATTAACGATGCTACAATAATTTCGATTCGACAACAATCTACGAAGAAAACGATGGTTAGTTTCTGAATAGTTTAATCTTTCGGTTATATAATCACGGGTTGAAGTAATTTTCTCTAAAAACAACTGAAATAACAAAGAAATCGTGAATTGCAGTTTCGAATCTGAAAATTGTCAAGAATAAAATCATAAGTCAAGAATGAGATAATAACGACTATGGTAATTTCCTGTAAAAACAATTAGACTGAAAAGAAATCGTAAATTACAGTTTTGAATGGATCTTGCAATTTTCGGACGAATTCTTACAATTGACGACAGATTGTGAGTGTAATTATCGAAAATATACCGATACGTGTTCCGAAAAAGAAACGAATTTTGTTATTATCCATGATGATGATAATTCACTTTGATAACAGAAGGTGCTGCGAGATCCCTCGTCTAAAAAATTGCGAACACCTGTTTATTACGTAATTAGTGTGTACCGATCGTTTCGAAAACTTTAGAACTATTAATTAATTAACTAAACCATTAAAACTATTAAGAACAATTTACATACCGCCAAAATTTCCATCATAATGAATTACATACAATATTCACATCTGTTCACACATGGCTCAGAGAGCTTGAAACAGATATAAAGAACTAATTCGTGGCGATATATTTCATTGAATACATAGTTCCCTTACCGAGTAACTTGTAGCAGATAAGCAGAGTAAGTGTAAAATAAGCGGTAGCTTCGATAAAAACAAAGGGCAGACAACTAATTTTAGATACAGTACCATTACTGTTCTTTGTATTACTCGAAATAATTACGTATTGTTTAATTTCAAATTCAAATTTTGAGCAATTTAAAAAGAAGCTTAACATTCGTAGTCAACAAATTTAAATTATTTATTTCCGATGTACGAATTTCTGAAATACTCCCGAAGTAAATATAAATATTTGAAGCCAACGTGGTTAAATCAAAGATTCAAAATAAATATTTAGTAGAAATATAATATTACAAAGTTGATGCATATACTTCTAAGAAATAAATGAAATTATTCTTAAAGCAAGTAATTAAATATCCTTTTAACTTAACTTAACTTCGCGCTTAACATCGTGTTTCCGTTAAGATGAAACAATTCAGCTTAATTTTCTAACTATTTGTAGAAGATTCAGCAGTGTGTGTCAGATATCATTCATCAGGTGAGTATCAGTTTCTTATCAATTGTGCAGTGTTTGAGCTAATAATCATTATTCCGTTCAAACCTATAAAAAGAAGCGGCAAAAAAGGGAAACTGAGAAGTCGATTTATAGCGCGGTACGTACAGTGAATCACGGTGACAATCATGGTAAATGCATCATTAGCACTATGTTAGTATCAGAATATTTTTCGATCGAAAAAAATCGAATAACTTATGAAGGAAAGAAATTTTTGTTCAGTTTATCCTACGCTGCTTTCGACGTTGAGAGAAGCCAATTATACGATTCTACCGAATGCAGAAGGAAAACCGGCTCTGGTTAAACTCGATAACGCCATACTAAGTGAAGCAGACTTGGTTCTTTTCGGTGGCAATGTGGAAACGATCAATTTCACGCTTTACACGCAGTTAGAATTATTTTATATTAATCTCCTTCTTTATGGAAAACCCTTATATACATTTTGTACATTTTTGTCGTAATTCTACTTACAGGAATTATTATCTTTAATTTTTTTTAAATCACAGCAAAACATCGTAAAGAATTATATCTTTTCTTCCTAACTTACGATCACAGTTCCTACTCGAAAAGGTTAAATTTTAAGAAAACAGGAACCTGCGATTTAACGTTATAAAATTTGCTTTATCCATAGAGACGCATAGCTAGAGAATTTTTGCTAATTTTCAAGCATCTTTTCACGCAAGTACTACCATAGAATTTTGTGTAATGTTAGCCCTGTTACATTCTTTCGATCATTTTTAACCCAATTATATCTTTCCAAAATTAGAAAACATGTTCAGTTTGAACTTAATATACGAGAAAGCGATTTTGTTCGCTAAAATCAGAGTAAGACCGAAATGTGCAAAAATGTGCAAAATGTAGGTTAAAACTTTGTTTCCAGCGAACAAACGACCGTGTTACATGAATATACATTCGAAATACGTTTAACAGTTTCGCTCAAACGTACTATTTATTCTAGAAAAAACAGTAAAGATGGCGACGTCCTAAAATTAAATGACATAGACTCGGTTCGAAAGAGTCATTGGAACGCAAGCAGACAAACCATCGTAGTCACTCACGGTTGGAATAACAAAGGTCAATCTGAGTCATGTACGCTCGTACGCGATGGTAAGTAAAGTATCATCGATGTAATACAACAAATACACCGTGAGTTGAAATTCGTGTCAAATAATTAAAGTCAGTAGAGATCGTGTGATTCGACAACAAAAGTTAGGAACAGCGAAATTACGTTGCGCGTTTGATTTTTCGAGAAAATCGAGTTTAGAAACTTGACAAGTATACTACACTATATTAAACTATTCGGAACTTCCTGTGAGTTTTATCTTTTAAGTAAAATTATGCACATTATACAGGCTAATGGCCGAATATTTTAATGCCACGAAATGCAAATGAAATTTCTCATTTCTTTCGTCTCGAAATGGTACAACACGATACATTTGATAATATATCGTATAATTATTTATCGTATAGAAGCAAACAATTGATTATTCTACGTGTGAAAATAAATCGAAAATATAGAATAAAATTTGTTCGCTTGAAATTCGTTTTCGAAAAAATTGCATTTATCAAGTATACGTGATCGAACGTATTCAAAGACTATCTTGTTCGAAACATGGCCTCAAACGGGCCAACTTAATTTTATTTTCCAGGTCTGTTAAATAACAGGTGCGATAAAAAAAATAACAGATTTATACTAAAAATATTTCAAAACTAAGAATAGTAAAAGATATTCAACTTGCATGAGATATTAGCAGGTGTCCCACAACTTACGAGCAGCAGTGGTCGTATAATCGATATTTTATATTATATTTTAACTTTATGACAAGCAATTTTTTTCTTTTTTTTTTTTGTTTTCAGCATTCCTCAAGGTCCGCGATTGCAACGTTATTATCGTCGATTGGAGCGAGATAGCAGATCACATTGATTATATCGCTGTTGCAAATAACGTGCCACGCGTAGCTAGCCACGTAGCTAGTTTCGTGAATTTCTTGCGAACTAGCGCTGGTTTGCGCACATCTAACTTGAAAATTATTGGACATTCTCTCGGTGCTCATGTCGCGGGCTTGAGCGCGCGAGAGGTAGGAAAATCGAGCCGAGTGGCGGAAGTTATCGGTACGTAACGATATATTATTAAAGTAGCATTCTAAAGTTCTCGAAGAAACACCAGTAGCGTTGATTTTAACGTCAGGTTGAAAATAGTAGAATAGATTAATTTGGTTTTACAAATGAAAGATAAGCAGAAAAATAAGCGAGGTTTACAAGCTTGGACGATAAATTAAAAAATATCGGAAATCTGTTTACATTATGTTAACTCGAAAGGAAACGCTTTTAAAAGCGTCATCATACAACAAAACGACATTTGCCATTTCAGCGCTCGACGCTGCCAAGCCATTGTTTGAGTACAAAGGAGCCGGTGGAAGAGTTGATAAATCGGACGCGGAAAATGTCCAAGCTATTCACACATGTGCCGGATATTTGGGTCTGGATATCTCGATTGGTACTTCCGATTTCTTTGCCAATGATGGAAGACATCAACCAGGATGCGGCGATGATTTGCTAGGTAAGTAATATGCTTACAGAATCGTCTGTTACCGACAAATTCCGATGTAAAAAGTATTATTTGCGCGATTGTGTGTGCGCGCCTGTATATGCGATACTAGAAATGAATTTTACGAAACACAGGAGGTTGCGCTCATGAAAGCAGTTACAAATACTTCAGTCAATCTATTACGAATCCAAAAAGTTTCCGCGGTGTAGCTGACAATGGTGCTTCAGCATATATGGGTGGTGCTAACCTCGATCCAAAGTAAGTTTTATTTTACTACTGTTACTGATAAATTATAGAGCTTTAGGTCGCATTTCCGGGAAATTAGAAGAACGCATAGAACGTAAATATCTAAAGGACAGTACAGGTTATAATATTTAGGAGGTGAAAATTCTTGGTCCTGCACTTTTACCTGAGTTCATAAAAGTATGAATTTGCATAGATACTTGAGAGTTAATTGTTGAATATATCTGTTTAATTATTTCTTAAAATTTAATTTAGTTAGCTGGTGCTAATATATGTTAATTTCTTTACAGCGCTAGGGGAACCTACCACTTCAAAACTAGCAGTTAATATGCTTATACTCCTGATGGATAAAATTATTCTTTCGAATATTCAATATTTGGGTGTATTTTAATAATTGTAAGGTACTTGTACAAATTAAGAAATAGATCGAGAAGTAAACAGTATTCTGACTATGGCTTGAAATTTGTGTAAAAGAACATTTATTTCCACTTACCCCAACCATTATTCTCGGCCGTTCGAGTTGATTTCGATGCAAGCATGACCATGTCTATAGCGAAGCCCGCAGACTCGCCAGCAACAGCGTCATCTTGATAAAAATTAGTTTCAATTGTTAATGTTCATCTTCGTACGCTAAGATTGTAAGTGTACATTTTTGTATCGCTCAAAAAAATTGAGATAAGAGAACAATAGCGACGTATAGATCGAGATCGACTTCAATAAAACTAAAATTAAATAAAACTAAAAGGCCCGTCACTAAATATTAGGTTGTCCGAAAAGTTTCTTTCGCTTTATGAGGAAATAATAGACGTTTGTACGAAGGTGTATTGTTGTAAAGAACACGTTTGCGAAAGAAAGACACTTTCCGGACAATCTGATACTTCGCATTCTGTCAAAATAATTGTAAATTGTCCTGTATATGTAATATTTATTTTTTTATTTTTCCAACTAGTAGAAACAAACTTCAATCACGTAATGGCGATTTCCCGTGGCAAACAAATATGCAACAATCCATTTCGAAGGTATTTAAACAATTGCCAGGTACAATTTATTCGTTTATATGATTTTCGGTATCAGTTTACTTTTCTTACTCGATCGTATCGAGTACAAAGAAGCATTTACGATTTTCGCTAGTCTTCGCGAAACACGCGATATCGATCAGCGAATACAAGTGGATATGCGTTTAGCACGGCAGCATCTATGAGTATAAGTTTTCTATTTGCTAGGCATATAATGATGTTTGGCAAATATATATATATTTATTTATTATAAGATGTGCTCTTAAAGGAAATGCATCATCTCGCAAGAATTACACATTCAAATGGTACGTTTAACACATTTCCTTCCAGACTTGTCTTTAAATCCGGATTGTCAAAATTTGCACCATCTGATTGACTTTCTTCCAACATTTGCGATAATGCGATGCAATAATTACGTGCAAAGTGATATAATTTACGAGTAACGGTGCCTCTTCACGCGACTTATGATAGATGTACGTAAAAGTAGTCTTTTTTCCAAGTGTTCGCGTACAATTACTTTCAATTGATACAATTTCCTGTCTTTTTCTGCAACTGTCTGAAACGACAGGTTCATGATCGATCGGTGTCCATAACATCACGAGCGCAATGACGACAACGTGGCTCTAATCGCTGATTTATGTCTGTCGCGTCCCGCGATCCGCGTGATTCGTAGCGCGAAAATAAAATTGATAAATTCTCCTAAACCGAGGAAATTTAAAAAATTTATTCGAAACCGTGTTTACAATATTTGAAGTGAAAGACAATTAAAGCCGCTAAAAACTATATCTTGCAAAAACTCGTCTATGTTTTTATATTATGCCTTTATAACGATATTAGGACAATTAAAATTGTAAACAAAGTCGACACTTGAACAAACGTTGGAGATATTCCCAAGCATTTTCAAAGGAAAGACCCTGACGTTTTTTCATCTCCGACGGATATAAACGTAGCTAATCAGAGAAGTCGATATGAGAACAATTATCGTTCGGTTATCGAGCAAATAAATTAGCATTTATTATCTATCGGAGAATCGGTTATCATTTTATCTAACGAAAAATTACCATTTTGTCAACCGAAGAATCTCACATCCATCAGTTAATTATCAATATTGAAATTGAGTAAGACTTGAAAAAATCATTTTATATTTTCAGTATTCCCGCACATAGCAGGTTAGCCGAAAGTGGAGCTTATTGTCAGTTGCGTTAAACGTCAGTTGACGCTACCTTCTCATCCGCGATTGAATAGCACGTAACAATGTTCACTTTCGAAATACGAAGAAATTCGTCACAATGGAATTCCAAATTCGACAGAAAGCTACATAACATGTACGAATAATAGAATTTTTCAGCCATTTCTCCGAAATTTAGATAGGTAAATATAATAAATTATCAGATATATAGTTATTTTTTTTCTGAAAATACGTATAGTGCACAAGAAACGAATGATATACTAAAACCAGAATTTTCGTTTCAGAAGCTAAGCGATTTCAGGGAAGATACTATTTATATTGTATGTAGTCATTTCTTCACAACTTTGACAGATCGATGTATAATTAATCTTCTGAAGATGAATTAAGCAACGATGAAAGTAAAATCATTCTTCTCTAAAAGACGAAAATAATCGTGCAAGGCAAAGATTATGCCTTAATACAATATTTCTTTTAGATTTCAATTTAATTAAATTTAAACTATATTCGCTAATCCGCGTCTGATCGCTCGAAAACAACGTGCGCGTTTCGCTCCACTACTACACTATTTCAATAATAATATAAATAACTTTATAAATAGTCGCTAGAAATGAAAGAAATACACGACAGCAACAATCTACTGGTTCGCGATTGAAACAGAAACTCCGACACAGCTGTGACTCGATGAGACCATCAAAGATTAACTAAAAGTTGTTTTATCTCAAAGATTATTAAACAAAGAGCTTAATAATATCAATGGCTTATATTGTAACGCTGTCCTATGTTACGTAACATAACAGCGTTTTGACAAAATTAGCCGATCATCTGTTAGGTAGTCCGAAAAGTTTCTTTCGTTTTATAAGGAAATAATGGATACACAACGTGTTTCGTTTTATATTGTTTTATCCGATTGCGTACGATCCATTTTGTTCTATCAAAATAAAAATCACAACGTTCGACAGATTAGGTTTCATGTTCGAAAGACGTGTCTGTAAAAGAAAGACACTTTCCAGACAATCTAATACATAATTTTCACAAGTACCAACTTTATTCTTGTTGTTTATTCTAAACCATTGTTTCGTTTAATGTACCTCATCACGGATGATGATGGACGTTCTCACATGATCGAACGTTCTTGGGAAGTGATTGTTTTGATTGTTCAATAAACTATATATAAAAATCGTTAAACAATCGCTATTGGAAAAAAGATGCGCCACTGTTGGAAATGTTCTTATTCGAACGTTTGCTTATTTATTGAAATATTGGAAATTCCATCTTCTTTCGCAAGTATTACAAATCCTATTGATAAAAACATCTCGAGCTCTTACAAATAATTCAACCCTCTCTTCGAGTACCTGTTCTTGAACAATACCGGGCACACGCTCGGTTAAACACCGTGCATAAATAGAGCGACGACGATACGATAAACATACGTGAGACGATACGTCAACATCGAACGGCGATCACCTATGATAAGCTATCTATTGAAAACCTTCGCGAATCTTTTGATCTCGCAAGCACGACTTATCGTCTTAGAATCTCAAATAAAAAATAATCAGGAAATCAACGACAGTGATCTTCTGCGTAGAAACTTCCGATCCGATAAAACTAAAAGCCCTCGTCGTCAACTCGGAGCAATATTTAGATACGGTAGGATGCTGGTTATCGAGATAGTCAACAATGCGAGACAAAAAGAAACACAAACAATATGAATCAAGCTGATACGTTACACCGGGACGTCTAGAAATAAATGAGATTTTCACGTTTTTTTCTTGAGTAAATACGAAATGAAAAATCCAAATTTTTTCGCATAATATTTAACGTAGCCATACTTTCTAACAAGACTAAACAAAATAAGGCTACATTATAAAATTTCTGATTTTAAATGAGCAAGATATATCAGGTTGTCCGAAAAGTTTCTTTCATTTGATAAGGTGATAATAGACGAACAGCAATTTCTGTTTTATATTATTTTATTGAATTAAGTATGATCCATTTCGTTATATTTCTATTATTATGTTCGTGCATAATTCAGTAAACTGCTATAAAACAAAAAACATTGTGCGCGTCCTATTATTTCCTTATAAAACGAAAGAAACTTTTCAGACAACCCAATAAAAAGAAGAATGTTGAATGATGAAGTTACACGATGTATACTCAGGAAGGACTGGATTGCTAAAAATTTCATAATACAAAATTCCTTTTCATTCATAGATCATAATAGTTCAGAAAAATTCTAATAATCACTGTGAGAGATGCAGCAAATATATATTTGAGTAATCGCTAGAAGGTATATGTCAAGACTCGCGAATGCGAGTTATGCGTAGAATATCAGGCTTGCGGAAAAGACAGCGACAGTTAGCTGGTCAATTTGAGGAATTCGCATTCCCCAATGTCATATTGATTCCACTGACTTAAGTGTCCTTTATTGGTACTCACCTGAACACCTAGAGGAGTCCTATACTTATGGCCGAATATAATCCTCTGTAATTCATAATAATTGCTAAAAACATTGAATCTTGATATCTCATATTCCTCATTTTATAAAAATATCACGTTATATTATATTTTAACAATTTAATATCTAGTTGTTATATATATAGTATATAAATTTTTGTAGGAATGTAAATCATATTCTAACACGAGGCTTTTATTTTCCTACGTGTACTGATACCGTTAGACAAAAAGATAAATTTCAAATATACAAAATAGTGTTTTCTTAAGGACAATATACGCACCAAATATCAACTTGAATCGGCACAAGTAAATAATTTGTATTTAGCACGCATTTCGATTATTTATCCGCAACTGAAGTATAATTTGTAGAAAAAAAAAAACATACGAAGTGTATAATTTGCGAAAAAGAAACTTAATAATAAATTTCAATGTCCTTAAAATTCTATTAAAAACAAGGGCCGGGTGTTTTTCTCCTTCTTAGTTTATACTCAAGTTTAGTAATTTTCACACAGTTACACAAAAATTATACGACGAAATTAATAGAAAAAATTAATAATTCAAAGGAATCTACGTAATTTTTACAAACACGTTCTTCCAACTAATCATTAATCCATTACCTCTGCAAAGAAAGAAAAAAAGGATCCTTTCGTTCATCGCTCGCATAGTTTTCTTTCCCCTTTTTCTTTTATCGTATTATGGAAACATACAGAAACATAGAATCTGAAGAACATTCGTCTTCATTATCGCTCTTAAAGTATTTACCTAGAAAAATCTATAGGCTTCTCAAAAAACCGGGAATGATGATTCACATGATCTTAAAGAACGTGAATATTTCGAAGAACTGTCATGTAATAGCGACGAGATTTATACGCGCATAAACATTTCCATCGGTATAACGAGTTAGCACGAGACAAAATTATATCGGAGAGAGGTGAAACAATGCTGACGAATCGATGGGATTAGTCCTGCGCCTATCTTTTCGATTTTCGTATTTGCGAAGGAGAATCTGGCAAATAAATGAGCCAAAATTATGCACGAGTTTCTCTAGGAAATTATGGCATCGCTGGCAGCGTAAAATTACGATGAAAAATAGCTGCAATCAGCCGCTGAAAAAAACACTTTGAGACCCTTAACGGTATGTGACACGTGCCATAAAGCACGAATTTCCGAGGAAAATAAAAAAAAATACTTAACTATAATGGGAGCAAGGCTGAGATGATTTAATATTAGGTCAGTTCTGATAGAACTCTCTTTCTAGAGGAGACCAGCTAACGATGATTTCGTGAAGTTCTAAGAAACGATAAACGCCCGACGATCGTTCGAAGATGTGCAATTTTGTATATCTCTAAAGTTATTTAATCAACGAGTGGCCACATCCAATATTTCAAATCTAACGTAACGTCAATAAATGACGTGTGAATTCTGCTGTGAAATAATTTCGAATAATCCTCTGTTTCGCCTTTCGAGACTTGAGATACTCTCGAGCATAAAACTTGTTAGGAAAATAGTTACTTTATCGCGAAATAAATTATTTCTAATGACAGTTCCAATGATAGTAGGATTCGTATTGATAATGCTACAATAATTTCGATTCGATAACAATCTATGAAGAAACCGACGAACAGAATTGTCTAATCTGATCGTTTAATCACGCAAGATGATAACGATTATCGTAATTTTCTGTAAAAACAACTAGAATGGAAAGAAATGGCAAATTACAGTTTTCGATGGGTCTTACAATGTGTAAGGAGCGATTGTTGAAAATGTAAAAACACTTGCTCCGAAAAATTCGAGAAACAAATGAGTTCTATTACGATCCATGATGATTATTCGTAGTAACGAAAGGTGCCGCAAGGCTGCATCATTTGATTATGATTCCTCGTATATTCTTTTAAAAATGACAAACACCTGTCTACTAGGCACGTAGTTAATATTTATCGATTGTTCAAGGAATTTTAAAGAATAACTATTAACAGCTATTTATGTATAACCAGAATTTCCATTATAATGAATTATTTACATCGTATATTGCTCATGTTGTTTCACAGATGGCCCCAAAAGCTCGAAAACGAATATAAAGAAATGTCACAAAGAGTAATACTTCATTGAGTAGTTTTCTTAAAGAGCTTCTACCAGGTGAGCAAAATTAAGACTAAAGTAATTGATAACTGCAATTAGGAAAGAAAAAAAGACTAACTTTAGAGACACGAACGTTATTGTTTCTCGCATTACTTGAGATTATTACGTGCTATTTAACTTCAAATTTAAACATTAAACAGTTTAAAAAGAAGCTTAACACCCCAAGTCGACAAATTGAAATTATCTATTTTTGAGAAATGAATTTTCTAAGTACTCACGATGTGAATAGAAAAATTTAAAGCGAACGTATTTTAAAGCATTGCTAAATCAAAGATTCAAAATATAAATATTAGAATTCAAATTTTGAGGAATTAAAAGAAATTCTAATACATATAATATGTCTAAAGTATAGGTAAAACGAATAGTTAAATGTCTTCGCACTTAACTTAAAACCGTGCTTTCGTTAAGAATAGAAGATCCACGCTATTTTTCTAACTACTCGTAGTTGATTCGTGAATGTGACTCGATATTAATCCATCAATCGAGTATCAGTCACTTATCAACTGTATGATACTCGAGTGGATTACCATTGTTTCCCTTAAACCTATAAAAAGAAGTGGCAAAACGCGAAAGCCAAGAAGTCGGACTGTTATATTACGGTGTACATAGTGAGCCACGACAACAGCAATGACAATTGAAATAGCATTAAGTTCGTATCAGAATACTATTCGATCTAGACACAGATCTAGACACTGAGTAATTGATTAATGAAAAAAAAATTTCTTTTCAGTTTATCCTGCGCTGTTCACGTTGTTGACGAAAAACAATTATACGATCTTTCCGGATGAAACAGGAGTACCATATCTGATTAAAATCGATAACTCTCCACTAACTGAATTAGAACTTGCCATTTTAGGTATCAATGTGGAATCGGTCAAATTCAACCTTTACACACGGTTAGAACTATTTTTTGGTAACCTTCTTATTTATTAAAAATATCTTATGTACGTTTATGTATATTCTTGTATATTTAAGTTTTCCACGAGTGTATAAAAATACACTGCATTAAGATAAACTGAAAAAAATATTTAAAACTATTTGATTAATCAGAAAAGTAATTTGTACTAAACTAATTATAATAAAGCTAATCTGTTCGCTATGAAACATCACTGTAACGATCGTCTTGTCAGTCTACCCTTATGCACAAACAATAGAGAACTATAAAGAACCTCGCATGATATTGCAATCGTCATTTTCAACCCATTGCATTAAAAATTGCAAACATTAAAAAGAATCTTCAGTTTGAGCAAAATTCATCAATTTTCTATTCTATGTTGAAACATTACAATTGCTCTTCGTTTGCTAAAATGAGAATAAGTTTGCAAAGTAAAAAATCTTGTTTGCAGAGAAGAAACAATTACAAGCATCGTCGTGTTCGATGAATTAACGTTGAAAAATTTAATTTTTATTCTAGAGATAACCCTACAATTGGCGATGTGCTAAATCTAAACGACATAGTCTCTGTACGAGAGAGCCATTGGAATCCGCACAGGGAAACCATCATAGTTACTCACGGTTGGAATGCCAATGGTCGATCTTCGTCATGTACACTCGTACGCGATGGTAAATAAGTTTCATCGGTGTAATAAATACGCTGTGAGCTAAAATTTGTGATATAACCGAAGTCAAGGGAGATTTTGCGACTCGGAATAAGAATAAAAGAAAGAGCAGCGAAATTACGTTAATTTTTCTATTTTCATCTTATTTCGAGATATAGAATCTTGCTGACTTTATCGAGTTGAACTTAATCAATATTTTACATTATAAGACAAATATATAAGATACGTACATTATAAGACGGACCAACGAAATAGATTTATAACAAAACATTTAGAAAATAAGAGCAGTGAAAAGTATTCAGTTCGTGGTGAATATCAAAGGGTGTGCTACAACTTATGAACGGTAGTGGTTATATTTTTAATATTTTAATATTATGACAATCAATATTTGTTGTTTTCAGCTTTCCTTAATGTCTGGGACAGCAACGTCGTTATCGTCGATTGGGGTAACATAGCAAAAAACCTGCTTTATTCCGTCGTTGCAAAAAGCGTACCACGCGTCGCTCTCCGTGTAGCTGCTTTCGTGAATTTCCTGCAAACTAGCGCTGGTTTACGAACGTCTAAACTGAAAATTGTTGGACACTCTCTCGGTGCTCATATCGCAGGCTTAAGTGCACTAGAAATAGGAAAGTCGAGCCAAGTCGCGGAAGTTATCGGTGGGTAACACCATATCCATATTAGTAAAATGATATTCTAAAGTTCTCCACGAAGATCGAGGAGCGCAGTCTTTAATGTCACATCGAAAACAATAGAATAGATTGATTGAGATTGGAAAGTGAAAGATGAACAGAAAGATAAGCGAAGTTTTCAAGTTTGAAGGATGAATTTTTAAAACATCGAAGATATATTTAGATTAACTTAAATCGGGGAAAAGTAATTTTTAAATCTTTATACATTTTAAGGCAAATTGATTTTATATCCGATAGTCATGTAAATTATGCTAAATCCCTAAATATTTGCCATTATAGCACTCGACGCTGCCAAGCCAATGTTTGAACACAAAGGACCTGATGGAAGAGTTGATAAATCGGACGCGCGAAATGTTCAAGTTATTCACACATGCGCCGGATATTTAGGTCTGGATATCTCTATTGGTACTTCTGATTTCTTTGCCAATGATGGAAGAAATCAACCAGGATGCGTCAATGACTTGATAGGTAAGGAACATACTATAGAGTCCCGAGTTACTAACAGGTATCAATTGAAAAGATATTAGTTGCGCACTTTGTGTGTGTGTGTACATGCGCGTGCCTGCGTACGTGTGTGCAATATTAAAAATAAATTTTATGAAACACAGGAGCTTGCGCACATTCACGCAGCTACGAATACTACAGTGAATCTGTTATGAATTCAAAAGGCTTCCTCGGTGTATCTCAGAATGGTGCAACGGCATACATGGGTGGTCCCACCCTTGACCCGAAGTGAGTTTTATTTTATTACTGTCATTAATTTATGATTGCGGAGCGTCACGCATTTCCGAGAAATACGAAAATACGCAAATGCATAGAATGAAGATATCCAATGTACGATACTTATTGTAATATTTAGTAGGGAAACATTTTTGTTTGGGTCCTGCTCTTTTTAATATTAATTTAATTATCCGATACTAATACATATCAATTTCTTTTGCAGAGCTCAAGGAACCTATACGTTCCAAACTAACAAGCAGTATCCATATGCACTTGGTGGATAAAGTTATTCTTCATACGAATATGTAACATATATATGTTCAAGTTGAGAAATAAATGGCAGATGATCGTATTAATCATTGAAATATGTGTAAACAAACTTTTATTTCGACTTACCGCAATCCTCACATATACATATATAGACATATCCTCAATTGCTTGCATTGATCTGGATCCAAGAATGATCATGCCTATAGCGGAACCCTTAACCCATAATAATATCACTTTGATAAAGGTTGAATTTCAAATGTCCACGAGCGATCCTGTAGCAGCCAGACCCAATCCTAAACAGCTCCAATGACAGGTCATCTATAAGAAAATCATTCCAGATTATAAATATACCATATCACGCAGTTTCAAATTCATATAAAGAAACAATAATATTATTTTATTCAACCCTATGTATATAATGTTAATTTTATGTCTTTAACTTTACTTTCTACATACAATATTTGATATTCTAATTATTAATAACTGTGATCTATAAGTTCAAGTTTACTATTCCCTGCTTTATCTTTTAATTTGTCATTTCATTGCAACTGAGTTATACCTCATTCTGTGTGTCCCTCAACTAGCCGTGTAAGTAATCTGTAATTGCTGTCCCATGGCTTGAATGGATGAGCCCTAGCACGCACAAGCCGCTACTTTGGGAACAATCAACTCCTGCACCAGTATCCCACAGGACATAAGATCGCATTACAGCTAAGAATTCTTGTTCACGATATCTGTCAACTACCCCTAAGGATGCCGTCGCTGTTAACTTTGCCCATACCACTAAAATGTAAAATGAAATAAAATAGAAACTAAATATGATCTTAGAAAATATAATTCGCATAAAATCAGTTGAATACAGCGAGCTATATTTACCTCAAAAATTGATAGCTGGTAATTCCATACATACATTCGCCCAAAATAACAAATGTCAACTCTCGAACCCAACAAACAAATTTAACTGTAATACGATACTATCCGTTTTAATAGCTACCACACTAACTACACTAACTACCACACTAAAACTACAAATTTTTTCATGTCTTTTCGTGTAATTGCTTCTTGATTTTCGAAAAAAATATTTAATAGTAAAAAATGATTATAGCACTGAATAATTATTATTCATTACGAAATTTGAAAATAATAAATTTCTGATCTTGTGAAGTTTAAGCTTTATAAATGGTAGCACTGCATGATATTAGCGTGTACTTCACAATGTTTAGTTAAACTTTGAGTTGAAATGTTGACTCAAGATACATATAGCTGTCACTCGAAATTGTTGTAGAAAGTACGATTATAAGGGAAGTATTTCTTAAAATGGCGGAAAAAACGAAAACTATCAGCCATGTAAAACATATTCCAAAAGATGCGCAAGTTATAATGTCAATTATGAAAGACATGGGAATTACAGATTACGATTCGAAGGTTATAAACCAATTGCTCGAATTTACATATCGTACGTAATTTATCATATTTACGATTTATTTCAAGTAATGTAGATGCAATGAAGTATATAATCGTGCATGCATTTACGATTTTACATTTGAAAGTAAGCTATAAAGGTATTTTCGGTTTAAATTTTTGCAGGTTATGTTACTTGCATATTAGACGACAGTAGAATTTACGCAAATCATGCTAAAAAGAAGTTTATCGACTTGGATGACGTTAGATTAGCGGTTAAGATGCAATTGGAACGTACGTTTACAAATCCACCGCCAAGAGAAGTGTTATTAGATGTTGCTCGGGCAAAAAACAATGTACCACTGCCATTTGTCAAATCAAACAGTGGTTTAAGATTGCCACCTGACAGGTTTTGCCTGAATGCAACAAATTATAAACTTAAGAATACAACGAAGAAAGTAGTTGGGAAACCATTGCATTCTTTGGTTGGAAATAACATCCAAAGCGGTCAGTCTAAGATCAGAGTAGAAAGTAATAAATCTGGCCTATCCATAGTTAAAAGGCCGGGGACACTTGCAACAGTTGCCAGGACTCAAAGCATTTCAATGCCAAAACCTGTCCTGAAATTTTCATCAGGTAAATGATACAGGAAAGTAAAGAATATATAACGGGAACTAATTTGTTGATTATATCGTATCACAGATCCCTTCCGGACCTTGCATTCCCAAACATCTATTCCCTCTATCCATATTTCATTAATACGTAAGATACAAAATTGTTTGTGTAATAATAATAATATTTGCTATTGTATTTTTCTTTTTGTTTATATCAATCGTTTAAATTTATAGCCACAACTGGAGGAACTACCGTAAAGGCACAAGTAGCCAAGCCAAAAATACAGATTTCTTCAGGACAAACAATGCCGCCTATCAAAGTAGAAATTGAAGATTCTATAAAAAGAAAAAGAGAAGATGATTACGACGTATCATAGTAATAAAGGGCGCCTGATAAATTATTTTATATTTTTTGTTTTTATCATTTGAACCGGTGTATATATTATGAAAATGGTTTTATTATTTCACGTAATGCTTCTAAATTTTATCTTTTTGAAATTTGTATAAGAATTTCAATGGAACTGTATATTTTTTATTAGAGAACATTGTACAAACATGTACATAATGAATTCAACAAATTCATATTCTACTTGCATATACTTATTATTTGTCATCATATTTTGTATATTATATTTCTCCTAAACATTTTCCAAACAGAGATTAAGAAAATAATAGAGATATTCTTTGTTCAGTATTGTAAAATAAGATAATAAAGAGAAAAGTGGGATAATTGTTTAAATAAATTAATAGAATTTCTCAAATTCCAAATTATTTAGAAGGTAATTTATTTGAATGTTATTTTAAGCCTCGCAAATATACACATTTTATTCACCGTATTTACACAAAGTCGAGGACTGTTCACTACGGAACTCCGTATTCTTCATCTTCATCGCCTTCATCTTGTTCTACATCAGTTTCGTCTTCTGTGGCATACCCAGGAGTTGTTGGAGCAGGTACAGGTTCGTCACCTTCGTCTTCGTCTTCGTAATCACCTACATCCGCAGGTTCTACTTCATCCTCGTCTTCTTCTTCCTCATCCTCTTCCCCCATTTCATCCGGCCTTCGCACGTCTTCTACAGGAGCAATCTCTTCTTCGGCCAATTCATCTTCCGTTGGCTCTTCTTCAGGCTCTTCTTCTGCCTCTTCTGCTACTTCACCCGTTTCGAAAGGTGGTGGTTCCTCGGTTTCAATCTTCTCCGGTTCTTCTCTTTTTTCTTTCGCCACATCCTTTTCTCGCACGCATTTCACTCGCTGAAGTGGCTTGAAGAGCTTAAAATCTTCGGGCAATTCATCTTCCGAATAAAGTCTGTTTGGTAAAACATATTTTATCATTCTATAAACTTGACGCAAGAAAAGTTTCTTTAAACAAGGTAGCTATTAATTTCATGCGTTTCGTATCAATGTTGCAAAAAACAGATCAATTTCCTACCTGTCCGCGAAATAGATACGTCGAATCCTGCAGTTTGCGTGGATCTGTATGCGCGTAGTTTCGACATAATTTGTCCCGTACGCTCTCCGCGTGAAGTCCGCGAGATTAAATTGAATTTGGTTCCAACCACCGGATAGGCCGATCGGCATCGACGTGCAGAATGGTCGAACTCGCGTGGTACTTTGAAAATTACTCATGCGAAACCTTCTGTGCATATCCTTGTCGTCGAGTATCTGTCGAATCAAAAATGAAATGTACTTCTTTTCCACATTCATTTGGTAGTTTTACGAAATGCTATTGCTGCTATTGAAAAAAATACAATCAGTAAAGGGCTTTCCTCGTGAGACATTTACTGTTATTTCGAACGTGAAGTACTTCTTCATGTTCTTGATAATCATTATGAGAAACGGAAGTTTAATGCCAAGGACTTTCTTGGGACCACATGGGCAGAAGATGTACGTTGTTGTGACGTTGGTTCCGGCTATTTCCAGAGCTAGAGATTTCACTTCGTCGTCTGTTACTCTTCGAATGTATCCATTTTTCACCTGTTCGAGACCATTGATACTCGGAGCAAACAGATTAAACGCAATGGAATTTATTTTACTAACTTGAACAGATATAATATTTGGAGAAATTTAATGGCGATAAATCGGACAGTGAAAGTATTTTTATTAATTTCATAAAATAGAGTTATCTTTTCTTATATTTTCTTTATATCGATGAACTTACGTGCATATCCCATAACTCTAGCGGACGTGATCCGCAGCTGTACAAAACAGACATGAGTCCATGCTGATACTTGTTACGAAACATCCTACGTTTCTGCTCTCATCGAATTAATAAAAATAGTCAAAAAGAAAAAGTATTATAATATTTTCATGTTATCATTATCCCGAGAAAACGTCACGTTTAACCGATTAATACACGTGAAGTAAGAGAATTTCTTTGTTTTCCTCCTAATCGAATCGAATTTGTTTTCTCTTCTGATTTCGCGTGAAAGCTTCGACAGTCTGTTTACCTCTTTGTTAAAGGAAGAAAATAGACTCGCCCACTTTATTCAATGTATCAATGCAAATTTTATTCGATCGCACATGTCGATACATATCGTACACAATGAAAGTTGGGAGCACAATGAGATGCTGTTTCGTTAGGTGTCACGAAGAAGCTCGTTGATGTGACGTCTTTCGTTCACGGTTAGCAAATCGGGGACAATCGATGTCTTCGGTGGCATCCCGACGCTGAATACACGGTCGATCCTGACGCTATCGATGGCGAACAACTGCATCATCGCAAAGTGCATGATATCGCGGTTCAGCTGACGCTTGATCTGCTTCTTGGTCCTCTGTACGCGTCGTCGGCAGACCACGTAACTTTTAACAGATTAAACATTTTGTCGAAAGACGACTTTTTAAATATTGAAATATTGAGGAGATATAAAAATGTTTTAAAATATTTTATAATTTAATATTCTCTGAATATTTACGATATTCACACATTCACTGCTATTAGCCTCGTGTCGTCCTAATTGTCTAAAACTTAGTTGCTGCATGTTCAACGATAATTACGTAGCCATAATCGTTAAATGTTTGATACGCGTTTTAACGGGAAATATTTAGAAAAGTAAGTAAACAACGAGGTTAACAAATATTATCAATTAAATCAAGAATATCTAGGATGAAAGGATATTAAAGAGCAAGGAGAATATTTCAGTCTTGAAATAGGATGCTACCTACGTTGAATTGTTGATAATATAAAGAAAAGGTAAAAATTTTTTATCGAAGTATTATAACAGCAAAGTAAAATAATTAAATTTGTCTTGAATATTTTTGAAACTATCCTGTATTGAAAGTAATATATAAAGCTTTAGCAAAGGGCCGAAGAAATTGTTAAAGAGCTATCCAATTTAATTCCAAGTCAAAGTATAATCTAGTAGAAATAACGATATTTATTTTCACGAATGAAATAATCCTTACTAAGGTAGATTTTTAAGAGTAGTATAACTTGGATGTATCGAGACATCGCTTCTGTACAATTCCGGATATAATTTCATATGTTTCGTGAGATATCTCCTAGCACGTGGTTTCGCTGCAGAAATATCTTCCTTCGTTTCGGTCGTAAGCTCCTCTTTATCACGATCCAGGTCATTTTCCGTATCCACAATTTTCTCTCCTTCCTGACTAGTCATCGTGATACATAAACTACGAATTCACACAAAAATATCGACTTTTTTTTTTTTCTTATAAATCATTTACCTATGAATCGTTTATGAATGAAACCCAACGAATTCTCATTTTCCGATTTCAATTCAACGGTCGAAAAATTCATAAAAACAGTATGAACAATTGCACAAGTCAACGATTTTCCAAAGTGTTTAGAACAATTAATATATTTAATTGTTTCTTCAAGTGTACTTTATCGAATCGAAATATCACAGAAAACGATTACTCACGCAGGATAAAGCTAAAATTTGAAATGAAATGGTCGAAAGAAGGGAACGTGATGATCGCCATAAACGCGCAGCTCGAACTGGAGAATTTTTCGATGGTCGATTCGGCGAGTCTGACTGGTCTCTCCGTCGATCCGACGAAAGTTGGCCGATCTGCAACGAAGTGAGCCCCTGTGCCTCGTACGGATATCGATTTGGTTTCCAGGTGAATCAATAGAGATTCGGTTCATTCTTATTCTAATGCGTTTGTCTGTGTACACATCGGACCACCGAACTTCCCACACAGAACCATTAATCCATTCCAATTAGCCGGTTGCGAGAAGATTATGCGGTAATCTGAGGAATTTGCGAGCCAGATAAAGTCACGCCGCGACGAAGCTCACGAACGATCTATGACTCGCGTTCCGTTTGTACGTTGCACGATAGTTCGTGAAGATACCTGTTTAAAGAATTAAATTAAATCTCTTTGGCAATGGAAATGGCAGGTGTGCAAGTTCCTGTTATATTTATATGTAACCCGCTATTATTGCAGTTGTACTGAACTTTGTTGTTTGGGACGAATGCGTGGAGTGATACGAGTGATCCATATTTCCTATTGCTTTATGTGTGTAATTACACGATCCTCGAGACGAACATTATCAAGCACAGGATTAATTGAATTATGTTTATTATACTTTTCCATGATGACATTGTATTTGAGGCAAGTACCTACTACAGAAACAATCAGAATCTGATTTTGCATTCGATAAGAAGTTACTTATGCAGCAACTTGACATGATTCCTTTATTCGCATATGTATAATCTACATTCAACTTTAAATTGATTTCTTAATATTTATTTATATTTACAAAGAACTGAGAAACTTATTTTTATAAAATATCAAGAAAAGGATAAATGTCGTTTTACTTTAATAGGGATGCTTGCTTCAGCGAATACGTAAAGAAACTTTTGTAAGAAAAGTTTGTTACGATGTTGAAAAATATGTAAAATACACAATTTCTGATAAGATGTAAGTATAAGAGGGAGGAAAAATAGATCTCTTGAGTGTATCATAGAGAATTAGAAAACTTTTTCGTTTATGATAGTGAAATATACATAACTATAAGCGTTAAATAATATAAAATGAGAATAACAAAATAACGATACAGTAACGTATATTTAATTTATCAATTTTTGTCATTTTTAGTCGATTACACTCTTTACACGCAGAATGAAACGACAGCGGCAAGGAATTTACATAATTGCGTTTCGAGTTACGCATATAATTAAATTAAACGCGTGTTGCGATGACAATGCGTATTCACGAATGTGAAAGATATTCATAAAAATTTCTTTAGTATCTTTTTCTGTTTCCTACTTCGCTAACGAGGAAAGTACATATAATGCTTATTAAAAAAATATAATTTATCATACACTTGAGATAAGGGAATTTAACAAAAGTTATTAACCTTTTCGTGATCTTTAATCAAAATCATCGCGTTGACAAGTTCGTTTCTCCATTATATCACAATTTTCAGACTACCTTGCGTATAGAATCAAATTTCTGAATCGCCATAAGCCCGTCGCCGCCATATCCTGAAAACAGACAAGAATTTTAATTAACGTGCATCATACATAGAATCCATTGAAACTGCGGTAAGAGCTTCATCGCGTGCTATTGTCTCGGGAAATAGACGCAGAACACGAAGGATATTTATCAAAGCGCTATCGAGTCCTCGAGGGGTTGGTTTCTCGTTTCTGTGCGACGGCATATCGCGCACCGCTCTTAGGAGCTATGAAAATTCGATTACAATTACGCAGACATGTCGCCAACAACTTCGTTACCGCATCGATTAAACCGTGCACGGTTTCGTATCGGCTAAGTAATCGTGTACTGCAATCGATAAACGGTAGTTGCAAACACACGGGTCAGCGACGAACTTTTGCCCTTTCGTCTACGCTCAGCTATCATCTCGTTACAACGCGTTAGCTAAACAGAATTTCTTTAACCCGGTATAATTGCTCCGGTGATAGTCAGCGTGCTAGAAATTGCGTTAAAAATAAACTGTTGCCAGCTTAACTCTTGTCGTGCCAACGTAGGGTCACTCAGGAAGCCTGATATAAGTGCTTGTGACATTTATGGAAGGGGTTTAGCTTTGAAAAAGGAAATTGTTAAATTACAATTTTTATTATTTTAGTTTCAGAGCGTTTTATTTAATTGTTGAGTTCATTTAATAAATTTAGTATCTATCGTTCGTGAAGCTGTATTTGGTTCTTCATTAGTACGATTAGATTATGGCTATGGCCATCGAATTCGTTGAATTGTTTAAGAACTATGAATATTAATAATAATAAGGAGTATATATAAAAGTGCGCAATTGTCTGGGTAATTCAATATCAAGGAATTAAGTAGAGGGGAAAAATTGCATGATTTCATTCCTAATAAAGTTTCAAATCAGATCATTCGAACTGAATATGTTTTAAATAACGTTAGAATCTAGAACGACCTAGAAGCTTTTAGAATTTAACGATACAGGTTTTGATCAGGAATAATTGCATGTTAAATAACGTTATATTAATTCGAACAGAACTGGCTTTTGACGAAAAAGACCGCCGCGTCTGAAATTCAAAGGTCCGTTGCCCGCGTCCGGCTGCGCACATGCGTGCCGGTCGCCACAGCGAATGAGACGAGCCCGTCCAACGGAACAGAACGTTGTACGAGCCACAATAACCATGCTCCAACTTATTGATGTTTTCTGGAGAATAACGAGCGCGACACGAGTGAGACGGGTATGCCGCGCGAAGCGTGTAGCCCGGAAGGGTGCGAGTAGGACGCGGCGAGGGTGAAGAGGGTGCGCCGAAGCCCTCGTCACGCCCGCATGCTCAACGTGTGCAGTCTCCGGGTGTACAGCTGATCGCGAGTTCCGTGATTCGCAAGCAAACAGGCGCGCTATATCGTCGTGATCACATGTCAAGCAATCCAGTGATTCCTTTGAATCTCTTCTCAATCGCGCTCTTATCATCCGAGTTGACGATGCTACGGCGATAGCCGGGTATTGCATCTTTGGAGAACGCGAAGCACCCATCTTCAGCTTCCGCCGTTCGTTCGTTCGTGTTGGTTCTTTGCGTACCGTCGCGTAACCGTGGAATGTACGTGTGAATGTACTTCATGTACGTGTGAAAGGATTACCGTAGCAGAAGAAGAAGAAGAAGAAGAAGAAAAAAAAAAGAAAAGAAAGGGGCGACTGTGCGTCGTATAGCCGCGCGATTTACGAATCTTTGATTCCTATCTGGATGTCGTTGGTCGCCGTGACGTCGTCGTTTAGAGACGGTGGACCGAGAGTCGGGACGGGCCGCTTCGAGGCCACGGTTTCGAGGAACACGGTTGCCCACGCTCGATAATCGCGATAAGCTCGTATATGATGGCCAACGAAATAACACAGAGACCGTACAGGTGCGTGATCGCTTGGTCGCTTCGAGGCTTTTCCTAAAGAATACTTGCTGCGAGAATCGGAGCTCGGCCGGCCACGAAGCCGCTCTCTGTTTCTCGACGAAGTACCTGAACAGCAGCTACGACGATTTTGTTAAGCGATCCTCGCGACTGTTGCTCGATATTGGCATATGACGATTCGTGGAAATTGGGACAGTGTGCGAAGATCGTAGGGGAAAAACGCGATGAGTCACATTTCTTATTTCTCTATGAGGAATCAGTTTTCAAATAACTTCAGAAGCGTGTGAAATTGTATCATCGCGTTGACGATATTATCAATATCGTTGTCGGTGATATTATACTGTTGACTTTTTAATTGAATTCATTTGGCTCTACTTAATTTTGAAATTAGGTATATATTTTCACCAAAAGATATCGATTACTATAGTATCAGTTCTAAAAGATGTCGTGAACGTACTACTACAATTTTGAAAGATTTATATCTTTCCGTTTAATAGGTTGTATCTTTTCAATTATGCAATGGTTGGGTAATAATATGCTTCGAATCGTCGAGCAACATGAGAATCGGAAAATCAATAATAGCAGACGTGTTATGTTTTTCCAAAATTTTTAAACATCCTATACAGCTGTTATCAGACTCGATAGGTAATTATTGAGATAATTGTGCAGATAGGTTAAATGTTTCGTAAGAAAGTTCGGAAATTCTTTGCACGAACATCGACTATGTAAGTTGCATAAGCGTGTTGCTAGTGTTTTAAATGACGTAATTGACGACCGTACTTGACCAGATTCTGGCCGATTTATTGATTCCGATTAAATATTATTGTTGCTAAAGCAACTCGTTTATAGGACAATCGATTGTATTTTGCGCACTGCTCTCACATGCATGCTTTACGCTACTCATTAGCAAGATCGATTAAGACAAATATTTCGTATTTTACGATCTATGAGGTTTACGTCTAAGATATAAATCTGTGTTTCGAATGTTCCAATCAGTCATCAAAATTTCTATGAGTATTATAAACAGACCATTCTTTGTTCGAATGAAATATACGTGAGCTGTTCAGAAATTAAAATAACGAATTTTATTTCTTGAAAAATTCTTCACGTTTTAATAAAAAAACGGAAAATTCAGAAAATGAACATTTAAAATACGAAACGTATAATACTATTTAACGATTTGCCCGAGTCTCTCTCATTTCACGCTGGAAAAGCATTCATTATTATACTACTAATTAATTAACTGGTGTAATTGGTGTTCAACTTTTTAGAAATCAAATAATTATCGTCGATGAAGTGGACCAAATTGATATCTCTTCGCATTGTACGATAACATATTTATTCTCCTAACATATGAAGTAACAATCAGACTGTGGATTTTTATTCGTTTATAAGAAAACTCGAGGATGCAAAAATAAATAGAAATATCCAAAGTAGAACACTGATCGTGTTATTTAGTAGATGAAACAAGCTTTGTTTATATCTCATTTCTTTAATTACGTTCACAAATATGATACGAGCCTGTATAAATACACGTAGTTCAGTAATAATAAAACAATTTCTAGTCGTCTTACTTAGCACAGTACGTGATAATTAATACTAACTTGACAATGAAATATCGTAGCACATTCTTTTACTTGCATAAGTGATATTGCATCAATAATAAAGGATATTTCTAATTTTATTTCAGTTTTAATTTTAATTTTAATTTCGTTTTACATTTTCATTTAAAAGAATAGTCTTTTTATAGAATATACGAAGATCTTTATGGCTGACCGTATATAAGCTTTTAAATATCGATATTAGATCTTTGGATATCGTTGTACAAATTTTACCAAGTGGAAATTTTTCATAAAATTTTATAATAACCGTTTCCTTTAAAGAACAACGTTACCAGTTCCGGGCCATTCGGAAGTGAATTTATGCTCGGTGATATCACTGGGCAAAGACCTCAGCAAGATCACCATGCCGGTCATATTCAACGAACCACTTTCTTTCCTTCAACGTGTCGCAGAGTACATGGAATACGCGAAACTGCTTAAGCTAGCGGCTCAAGAAGAAACTCCAATTGGAAGGTTGCAGGTAAATGAAAGTTTTTATTACGTTGCGGAAATTGTTCGAAGGAAAATCTTTTTTCTTAAGCGTAAAAGATCTTTTTTCTGTGTCGTAGTACGTCGCTGCATTCGCTGTAAGTGCTTTGGCTTCGAACTGGGAAAGACTTGGCAAACCCTTCAATCCGATACTCGGTGAAACGTACGAGTTGGAGCGTGAGGACTTCCGGTAAGTAGCCGACCGTCCAAGTTATCGAAAACATTTCAGTTTAGTTTAGTTTCTGCGTTAAAGTTAATTAAGTATTCAATTGTTAAGGCGGTCTCTGACAAGTATTATTCGAATATCGACTTGTGGTTTGATGAATTTATCAAAGGATAATAGCTCGATGAATTTTAATTAAATTGCTATACCGAAGATTAAATTTAATAGTTTGGAAATATCTCGATCGATGATATTCCCTATCCTTCTCGTTGAGTAGGTTTTAATATTGAATTATTCTATCGAAGTACTAGGTTGTCCGAAAAGTTTCTTTCGCTTTATAAGGAAATAATAGACGCACAATGTTTTTTATTTTATATTAGTTTATTGAACGATGCACGAACGTCAATAATAGAAATATAACGAAATAGATGACACTTAATTCAATAAAATAACATAAAACAGAAATCGTTGTTCATCTATCGTCACCTTATCAAACGAAAGAAACTTTTCGGACAACCTGATACATTTCGTATTGCGATTATATTCCAATGAAGCATCTGGGAAGTTATTCTTCCAGCATATCCTAGAAACGATTAGACGACTCAAAAGAATTAAAATCTATTTGCCATTAAGCATGGAAACAGCGCAATCTACAAATTTGTAACATTACTGAGGAAATGTAGGAACTCGTTCACACATGTTTACTCTGCGTCTTTATTTAGAATAGTCTGCGAACAAGTATCGCATCATCCACCGGTATCCGCGTTCCACGCGGACAGCGAGGAATTCACGTTCCACGGCACTATACACCCAAAATTGAAGTTCTGGGGCACGTCTATTCAAGTACATCCAAAAGGTGTTGTCACCGTCGAGCTTCCTAAGTAAGTACCCGATTTATTTATTGTTACGTATATTGGATTGGCAACTAAGTGATTACGTATTTTGTCAATACCATCTAATGACAAAATCTGCAATCACTTAGTTGCCAATCCGATAGAATTACTCTCGAATGTACTCGAACAGTAACAAAATTTGGCTGCACATTCGAGTAGTAATTTGTAAAAGTGACCACGTACATACAGCAATACACACATACGTAGGTATATTCTTTCGTACAAATAATACAAAATATATACATTTCCGTTACTGTTTCTTAGCATCGTTTTCGTTGTATTAGAAGCTCTGTACGACCAGTTTCAAAGAAACAAACAAACAACGATTTAAGATTAAAGGCGCCAAAGTAACAAAAACCCAGTAAATAAAGACGGCCAAGCCGACTGCATCTGGCGTTTTAACGTTAAAAAAAGCACTTTGTACGAATTCAGATGGAAGGAAGCGTATACTTGGCAGAATATCAATTGCATACTGCACAACGTGCTGGTAGGCCAATTATGGATGGAACAGCTCGGTTCCTTGGAGATCAAACAGTGCGGCGGAGCGAACCTGAAGGCGACTCTGTGTTTTAAAAGCGCCAGCTGCAATGCCAAGGACCTTCATCGAGTCGAAGGCTTCGTAACGGATCAAGAGTAAGCTGGTAACAGTTTATCATCACTTGAATTCGCGAACGTAACAGCGATTCTCTGTAGCAAACCGAGCTGCATGCTGATAGACACGTTTTACACGCGTTTCTATCCACGACAGTTTCGTTAGTTTCTATTCGTAAATGATTGTTTGGACTTAAGTCTCATTTGTTTACCGTTTAGCAAGAGGAAACTGCTATTTCTTTATGGAAAATGGACGGAGAGGATGATGGTGTGCAACCCTGCGTTGTACGAAGAGGCGTTGGAGAAGGTGAAACGCGAGGCAAAGAGCCCCCAGGGCAGTCCTGGCCATAAGAAGGTCCTCGCGAAACTGCACAGCCTCAAGGTCGGAGCGTTCAAACCCTCTCACCAGGTATTTGGAATATTAATCGAGGAATTTGATAGAAATTTAGTAGAATAGAATTCTTCTTCAAAGAGAGAGATGAATAATATGTTTCCTATTTCTTTCCACTATTTTACTATTCTTTTTTATTATGAGTTTTACATATTAATTGAGCTACTCAATGGAAATATGATATAAATGTATTTCTATTTTTGTGAAAGTGGAATAAACGTAGGGAAAGATGCGCAAGATTTGGATTTATGAATTGCCTGCTATGAATGTTTGAGCGTTTACGAACGTGTATCGTAGTCTCTTGGTTTCGTATTTACTTATTACAAATTTTAATTCTAATATCTGAAAGGAGATTTGCTTTTTTAAGATAAATATCAAACGTGTACGAGTAACTTTTACGTTTTAGATATAACGCGAAATCGACTTAAAACGATCGAGAGATAGAAACGATCTTTCCTCTTTCCGGGAACTTTCTCTAAAATTTGAAATAATTGCGATCAAAAGATAAAGCACACGTGTATAGTAAAGTATTCATATTTTAATGAACATAATTTCATTGGTTACGTTATACTATAGATTTGCGGTAAAAATTTTGCTTTCCATTCATCGGTTTTATGCTCTTAGCTTTCAAGTGTCTGTTTTAAAAGCGAGTTATATATAGATCATCGTATGTTACCCCTATTTATACGTACCTTCATTCATTAAAGCTTTGAATATTCAACAACTTCAACAAGTCTTCATAAAAAAAAAACTCACCGTGAAAGGATTAGCAAATGTTTCACGTAATTTACGAATGATAATTATATCGTGTCATTCTTCGAAGAAATCTTGCGATTAAAAGTTGATAATAATTAAAACATTCAAAATTTATAAAATATCGTATTAAGATTGAAATATTTCTACGATACTTGATTCAAATAAAATACTGCTGTCTAAGCGTCCGCTCTATTTCGTTTTAACGTATTCTGATTTAGTATATTTCACTGGGACATTTTCTTGAAACAATTTTCACGGTCATTTAAGGATGCGATCGACGATCCATCAGCAAGTATAGACGGAGACGATATTCCAACGATCGAAGACATTCCTGGATCGATTACTCTTTGGGAAGCTTCACCGAGGCCAACTAATAGCGCAGATGTAAATAAAACGTTGTTCATTATTATTAGACCGCGGGAGTTTTATGCATTTTGTGGGAAATTTGAAGGCAGAAAAATTCACAGGACGCATATAATAAAAATGTATAAAATATCCAAAGTAGAATACTACAATATTTAGTAGACGTGGCAAATCTCTGCTTCTAATTGTGCTCACAAAAATATGAATTTGCACGAATATCCGCAGCTGTATTCCATTTAATCATTTTACTAAACTTATTTCCTTCGATGCGCCGTGGCTCACGAAAGTATTTAGAATGTTTCTAGAAACGTTTTGAAATTTCGTTTGCATTGTAACGAGGAACGACTGTCGTGATTGTATTCGTGAAATTTGAAACGAATCTGAAAATGGATATACAACAAATTGCAAGGTATTTCGAAAGCATGCACTTTACAAAAATGATCAAACCACTTGAACAGTCAATTATTCACTGTAGTAGTAAACTACGTGTAACGAGACCATTGTTAGCTGTAATTATACGTTTAAACTACTGTTCGTGTATTAGTACGCTAATCTTTTTACTAATTGTACGTTTGCAATTGTTGAGGTTATTAGATGTATGAACAGAGGAACGCGTGCATAAATTACAAAGTAGAAAATATATTTTAATACAGAAGTGTAAGTACAAGTAGGAATATAATTTGAGCTGGTCCCGATCCGCACGTTAGCAGCGTTACCATATGACAGAAAGCCCCGAAGCCATCGTCGCCTGTCTACTGTCTATGGTGTGCTTTCGTTCCAGTCTATTGTCTATACGCTGTCGCGATGGCTTGAGTGCTTGAAAAAACTAAAAAAACCAGATGTAGAGTTTTCTTAGAAGCGGTGGTCACTTCAACAGCGATCAATGTCTTGTAAATTCCATATAGATTTTCGAATCGGTTTCAAATACTACTATAATCACGACAGTCGTGTCTCGTCACAGCGCCAACGAAACTTTAGAAAGTTCAGAATTACATATAAATTTATAATGCACATAATATATCCATAGGGAAATTCCGTGGTAAGTGTAATTAAATACTTTCGCGAGTAACTGTGTATCAACGTGACGTTTAAAACATTTGTCGGATCGATTTCCAGTATTACCAGTTTACAACGTTTGCAATGTCGTTGAACGAACTGACACCGGAAATAAAAAAAGTTATATGTCCGACGGATTCGAGATTAAGGCCGGATATTAGGAAATTGGAGAACGGCGATCAAGATGGAGCTGCGGCTGAGAAGACGAGACTCGAAGAGAAGCAAAGAGATACACGGAAATCGCGAAAGCACAAGAAAGGAGACGATTGGACACCCAGGTAATAAATAATGAAAAATAATTGTATTGCTTGAAAGAATCGAACGATCGCACGATCTTCTACTTGATCTTTCTCATAACGTCATACAAATAATTTATCAAGCATATTGCATAACACTTTTTCACCTTTGATTTCTTCACTTGCTTATTTAGTGCAGCAGAATGATTTCGCTGTTTCATTCATTTCAGTAGATAATTAGAGAATACATATAATAACGTTGTTTAAATATTCATAGAAACCGTTTGAATATTTATATTGGTTTTAATCATTGAATCGTCACGATCAGTTATGCAGATACCGTTTTTTGAATAATACAGACGACTTTTCTTTTCTGTGCTAGGTAATTGGTAACGACGGTAATTATCGAATCTGTATATTAGAAGAGAATTTGTGCTTTTATAGTCAAGAGAAATATATAATATCGATCAATCTGATGTAATTATTCTATTAGACTAGTTTATTTAGGTACGATGAAAAAATAAAATACCAATAAAAGTAAATATTTCAGTTCGTTCAAAGTTATCATAATACCTTCTCATGGTTTCTACTAGCTTATTGAATTTCCTTTTTCTTGTACAATTATTCTTATATCGTGAGACATCTTTAATTCGTTCGTACCTTTACACGGAGGATTATGTAACATTATTGTCACGCGAGATAGATAAGCAAAGTTAGAGCGGATGTTCGAAATTGTTCGTGAGTGTAAACCGTGTGACGATGCTCGGAGGATCTATTTTATGTTAAAAATATCTCCCGAAGTCCCCTCATGCGCGCAATATTTCCTTCGAACTTTGAAATTCTACATTTTAGAAGGCCATCTAAAATCGCTCAGCTTCCTTCAAAATTATTCTAAAACTTTCGCTTCGTCAAGTTTAATCTCATTCAATTTTGTTTTATCAAGCGTCAGTCATTCCATTCTAAAATTAATATATATATACTATCTTGCTCTTTCAAGATATCGCAAATATCGATTATCGGATATGTCACAGGTGGTTCCAATTGGGCATGAATCCATACACAAACCAAATGGACTGGTTATACCGCGGAGGCTATTGGGACCGTGGCTACGGCAACATGGAAGATATCTTTTAATATACGTGGAAACCCTCATCCGGGCGGAATAATTAACGAGTAGCAAAATGGAAAAGTTCGCTCGCGTGTCCTAGCGAGGAATATTCAGACAAATTGCCGGTATACTTAATCAAGGTGGTTGCCCTTCAACCTTGATACCGTTCAAATTTTGTATCGTTGGTCGATTTGTTGTACTCAAACAATCTAAAGAAACGAAGTCTCGTCGCTTGTATCGATATCGTATGTGTATATGCATCTACGAATAACAGAGAGTCAATCATACAGAAGGTGCAAGCACGACGCGCAAACACACTTGTGAAAACATTGTCGTCGAGCACGTCGTCGAATACACGTTTCAGGAGGATAAAGCGCAATAAGAGTAAAGAGCAGCTTTTTCTCTCGACAAGTACCATTGTGTTCCATCAAGACGATGACAGTTGTACGATCGATCAACGAGAATGGAACCGCGCCAGACTTCTAGGACAAATAAATGCTCCGGTTGCGAGGAGCGAAACTTTTGTACAACGCGCAGCTTTACACGACAGGCACACGCTTATCTCGATAACGAGTACTCTGGAAATCTACGCTGTCGATCAAAAGTCTGGTATCGCTTTGCCAATCTGGAAAAAGATTTGCTATCGGTTTTCCAATCAGTTGTACCGAATCTTCTGCCAATTCGCATCGTTGATTGCAAATTGAAATTTAAAAGAGTTTTTGCACAGTCTTCGGTAATTTTCATTAGTCAATAAATCGAGATGTCGATTACATTGTGTTACAAATGTCTTCTGTCAGCTAAAATGCGTTATTCTACTAAAAAAAAAAAAAAAATTGTAACACAAATGATTACCGATCGAAGACTCGACAATCACTGGATCGGTGTTCTCAAATAGAATAATCTCCTCTATCTCGATACATTTTTAAACATCTGACAGTTTTCTGAAACTTTTGACCGGTAGCGTATTTTTCTCGTACTCGCACGAGATCGTCCTCCACAGATTCTTTCGACGCGATCCGAAAGAGTCACCCAAGCTGCGCCACGAAGAGAAAATACCAATGAATCTCTAATGTCCGATCTATTGTCGGATAGATCGAACCGGACGAGCAAGCTTACGCCTCGTAGAGCAATTCCGTATGCAGGTCGTACGTGCATAGTCTTTTTTAGGTAATCAAATACGTGTTCTAGCGCTCTATCTTCGAGTGCCATCGAGAAACGCGGCATAGCAGAATTTACGACACGAAGAAACGAACCAGATGACACGATCTCTGCTGATCGCTGTTTCAGCATACGAAACTACTCTCTTTAGTTACAATCTTTCGTCTATCATTTAGAAGCTGAAGAAAATCAAAGCATTGTTGTTTTCTTTATGCCATCTTGGTTTTTCCTCGTTCAGGAAAGTGGGTTACGTAAATTTATTATCATTATACGGGCTGTTCTTTGCGAGAGTAGTGGCGGCCGGTAAACGGTTATAAAAGCTTCGCATGAGCGGTTAAGATGGTTCCCATGGCACAAGGATAACAGCACGAAGTCCATCCGTTATTTGATATTCGTTGTAGAACGAAATTGTGATGAACGAATAGCCGCAAATTTTTTATGACATAAAGACGATACATGTACGAGATATGACAGTAATGTTTCTAGAATAATTCGTTTATTACCGTTTTTTTCTTTTTTTTTTTTAATTATTACCGTTGCACTAAACTTTTTAACTAAAATCTAGGATCGTTCCCTGATTCGTTGTTCGTGTTATCCTTAATTAACATAATTTCTGGTATCGATGTTAACTAATAATAAACGAGCAGATGAAGGTAATTGTCTACATTGTTGGATTTCCGCCCAGAATTATTCCTGAAGCTGTATCGTCGCACTTCGTATAAACTCACAAACACAGGACATATACAGAAACGGTACTTCTGTTCGATTTCCTTCCAGCAGAACCATCGAGAGATCGCAGCGATCGTATCTTTCTCACGCAAACACATTCGTTTTTACGATTACACGTAGCACACAAGATCACTTCTGACACTATTTTTATAACAAAAAGAGAATTAAATGAAACGAGAACCCGGCGCGGCCCATAGCCGACGCCATTCTTCTCGATACGTTAGTTTTGACTAGTAGGTTTCTGTACATACAGCGACTGTACTATACACTTGTATCTAAATATTAATGATTTAGAAGGATTTTACGCGCAAGGCGGTGAATTCTAGCGGAATGAGCGATCGCTCGACCAAGTTAGCTCAAAATAGTTAGCTCAAGTTTCCGGGGAAGCTTCGCAACCACGCATCGAACGAGCAATAAATTAATATTAATCGTTATTCTTTCTTTGTAAGTTCATTTGGTATTGTTCAGACCTTTGGTCGGTTCGCTAGCATTTTTACATTGTCTGACTCCATTCAGAAGCGACTTTCGCTCGATGGTAATGGTCGATCATACGCATAGGGATTTCTTCAAGGTTACTATCTGTCGAAATTTGTGTCTATGGAGTTCACTGCGTATATTAATTGCATAATGATGTCTCTCGATATTTATTGTAAAATCTTACTGATAGATTCGAAGCACGTGATAATACTACTGGAAAAAAGTCGTCGAAATTTAAATGAATTAGAATTTATAAAGTTGCCTTCGTTGCAGATTTCTCCATTTGATACCCGTAAGAAATATGCAGCTTATCTTGAAACGTATTTGCGAATGAAGTCAACTAATTTTTCCAACACCGTTACTTTTTATATTTTGACGACTAAGGTTTGATTTACACTATTTTATTTTATAATTTTATTTTATACTACTTTAACCATAATTGTTTACCGTTCGTGAAAATTCTCGAACAGAGTTAGAAATATACAATAAAAATTATCTATAGAATTTTCCGATTCAGTTCCATAATTTCGATAGTAAGCTCATTTACGACAGCTAAAAGCCATGAAAGTCTTTATTCGCGTACGATCAACTAACCAATGACGATCGTTTGACGATTTAATTTTTTCAAATAGCGCAGATAGTTTCATTCGAAATCTAAAAATAACGTAGATCAGGCTATTTGATACTCAGCGGTGCCAACACAACATGCTAATACAACATGCTAATTTTTTCTCGAACGTGTAACGTATAGTCGTACGTATTCACACATTTTCTGCCAGTTTCACCGGTGCATACATAGCGTTTAGCTCGGCTTATCGTTAGCGTGTAAGTGTCGTCCGGCCGTGTTTGTAATCGCGGTTTGTTAACGATTTGTTTACGCAAAACTATGTGGACATTTAGGCCAGTATGAGCTAAAAGTACGTTCATCGCTTTCGAGAAGCTAACATTCATCAAATCTTAGAGTTTGTTGTACGAAACCATCCAAATGTGTTGCTTTATAGAGGATCCTGATCAACTTTGACGAAATATTTGTCACAAGTGATATCATAATTGGTAGACGTACGTGTGTATTACAACTGTATGTATATTGTATTTCATGAATCTTTCAAGTTAACCACCAACTGTTTTTACTTTATTTATCGATTTCATATTTCATAAATCACCTTTGTTTAGGGATGAAATTGAGATGATTGCAACACCTTGGAGAAAATAGAACATGAGGTAGTTTGTACATATTATATCGTTGGCCGGTTACTTTATACATCGATTAATTGCTACTGGATATGTCTTATACAACAGAAGTTAATATTAAGACGTTTCTTCATTTCAGGCTAATTTATTTATATTTATATATAATTTGAAATACATTTTAGAATATGATAGAGTATACGTATCTTTGTACAAAGCGGTTTCTTCATGAAATTAGTTGTGTAATAATTTATATATTATTTAAAAAAATCATACGCCATTGATATTACGTTCGTAATGTAAAAGACTCTTTAAGTTTTTAATAACAATTTAAACAACTCTAATTTTTCGCCTGTACTAAATAACGTAGAAACAAGATTAGATGAATTAATAGATTTTTGGCTAATGATATGTTAAAAAAAATGTGATACTTGTAATGATAATTTAGAATATATGGAGTTCATTTTCAACTAAAGTCAATTGTTCGACTATTGTCGCGTAGACGAAGGAAAGAAAGATGTTATTGATAAACACCGACAAGGTAGCCTCTTTACATCACAGCACATAGACATTAATTAATGTACTCGACAGTATTACCGCGAAACGAAACAGTATTACGCATGGATTATACATACACTTATAGGAATTGATCTCTGCGTAATAACAGACATTCTTACGCTTCTGTATAACGTTTCTGATGATCGGTATGATCCATTGACTACGAACGCGAATTGTTATTATTACACTAATAATAAGAACGGCAGAATATAAATATACTACTTGAAGAGCGCCAATAATATTTAGAAGAGCTACACTATCGGGGTCACGGACTGTAGAATATAATTGTATTTATGTTGCATAGGCAAATGTATGTATCTGTACATAGATAAATAGACATTAGAAATAAATGTTATAAAGAAAAATTGACATCTTTTTTTATTATCGCAATGTCATAGACATATATTTTACTCGCAAAATTTTATTCTTCTTACCATTTTCTACGGTAACTGTTCAAATATTTTCATGAATCATGTTATAGTGTCAGAAGAGCATTTTTTTATCAGGTTTATCCATTTCATTTTCATAGAGCGATGAAGTTTTTGTAGTCACATAAAAGTACTACCAAATGGTACAAAATTTAATATGCTCGAACCTAATTGATCAATACGTAAATCACTTAATAGATCCAATGATGTCGTCAATACTTGTTGCAGCTACCGTGTACGTAGGCAATTTTTATATCGTAGAAATCGTGAAATACCGCCACAAATTCAAACGCGGTTTTGCGCGCATGTTAGTTCCTGCTTGGTCGCTTGGCGCCGCCACTCGCCGACTGTTTTCAATATGGCCGCGGTGCCGTTCCTCAGAAGCGATTCGGAAAGAATCGATCTCGGTTCGGTAGCAGTGAACACGTCACAGTATCCACATTTCGAAAGTTCTCGCGGAAAAACGTGTCCGTATTATTGTTTCGTTGATTAACCGCGAGTGGTGGATCCGTGTGCGAGCGAGAGGGAACATCCACGTAAGCGCATCGATTCGACAAAATGAGCAACGTACCAACAGGTGAGATCACTGACGCCACTTTTTCCCCGACTTACGTTTCTTATTTTCCTCTGTAAGAACGCATTCCATATTTTCGGCGTGACACGCCGTCCACTTCAAACATTCTTCTCTTTCAAAGAGCAGTTTCACAAGAATTATAATTTCATGTATGTAGAATATAAATTGTACGATATTTCTGGCTAACGCGTCCTAACCTATGCTGACTTTTTTTTTTCGAATCACTCACATTTCGCGTAACCTTTAAAATCGCTCCACTTGTCTCGCTGAATGACCCGCGATCGATCTAACACGATAATCGTCCGATATCGAGGAAAATATCACTCGCCATTCTGCATCTCGTAACTCTCGAAAGTACTTCGAAATTTTTACAGTGAATATTATATTTTATGCAACACCGTGTATGTTATATTTAACATATTGAATATTCTATTTCACGTGACATTTATACGGCATTTACGATTTTATCATTGAAAGATAATGACGTGTTTAAGGAAGTCAGAACATACACCGTTCGAACAATTGTTGCCCTAACCTCTCCAATTACGCGGACAAATACATGACACGTTATATATATACCGGTTTGTGTTACTCTCGTCTCGCAGCGCTCGTTAATTACGCTAACGTGATTAGAATTTGTCCAGCCTTTGTTTAAGGTGGTCTTTAACGAGATGAGAGGGCAGCATTTACTTGTACGTACACTATTCGTCATTTTTCCGTTTTTTATGTAAACGCGTTGTTACTTAATACGCGTTGAAAACGACAAAAAATTGAAATACATTAAATGCTTTATTGTTCTTGGAATATTGAACATTTTTATCTTCTTGTTTATTTAGTTTTGTTATCAACATTGTTAACAGATGGTGCACGTTTTGGTTCGTGAATGAAACATGAGTATGCGGTTAGGATGTTGTATTTTGTTCGTAATAATTACGTAGCCGTAAGTGGCTAGAAAGATAATGATATTTTAGCGATGATAGGTAAATATCGCTAACTATATCGTGTAGCACTCATGTAGTAATATCGTCGTCGCTGTTAACTTCTTATCGCGAAAATTATTATCGTCCTGACGTGCTATACACATACACTGTTTTTAATGGTTACACGTATCATTATTGTTGTCGTATTTAATCAATCTTTGCTGGAAAAATATGAAAATTACACGTCTTATACGACTCTTATTTCTTCCTTTATTATTCTTGCGATTATGGAATTGGTTAAGGTTGATTCGATTAATTAGGTCGAGTTAAAAATCATTTTCGTATTTTTGTAACTCTGAAAATAGTAACTAGGTTTCAGTATAAATAGATAGGTTTCTTTTCTTACTTTACTGATTTTAAAGGGTATTTTTAATTATTTGAACGAATTTGAAAAATTGGAGTATATATTTTGTAGTTTAGACTTAGGTTAGATTTGCACGTAAAATTGGAGTACCTGTTTTCTTGTGAAATATTTTGATAAAATACAAAGTACGCGATACACGTTATCTTTGTCCTATCGTATCTCATATTTTTAGGATACTTGATACCAAAAATCTCTTAAATTACAGTATCGATGGTATAAAAGTTGCCAAATTTTTCAAATTACCGAAACAATATTTTTGCAATTGGTAAAATAAAAATAGATGTGCTATTTTAGTCAACCCTATTAATAGGAACATTACGTAATATCAGAGAATTGTGTTGGGGATGCCAAAGACCATAAAGTACTAAACGCAGTAGAATTATATGCGCAGAGGTTATAAAAAATGCTGAAAATACTAGGAATGCCATAAATATTGCGAACATTGGGTATGTTGAAAATACTTGAATATTGACAACATTTAGCGTCCTATCACGATTCGCACAATCGAATGTTCCAAAAGTATCGGAAAAAATATTTTTCATTAAAAGTATATTATCTGATAAGAGAAAGCACTTCATTGTAAAACATATCCAATGACTTTTTTTTTTTCTAGAACCACTGTACCCACAATAGAGATTTTATTCTTTTAAATAATTAATTCGGATATTATATATTTCACGAATATTACCAATTTAATCTTTCACAAAAATAATACTACATCAAAAAATATATCATTAATTGAAACACCGAACGTATCAAGAATACCAGAAACTATTTGCGATACGAGGAACTCATTTCGTACCTACCGCGAATCCATTTCGTTCCACGTTCTTGACCATTCATTCTTAATCCCATCGAAGATCTATGAGCTGTGCAATGCACGATCTAAAAGGCGAAGAACAGAATTATTCCTCGCTGCTTTCGAGATTCTAGATTTCGACCGAGCTTATTTTCGCCGCCTACGCCAAACATTAAAAAGGCCCACACTTAGTGTTTTATCTTTCATGGTCTAACGGCCAAGTTTCGTGCATACTTTCCCTTACTCTGTTTTCGTAAACGGCCTCGTTATTTTCAGTGCAAATATTTCCCGTTTACCGCGTGTAAACCGACTATGAATGTAAGTATCGCGACGACTGATTTACGCGAAACGTTCGCCTTTTTTTCCGCGAACCAATCGGAAGAGTAACGGTGAATCTTTCCGCTGGTTATTCACGAACGTCTTATTGTCAATATCTTCAGTTGGCTCGTAGTGATCCAAAGGATAAAAGTTATAATATCCGTTCAGACGTGCAACGATAAAAGGATGATTCTATTCATACGAATATTCGTCGTACTTTAAGATTTTTTTAAAAATTTAAACATTATTTTGATACTTATGATCGACTAGTTTTCACGTCAAGTATTAGCGAAATATGATTTTTGTATCTCGGTAATGAGATTGAAACTTTGCTGATAATATTAATTCGTAGCGTAATATTCATATTATTAGGAATGTGATAATTGGTATTGAAACGAGGGGAAGTTGTTTTCATATTCATAGAAAATTTCATGGAAACGAATTTTTGTATTTTTCGCAAAAAGAATTAATCTTCGGATTAAGATATTAAGGGCTTTGTATTTGTCACAAAAAGAATTAATTTTTTGCGTATGTTAATTCGAGAGAGAAGCGTATATTTTTTCCGCGAATAGCATAAACTTAGTCATGGATCTTTTTTTTTTGTTTTTGTAATATTCTGTATAAACCAGTGCTCTTATTCGTCGATTCTCCGGCGAACAGAATCGCAAGGAGAAAGTAGCAAAAGCTGAGGCCGCTGTAGTGTCGTGTTCGCGGAAATCGCGTCGCGCGGTCGTTCTGGTTGCAATGTAATACCGCCACGCAAAAAAATGCTTTGTACAGTTATTCCTGTTTCACCCTTCTGTCGAAAAGGTCAGATCGATTTTGTTTCACGTTGAAATTCCATTTGAACGCGATTCTTGTCGAACAATACACGATTTCTGGTGTATCGACGTTTCGACGACGGCTCTTCCGCCATATTATTACTTTCACTGTTTCGCACAATGCGTGAAAGCAAATTCTGTGTGGTTATTTTCATGCAGCAGTTGTATTAGTAACTTTGTATTTTCGTAGACTTGATGTTCCTTCTATTGTTAGAAATTTCAAAATACACACGATCAATTATCTATGTACGTCAACCTCACAATTCGTATCTTTCTATAAAATAAACAAATTGTTGATTATTTTATTTCGAACCAAGTCTCCGATACGTCATTGTATACTTTGGCATGAAAAATATACGACATGTCAGAAGCAATAGAACAATTCTAAAAGACGAACTTGTGAAAATATATTGACTTGGTAACATATTTTATTAACACAGAGTCTAATTTTGTTTCTTTTTTTTTTTAAATTCTGTTACTGAAGCAAAATGATATAGGAGAAAGAGAATATTTCATTGTCTCGTTGTTTTTCAAAATACAGACAGATATTTGACAAGGAGTCTAAAAAATTGTTTCATTATTCTTCTCGCTGTATAAACGCTTCTTTAATTCTGAAAGTTACAACTATCTCAAATAGAAATTCAATATCTGTACTTACATATTTTATTACTTTATTGTATTAGCTTCGTAATTAATTAGTTAAATAAAATAAAATAAACGGTTCGATTAAAAAGTTTGAAATATTATTGGATATGAATTATTATTATATTTCAATTTTTATCTCTAAATTCATAAAGAAACGAGATTGTATTCCTGCATCTTATTTATGATTCCATTTTTCATATAAATAACTTTTATTTCTCTTCTATCGCTTCTCATATACGCTTCGTGAAACAACATAAATTTTCTACTGTATGCATACTTGTTCTTGAAATCGCAAGGAAGATAATTGGTTGTGTACGAACATCGATCTATTGCATAATCTGATTGACTGTAAGCGAACTTGTTATGCTCAGTGCTTTTATCAACAATTACTCTTTCACCTCATGAAACATACCAAACATTATCTATACTGTTAGATTATTTTTTGTTTATCGCGACGTAGTTATTTTTTTTTTTATCACAATTCGCATTTAATAATTTGGTAAAATTGCATTTTTACAATGCTACATTTTTGTTAAATCAAGATACGTTACTTGAGATATATATAGAAATATATATATTTTAATTCCTACACATATAGAAAGGAAAACTCACTGGAAAATATCGAAGACTCTCTTGCATTTGATTTTACAATACGTAAAATAATAATTATTATTTTAATAATAAGATTTAAAATTTTTATACTTCGTCTTTGTTATTAATTTTCTTACGGTTCTACAGTTTCTTATATCTCATTGTTTTAGTTTGAATCCAAAAGAAATTTTTAGTGGGATAAAAGACTCTTAACGTGTTAATACAAATAAGAGAAGTTAACGTAGAGTTTCTCTATCATAACAGAGAAATAAGAATTTGATTTTACCTGTATCCGACGTTTAATCTTATAAAGAAAATATTGTCTTTTTTTTTTATTTTTCATTCCTGTGCAGCTGCATAAAAAGTAGAAGTGAAAGTCAACATTCACAGATTCGTAATCTACGTTCCAGTGTAATTGTTTTAGTCATGAACGTTGCAGAATCCTTTGTTAGAAATAATTACCGATTAGAGTTTCAGTGGCAGATTTAGAAGGTAACTATAGTTTGAAGGTTTCTCAATTACGTGCTCCATTGTAACGCGTACTGTAAACGATTTCATCTTTATGCTTGCATATACTTGTTTAGCAGTTGATTATCGGTTTTTGTATCCTCCATCATGAATTCATTATGAGAAAAATGGCAAAAAGAAAAAGATCGATAGTTATCACAAGATTAAAATTAATTTAATTTTGCGTATTAAAATTCACGCGAATATCTAATCTTTTATTAACAATTTTATTTACTTTGATGTCAATTCGATATGCAATGGTAGCAAGTAGAAATGTTGTCGTCGATTTTCAGTTCCCATACGAAGCGAGCTCGTGATATTCTCTCGACTTCGTGTTTCTAAGTCAAAGAGTAGAATTCAGATTCGGTTTCACGTGGATGCGCAAATATGTCTGTGATCCGTAGACCGTAAAACAAAAATTCCAAATAGCTGAAGTAGCAACGCGATTTTCGAGACTATATAATATATATCGTTTTATATTTCTTAGTTAGAGACAATCACTCAGTTAATTGCTTCTCTATATGGTACAGCATAGTGTTAAAAAAAGATATTTTCGTTTATCAAACTTATCAAAGACTTTCAATGGTAATAACCAAACATTGAAGGTATTCTCATTCTTAATAGATTGAATGTTCTAGAACAAAATCTGATGCAGCATAGAATACATACGCGATATACATACTTCGCTCATATTATGATCATCGATAAGATCTTAACTTTATTTCCCGTATTTAACGCGATATTAAACGATATTAAACGATCGAAAAAAATTCATCAAGATACTTTACTTTATTTTCCTTCAAAATATTAATGATTTATGAATAGCGTAGAAAAATCTACTCCTCGAATATGAAAACGAGAGAAAATCAAAGCCGCGATGCCGTTTTCAATCACACTGCAAATTAATTAAAGGCAAAACGTTCTGCCGACAACGAGTTTAAGTGTACAGCACTCGTCCCGTTTAATATCTCACTTTTTGTCCGCTTTTCCCTTGCACATTCAATAGCCGTTCCTCTGTCGTGCTAATACAATATTGCTGTTATTGCTTGCCCATGCAACGTGCCGTCTGGCTCGTATAATGCATAAATTACTGTATATTATTCATCTAAAAAACGTACGTATACGTTACATTTGACAGGAGAAATTCAAAAAACTTTACCCGTCATTTAAATATGTAGAGATAATAATTGAACTAATTTTCTCACATCAAATGTTATCGAAGAAAATTTCTGCAAGCGACGTTGACACTTTCGTCACTAAGCTACGGATTTTCATACATTTGTGAGCAATTCGAAGTGACAAAAATACACAGAATGCGCATGATATAAATAGAATATATAAAATATCCAAAGTATTTTAATGCTTCTTACAATGTTTAATAAATGGCAAAATTTTCATCGCAGTCGATTCGCTAGATGCGAGAATATTCTCGATTTTCTAACGAGGTAGAATTAATTTCACGTTTCTAAAAAAAAACCTCCCATTTCTCTTAATAAGACCACAATCCTCTAGCCGCCCGAATTCCCGCGTTTTCGATTCAATAGCTAATATGTCAAACGATCTTCTCGCTTAGAAAGCGTACTCATCAGCGCAAATTACACCTTGGATTCCACTTTCATCTTTTATCTTTTTGTCTTTCTTTTTCATTCCGCTTTCACGTAAGCTGAATTGTCCGAAGCCTGGTTGGGCGAAATTCGCTCGGCGAGCAATTTATTAAAAGATGGTCGCAACATCGATACCGGCCAAAGCGAAACTTATAAAGCGTAACTTCGAGACCGTTGAGAAAGTTCACTCGCCACTTTGACTTCGACGGCAAGCTGTTAGTATCGCGAATACTTAGCACGGCAGTTTTATCGATCTTTACTTGAACTAACGTCGGGCCTGCCCACCGTAATTCCGACATCGCGTGTTTCGGTCGACTTGAAGGCACATAAGGTCCTCGAACTGATTCCTTGCTTCGCGAAAAATCCCAAGTATTCGTTCTAGCTTCTGCATTTCGATAGTGAAATAAGGAAACGTTCCGTTGGAGAACAGGAGACGCTCCACGTTATTAAGATAAAAATAAGTTTAGCTTTGCAAGTACCCTGTTTAGCGCAAAATATCGAACACATGTTCATACGATGTTAGGATGCCTTCTTTTGTAATATGTAAATATACACGCAATGTTATAATTTACATTAAGAAACTAACATCTTTCGCGAATATACAGGGAATATATATTTCGTATTACGAGAAAGCTATTACTTTCCGAATATAAAATAAATATTTGTTTAACATCAGAAGAAAAACGTGCTCATAAACATGTACACATTGGTCTGGCCGTTCTTCTAGATATTGTTTGTTATAATATTGAAAAATCGAAAGATAGGCGTAAGCCGTCTTTGATCGTTAAGGTTTATTGCATCCATTATTCTATACTAAAGTCAATTATACAAAAGCAGGACTTGGGTCACTATATAGAACTTACTCTGCGACCCACTTCGATAAATCACGTTTGCAGGAATGGAAAGCAGAATTCGTTCGACACCTATCGCTGTTCGATATCTGTAGCGAAATAATAATTACACGATTGTAGAACGGCAATGGAATTTTTAATATTTCCAAACGATCGGTCACTTCATCCGTGCATTATTACGACAACCAGCCGTTAACCTTGAGGTTCCTGTTACCGAGGGAGGGTCACGTTTAGAACTACATCGAAACGAAAGAAGCGGATGAACCGGTTCCACGTAGATCCCGTCCTATCAAACTTCGTTCTGAGTTCTCGGTATTGAAAATACGTGTTATATCCCTATTTGTCACGCTTCCTATTTGTTCTTTGTCCTGTTTTTATAGCTAGCGTGTTAAAGACCTTTAAACGTTATTATATCTACTATATAATTCAATACGTTGCACGTTTATTGAGAATTAATAATTTCTTTTCACTCTGCTTGTTATTTTATGGGAAGGTTGATGACTTTTTAGGTATATGAATTTTTAACAAATCGTCGATGGATCGAACGTCGTGTTGCAATTTGATGCGCGCAATTCTTCACTGGCGGTGGCGTCTATTTTTTTAAAATGGAATTTAATTGAAAATGAATTGGAAAATTCATTGTAAGAATTCTGATGAAATACTTCCTGTCTACGATGTAGATTATTGTGTTATTTTTCCAGCACTAAATTAACGATACTTTAGAACTGATTCTGTCTCGTCTTTCTGTTACATCGCACACATTTACCGTGTGCGACCTACTCAGTACTGCACTCTAGAACGAGTAAGCTCTAAACGAAAATAACTCTATATTGAAATTTTACATTTTAATCTAACACGAACGTTTCCTACGGGATCTAAAACTAATAGCTTTGAGAACATTTTTTTATAGTAAAAAAAGAAAAAATTGTTACATGAGCGTAATTGACTTTCACTCGCTATCGGTGCTGTCGGCATTATAAAAATTTTATATAACCGAAAAAGCTCTCTCAAACCGGTACTTCCTTTTAACGCCACTTTTCATCCGTATTTTTATATACCGCAAGAGGAAATTCAATATCCGAGCAGGGTCATCGAACCGTTGAAGATTCCGTTCCGTCATCCTCATCCAACGAGATCCTTGGTAGGAACAGGCGCGTATTTTTTTCCTTTATCCCCAATCCATCTTTTTTATCCTCGATCAAGATCCTTGAAAAGCGTGTACGCGCATTATCGCGCGCTAAAAATACAAAAATTATTTCATCGTACAGACTAACGGACACCGTCCTTTTACCTTTCGATGCCAGTCGAATTCGTATTCACTTTTAAGCGGCGCTGCACGATGCAAAATCGATGAAAGGAAAATAATCCAATCGATTTATCGAATTCGTGGCAAAAGTAATCTTCTCCTGGTGCGCGAAACATCTAGAAACAAGTCAATGAACATAAAAGCGAGCGTTATTGCTGTTTAATCGTTGCCTCTGGACATATTCCGCGTCGATATATGGCGAGCTTTAAAGAGGATTATGTATCATGAACGTTCGTTAAATATTTAAATGCCAAGTCTAGCACGAATATCGTTACCAATACGAAGTAGAAATGGAAATTGATGAACGAGAAAGATTTTATTTCGCCGCACGAGACGACATCACAGTTGCAAAGAAAGACGCAGGGACTAACAAGTTGGAAATGGTGGGGACCCTAGGTCCCTTCCTCTTTCACCTTCTCGAAAGAGGAACAGGTAAATAACTGGCCGCGATTTCTTTCCTTCGTGGATACGTGGCCGGGTGATACTAGCGCCGTGGTTGGTCAAATTCGAAACTCGTGATCTGTTCGCGTTGGGAAAACGAAGCGTGATCGTGCCAGCTGTGATCGTCGTCTGCACGCGGCGATCGACGCACGTGGTCGTTCGGATCGTTGGCAAAAAAAGTTTTAGCGAATCGTCGTTAATCGTTACTCGAATGAAAAACCTTGGATTTAAGAGGTGAAGTTTCCTCGCGGCAATTTTCGATATGTGCGACAGCTAACTTCAACTGAAATTGTTTACGCGCGAGACGCGTGACTGGTCACCGTGCTGTTCGCGAAAGTGAGACCAGCGCTTCCGACGAAAAGCTTTAGTTTAACTCGTAGATCGTTGCGGGGATGATCGCTGTGCTGTGATCTATGGATAAGTTGTGCAAATGGTTTTATTAGCGAGACTAGCGCGGTTACGGTAAACGGTTTTTAGAAGGAACTCGTTTTACCGGTAGCGAAGGAACAAAGACGCGATATCCAGTAAGAGGACGTTTCATTCGACATGACAAGCATTTTATCGACGATCTCCGATGCAGGGGATAATTAGACATAAAAACGTTTGACAATTTCGCAATGTCGTGGGAGTTTTCTATTTGCAACGTTAAATCTCGGTCGAACGAACCGATCAAAAGTGGCTGTTTCGCGTTTCACTCGTCCTCGTTATTCTACCAACGTTGCCCACAACTAGTCTAACGTGTTCGATCGAGATTGAATGAATAAACAGATAAGCAAATGAACGGATCGAATGATAATTAAATATTTGCTTCGATATCTCGAGAAGAGAAAAAATCGAGTAACTCCGCTGACATGAAAACCGATATGCCGGACGTTAAACAGGACCAGACTAAAGTCGAAGATCGCCGAGGTTCTTCGAAACAAAGTACGAGATCGAGAGTGTGTACGGACCACGGTGAACAGGATTGCCCGAGTGAAAACGAACACGAGTTCGAGTCGCTGGAGTACGAGGAAGACGTTTATTATTCGAATTTAACTGCAACTCCCAGCTTCGACGACATAGACGAGCTGAGCGACGATGCGGACGAAATTGTTGTCCATTGCTGGCGGGACTCGAACGGTGATATAGACGAGATCGTGGTGGACGATGCGAATCTATCGGTGGAGACGCAGTTTTTGACGCCTGACGGCGAGGACGGCGCCACTGATCGCGGAAAGAAAAAGAGGAAATCGGTTCGAGTGATATTCCAGGACTTCTCGAAACCGTATCTGGCCAAGATCAGCAACAGCCAAAATTATAAGAAGTTCCTCGAGTTGGTAAAAGGTGCAGCATATAATTCGCGAGAATGGTACAGTCCGACGTATAAATTATTCCGAAACGAAGTAAATAATATCGTATCTTGTACCGGTTCTTCTCTCGAACGGTTTGCTCCTCGTACACGATAAAACTCACAGTTCGTTATTATTTATCGTTGCTTTTAACAACAACAGGCTTCCGTCAGTTCGATCGATACATCGATCACATCGGCTCGTTGGATATGTGTGTTTCGATTATGAGATCCGGCGCCCTATAAATTTACGAGTGTTGTACATAATTGCGTTATTTACGGTCGAGATCGAGCTCGTTTAGATCGTGTTTAGATAGATGGCGGTCACGCGATGCGCTTGCGTTGAGAATTCCCAGCTGGATTAAAGTATTGCTTTAAATACACGTATTCGTTGCAGATTTATAGCTTATGCGTGTTTCAGACGACCGATTGAAGTTCGAAGTAAAATATTTTTTCGGGGGCCGGCTCCAAGCTGCTGTTTCACGGGGATATTTATCGCTCTTGCGCGAATTGTGAATTGGAACCGGTAGATGCATATATAAACGGCCATAAAAAGTAGAACGATGTTGCAAGATATGAAAGTGAGAATTATATCAACGTTTCGTGGTATTGCTTCCACGGAATACCGATGGGCAACGGTACACCAGGGTAACGTTACGCTACCATTTTGGTAATGACAAGAAACTACTTTTGTATTTTATTTAGAGGCAAAGGATATTACTGTCGCGATAAATTTCCCTCGTGCACTTGTTCCGTCGTAAAAAAAGACATTGGAACAACGAAGCGATGTCGAGCTTGTATCTTTTCGGCGGTAAATTTATATTTGTATGTTGTAAATGCTGTATCAATGAATATTTGCGATGAAACGTAACGCGTACTCGTAGATTGATTGTATTTTAAGCTCTCGAAGATATTATTTCGATAGTCGATGAATCTATTTTTTATTTCTATCTATGTATGGCTAGGAAAACATTAATAGCACGAAGAACTATTTTTAAATAGAGTTGACGTGAAATTTATAATTTTAATTTATAAATTTATAATTTTACGTAAAGAATTCACCGATTCGGCTCATGAATCTTCATTTCTCAACCTTTAATCGAAAAATATATCCTGAAATCTACGATGCATTCCTAAATATTCGATTCTTCTGAAAATAATGCTTTCCGATATTATCGACATTTTCGAAGCTACTTGTTTGTTACACTTCACGCGTCTCATCGCATAATTAACGTCGGGCTCCGTGTCTCGTAGAAAAATCGTGTGTTTATACATAACAAAACGAGTCGCTTATCTAATCCGTTTCTTATCTTCGCAGCCTAAAATTCAGACATCGAAATATCTTTGAAACCGCTTCTTTTATACCAGCAGACAGACGTTTTATTGGTTATCAAGAAATCCTGAAAATTGTTGCGACAAATTTTGCACGCTTTACGCAAAGTTTGTCTTTCACAGTGACTAATTATCACAGAGATTAACACTTTTACGTACGTAGTTTCACGATCGCTACTACCACCAAAGACACAGGCCGAAATGTAAAATAAAAATCAGGAACTTTTTTAAATATAAATTTTATAACTGACTGCGAGTCTGTCTTTATATTACAAAACATTATTAACGACTGCGAGGCCTTGTTTTTTTCGTTGTCGCTGCAAATAGCAACTTCACCTTATACATGTTTTTTATTTAGTTATCTGTCTTGTAAAGAAGACTATGACCTTTTGCTACAAGAAAGAGCATGTGTCAACTTATAATTATCTCAGTTTCGCATCATTTTACAATCGTTGAAAAATCATATAAATCACAGATTAGAGACGGTAAAATTACTATCGTCGTGCTATCAGTGCGAACGTAGAAAAACTGCTTTATCCACCGATTTCACGGATTTTCACGGTCGTTTTATTACTTTCACCCAGCGTAAATTATTTCTCACGTGAAAATGCAGAGTTTCGCGATGTTATTGCACGGAATTTCCGGATTTCCTTTTCGTTAATTGAACATTTTTAATTTGGTGCAATCGTTTACGTAAACCGGAAGCCCGTGCATATATATATATATATATATAGATCTCGTTATCGTTAGTGGCGCGTATTTTATACATTCTTACTTTATATTAACTTTCTGTTTAAATATAATACGAGCCTTTTTAGACGCTTTTCTTTCGCCTTATCTTTATTCTATCGAACAATTATCGATAGATACGCAAGATTAGATACAATTGTGCCAGGAAAAGCTAGACTCTAAACATACCAATATTAGGAAACGTAAAAATCTCACACGATGATTTCATGAAAAGTCATAACTAACGTAAACAAACTACTGCAACAGCTAACATAGCAAAAACGTAACTAACTCTTTATGTAAGAAGAGACCAGCATTTGCGATTCGAGAGGCTATGACTAATCGTAACACGATCAATAAAATGGCAATGATCCATTCCCCTTTGATTGCGGCGGTCGAACACTTGCGTAACTTTTTACGTCCTATTTTTATGATATCCGTGAGTCTGATCACGTTGACCGATTCCTCGATTTGGACCGATTATTCGTAATAAAATCGGCCAATGAATTAAATCGAATAAATTAAACAGATACGACTTGTCTTTTTGACTTGTCCAGTTGCGTACATATGCATGTACAATTTTACTTAGACGAACGAAATTTCGAAACTATTTAATTTACCAAATTTCTATCGACCGAATTCGCTCGACCAAAGTTTATATTCTACCGTACAGAGTTGACTTCGGTCAGAATTATTTAAATAATCGTTTCAATGTTCATTGTTCCACTCCTTTATCATTATGGAATCTAAGCGCCTTTTGGGGGTTTCAGGAGAAGACGCGACTCTTCACTCGGCCGATTACATCTCGCCAACGTCAGATAACGTAGTGAACGAGCTGCAAGGACTCTCTCTGGAAGAACAGAATCGCCAAAAGGAGGAATGGAGCGCGGAATTGGCCAAGGTACGTACTCGCCACGCTTTTTCGTACCGTCGAAAGCACTGAAACAGTTAGAATTGTGAAATATGACCAGCAAGAAATTCACTGGCTACAAGATCTATTTCAATTAATTCCGCGAAGACAGTTTTATCCTATACATGCTCAAGGTCTTTATTCTTCAACTAGTTGTATTTTTTCAAAGACGTTTTCAAAGATAGAAGAAGATGGATTTTGGAAAATTATTAATTATAACATAAATATACGCATTTGTATTTCAAATGAAACGATCATGCTATCGAACTACGATGGTTATGTAAATTTTTAAAATATTGTAGCTATATTTTTATTCAACCTTTTAGGCATCTTCCACATGACTATGCCTTTACTATTATTCAGTATATTTCATTGGAGAACGTTTGCGTTGAATCTTTAATTCCCTTGCTCTTTGGAATAATAATAATCATTAATAAACGCAAACGTTTTCGCGATTATTAAATACAATAATTTCACGAATAAAAATGTCACTTCTATCGATTATGGCGGATCGCTGATTAACGTTCGTATAACGCAATTCCCTTTATAAACTGTAAATAATACATACATTCGATATAGTGATCTCGTGTTTTTTTTTCGGATTTTTTACGCTTAATTACCGAAAAGTCTCAGCGCAAAAGAGAAATTCGAGCATGAACGATTAACTATTTCGCGAAGAAGCTGAAGAAGCCGCGTGTCGTAGGTGGAAGAGGAGATTCAAACCCTGAGGCACGTGTTGGCGAACAAGATCAGAGTCTCTCAAGAGCTGAAGAGGAAGCTGGGCATCAGCGTTTGGAAAGAGATTACCGACGACATGAATCAGGGCTTGAAAAACGTTAAGGAGAGTCAAGTGTACGTTTTTATTCAGTCCTGTAGAAGCACGTACTTCTTTCTTTATCTTTCACCCTCATTTTGCACGAACGGAGTCTCTGGCTGGGTTTTTGCCAGCGCTGTCACGCGCAGGCTTGTCAGCAGTATGATCTATTCAACCATTTCATCGTTACGTATTTAATTGATACTCGATTATGTTATTTAATTTCGTTAAATGAAATACTTGTTTCGACCTGTTAATCGAGCAGCTAGTCATTTATCTCTAGATGATCGAATGAAAGAATATTCGCGATGGATAAATTATTTAACTAGAAAATTCTCTATTTCCTTCGTACGAATCACATTACGGTTATGCTTCCGTGGATATTAAATCAATATGCTTCGTGACTCTCTGATATCAAAAGCTTCATTTTCATAAGAAAAGAAGGAAACATTATAAACGTCTGTGAATTGATTTATATAACAGTCTTCTTCGATTTCTTTACGCTTATCATTTTCCTTTTATAGTCTGACAATTTTTACGATACGATTAATTCAGCGTACTTTTTCAACGATGTTTTTTGAAACGAAAACCTGCTGTTTCGAAAGAAAAATATTATAAATGTCTACGTATTCTTTTTTTACAAAGCAACCTTCTATTCTTCCTCTTCTATGCGTTTACCTGTGAAAATCGAACAAAGCGAAACTACCTTTTTAAAACCGAAAGCTTCGTTCTCGTAAGAAAAATATTATGAATATCTTTAAACGTATTTACACAGCGACCTACTTCCCTTACCCGTTTTTTTCTTTTTTTTTTTATCGTTAAACAAAGCGAAACTTTTTAATACTATATCAATGAACGCTACTGCGACAACGTCGCTAGAGTACAAAGGATTCAACTTTTTGTTAGGGTAACTGAAAATTCTGTGGAAGAGAGCCAATGTATAATTTAGAATTTACGTAGCAGTTACGGTTTAATTATACTATAGCTGTTCTGTTAACAGGTTAATTTCTTTTTACCGCATGCTGCTGATACCTGAGACTTCAAGCACAGTTACGAATGCCACACGCGAACAATTTGTGCGGTTCGAGCTAGAGCTATGAAAGCTTGTCGCTACTAGAAAGACGTCGAGGTTGCTGTAACTTCGTTCTTATCGAAATCGATGCGTCTACTCGTGCCGTTCACGGGCCAACATGATCAACTTTACCCTACGAAATTTTTGAAATTTCACCGCCAAACTATTTTCTCTTGTTAATCGTTGTATCGCGATGTTGATCGAATTTGGCAAATGAGCGGTTCGTTTATCTCTTCGTAAAGCACTCCCAATTGTCGCGCAACTTAAGCAGATGTCCGTCCGTTGTTAAGAGATCCAATTTTATTATTTCGTTCGACAGGTTTCTTAAATCACCTGTACTGATACCGCGTTACGAACCGCGATAGACGAAACGCATGCATAATACGCAAGTTTTTGTACATTTACACGTGTATCAACGACTTACAGTTAGATGTGTGCGGATAGACAGAATTGTCATTGTATCTGACGGGTCTTAAACGGATTGAAAGAGACTGATATTATCGCGATGATGTTTCATAGCTGGGTATGATAGAACTGTAATAGAATACAGGGAGTGCCAGTATGTAACCGTAGTACAGTCGACGACGATGTTAATAATTCTATGGGAGCAAACAAATTCGAAATAATAGGAAAAGGATAGAATTAAATTTTCTCATACGAGCTTTCGTATCCGATAAAATCGAATTTCACTGTTTGTTTAATCGATTAACGCGAACTCGACTGATTACGAACTGGGCACGAGCAAGTAATTAATAGGAGTAAGTAAACATGGGAAAATAAGTCAGGAACGTAAAATGAAATTTTTCTTTGGCAGACTTCGTTGTCGAGAAAATGAAGTTGCAAAAATGTTTAGTTAAAAATTGATCTGCAATCTTCCGAATTTCATTTTCTCGAAAACGAAACGTCAGACGAACAAAGTTTATTCTACTTCCTCGACTTTATCCGGACTACATGGATATCCGCACGCTTCTAATCAAAGTTGATTTTTTAATTGCGCGTAAGGTGACGGCTGCCAGCCCCCCCTACCTCTTTCGTTTATTTTCTGCTACTTCTGCTCTTCAGACATGTAGAACACTTTTCTTTGACTTTTGGTTGGGTTCTCATTCAGTTATCAGAACGTCGGCGAGAAACTCGGTCAGTTCAGCAAGGCGGTCACCGAGAACACTTTGTAAGTACACAAGCAATCGTGTTATCTTTTCAGATCCAACATTTCTTCCATCGACCGTTAACCGTGATCATCTTCAACTAAAATAAGCTTCTTTTCTTCTTCCCTTTCTTTTCTTTTTTTTTTCTTCTTTTTTCTTCCTTCGAATTCTCAACTGGTGTAGCGCGAGTCAGATCGTCGATAAACGACCAATAAATAGATAATTGATTGAGAAATAGTTCCGTTAACAATTAAAGAACACACAGGGAAAACGTGCTTACATCGACATTATATCGTACAAAATTACATAACTCAGATGGAGATCTTGTTAAACTCGAAGATGCGAGCTTTTTAGATACAGCTGATAAACGTAGTTTCGTAACAAACCAACGATACAATGTAATGACGATCGGTATTTCTAAAACGTCCGAGAAAGCGGTAAATTTCGAATTTCAAATTGTTGCCATATATTTCAATAGGAAAATTAAACGACGAAAGAGAGATTACTAACATGAAATTGATCGATATCCCGAATTTCAAAATCGTTTCTCCGTAAGATGAGTAAAACCTACGGCACCCGTAATCCTTCATTCGTTCTGCATTAAAAGAGTACCAAAAACAATCAGCGAGAAGTACAAAACGCTGAACGCGGAAGGACATTACGTTACGTTTGCGAGCGACCTGATCGTACCGCACCATTTGAGGGTTGTGTCCGAGAGAAATTTTGGATCACGATATTAACGCGATTTATACATATTAGACATAACTTTCTCTTATCACGATGTTCCCTTGCACGTTGTCACGCCAGTCGCGCAAAATTCACAACGCTTCAGGTTGTTCTAATTGCTCTAACGTAGACGAAACAAAATATGTACAGAGACTCGAGAAATAATCAGATAGAAAAATAGAAAGGCACGCACCGCTAAGCTAATTAGTGTCCAAGATAGAAAGTCGGTGTATCGACCTCGGGTTACCACGAAACAGCGTCTTCTGTTAGCCGCTTGCGTAGAAGTAACGATATCAAATAAGCATAAGCTTTTATAATGATGACAATCTAACGACGAGCACGGAATGCTTGTGAATAATGCGATGTAAACGTGTAGTTGCGAGATTGCGGAGCTTGCCGTGTGTGTGTGAAAGTAAAATGCATGACATATACATCGAGCTTGAGTCATTATCGAAGTCCCGAGCAAAAGCATCTGTGACCACGGACAACGCGACCTTGCCTGGACAGAACAAGTTCCGCGTAAAATGAATATTTATCATTCTCCTCCTTCCACAGATTCCAGAAGACAGAGTCTGTGTTCAAGACCACGGCTGAGAAGACGACCAGCATTCTTGGCGGCTTCGGAAGTGGATTATCCATGAAGCTCGGCCAGATGCGTAACTCCGACAGCTTCCGTTCCTTGGAGGAACGAGTTGGATCTGCCTACGAGAACATGAAGGTTGTTAACGACGATTGAAAGAATTTTCCGTATTTTTTAGTCTTTTAGAAAAGCTCCCTTTAAACCTGTCGCTGTTTTTGTTGATTTTTATACGAGTTTCAAGTTTCGTTTAAGAAATGATAACACAAAACTTGTAAAACCTGGCTTGTCAAACTGTGACACTCTTAGTTTCTTTAACGTGTCCACAATGATCGGAAGAGGATAGCCAAGACCCGATGTTAATTAAGACACGTTATTAGAGTCTCCTGTTAATGTTGCATACTCACGAACCTCTTGGATTTTTGTTCTACGTAAAAGATCTATATCGATCGATCGAAAATACTATATCGGATTTATACGTAATTTGAGCATATTACGAAAGAGAATGAAATAATGCGAACAATTTGACTCATACGCTACGATTCGTTTCGTCTTTGGATACTAGGATCACGCTTTTAGACTTAATAGATGAATTTCGCTGTGTGAAATTTCATTCTTCGTATTCGTTTTCCAACTTTTGGATCGTGATCTTCTTAGATTTTGAAATGTTTTATTTTTAGACTGGCTATTCTTAGTTAGTTGACAATTGTTTAATTCGATTAGGGCCACGTTGACGTATTTTATGAATAATGTTAATATTGATTTGCGTTAAACGAACGAGAGAAAACGTAGTACGCGAGTGCGTGTAAGGATGAACGGTGTTGTGTGTACGTGCGAGTATGTGGAATTTTGCATCGATGAAAGAGCGGACGACGATGCGAGAACGAAGAACAAATGCGGATCGGATGACAGAGGTTAGTGAAAGAAAGGAATCCGGCTGTTTCGTATGTAACAAATTAATAGAACAGGATCAACAAAAGAGATTTGAAGATAGCTGTTTTGTAGCTTTTGAAAACGGACGCCGAAGATGGTTAATATCGTACGTTATGTTTCAGACGAAAGTCGTGCCTTCAAGATCCAGCTCAATGCAAAGCTTCAATGAGATGCTCCGAGACACGGAATCGTTACGTTCGGCGCCAACAGCTACCAGCCCGACCATTCCGGAAGACAAGCTTCTGTCTTAGAGTTGGGCATCTCGAGTTTACGTCGATTTCTGCCTCTTCTCTGCGTAACATGCTGACGCGTCGATCCACGATGCCGGTGTTTCGCCCTATGCTACAAACTATCACTTTCCACTGCGTATTGCTATTAATCAGGGCTATGCGATGTCGTCTACGTAATCGAACGTCTATTAAAACGAAATAAAAAAGTAAAAAAAAAAAAAAAAGTCAAGTCAGTCGTGGAAAATGAGTTGGCTCCGCGGATATCGATCGATATGATACAACGATTCGAACAATTTGTGTCTTTTGGATGTTTCCTTGTGTGCACAAAGCTGTGTAGGACATTGGACGTTGTTGGAATTGAACTCGCAACTTGATGTTTCTTCGTGATTTAATAAGTTGCACGATATGCCCTGTTGAGAACAGAAAAGCTAATTTGTGATTCTTTTTTTCCTTTAGTGATTATTTTCGTTTATTTTTTTTTTTTACGGATTGATTTTTAGAAATGTGTGGGGAAATCTTGTTGATTTTTAACACGTGACGTTTCTTTTCTTTTCTTTCTCTTTTTTCTTTTTTGTTGTTTAAAGAACGTGCAGAATTTCTGTGTTACTTGATCTTTTTACGGTGACAAGCTTATCAGCGTTGTATCAATAGTTTGCGTTTCTTCGTATCGGGAACATGTTACTCAAGAAGATGGCAATTGATTTCTTTACTTTATCGAACTTATTTGCACTACAGCGATTTTAATAACGTATAATATAATATATCGTTGGATACGTACCTTAACGTTTAGCGGTTCAACCTGTTTTTGCACCACGAATTCGCGAAAGTAGGCACACACGCTTTGAATAGATATTTTACTCTGGTGGCGTTCTCGTCTTTTTCCGGATATCGATAATCTTAACATCAGAAACGATACCTCGATGTATTCCTATGACATACGAATTCTGACTATCAATCTTCTTCGATAAGACTCGTGCTTCGACAATACTATCTCTATTTTCGTGTGATACAAAATGATCGATCTCTATCGTGCAGTCTATTTGAAAATAATTCGAATTCGTGCAGTAACATTTGTAGAGTTTCCAGGATTACTTTACGCGGGACACAGGTGGCCGTCATTGTTTCGCAATTATTCGATTCATCTCAAATATTCCCGAAAATATTTCTGAATAGGTATCTATCTTTGTACGTTGATAAATGCCCTTATAATTACGTTATGAAACATTTTATAACTCATGTTGCATTTAAGCGAGACTAATATCGATCTTAAATAACGAAGCTGTTATGGCTATCACGACCATGTTGTTTCGTTCAAAATCGAAATCTTATCGTTGTGAGAGTTACTAAACGCGATACTATTATACATGTTCGCAACGAATCAAATTCTTCAGCGCTATGCTTGAACGTACAGAGAATGGTCGATAAGTCACTTTCCCATTTAAGAGCTGTATAACTTTCTTTATTACATATTTTTAAATTCTTATTTCAGACTTTTGAAAAAATTTATAAAATTTTATAAAAAAAAAAGAAAGAAAGAATGAAAGAAAGAATACGGACCGATTTATTTTTGCGACATAACATTATACGAAACTATAATCTTTACAGAATGCAATTCTCGTTGATGTACAAATCTTGATCTTGACAGCACCAAAATCTGCTATTCCGATAATTAACACACCCATTGAATTGAAAATGTACCTGGCATCTCGTTAAAACAGCGTTAGAACAATGGAGCATCGATTTTGAAAGTGAAATTCAACAATTTTTATTCGTTGCTCCGTAATGATTGTCGTAATAATCGTTGTTAACTTTTCTATTATAAATCTTGGAAAGTCTTTAAAAATTCGAAACGAGTAATTTAAGGATATACAACGGGAAAGAGTTTTATACAACCAATCAATGGGAAGGTGAGTTATGCGTTACACTATATTAAGAAGAATTGTTTTTGCCTTGAAGAGTTTATGAGGATTATAAGGATGGCTTGGTACGGTAGTCAATGGTACAGCGAGGCTTCCCGTGTTCCGTGATCATTGAGCCTTAAGGACGACTTTTAAAGAAACGCGTGTAAGACCGATCTAATTGCAAATTGTCTAGGAAAGCGAAGAATATTTTTTACTAAGCTCTAGAATGAAATTACGTGGCGCGGACGCGCGATGACCAGAGCGCGTTTGCTTGTTTAAGAAATTCGTTAATTTAAGGAGTCGGACGCAGATATTATAAATGCATATACATAAAGCATTTTCAATCTATTTAACGAACTCTATATGTCATTGAAACTGGATCTAATCCCTGCGAATGTGTCGTAAGATCTGCGCTCGTATCGTCATCGACAACCTGCTACACGATCTACTTGTTCATATTGGTGAATAAATTATTTTGAAAAATGCTACACGTGAAGAGCGATTTTTCACCCATAGTACGGAGCGTGACTAAACGTTTGTTACATATTATAAATCTATGTGTGCTTCTTAATTATATGGAACTTATTCGTACTTATAATGGCAATTTAATAATATATTTTTTATGAAAATTTCTGCAGTTTCCCTTTCTTTTGCTAGTTTCAGTAGGGTCTCTACGATTTCTAGTTAATTAGATAAGATTGTTCATTTAGATTAAGATTATTCCACGGAATGTTATTATATATTTGACAATCATTTTCTACGTAATTCATTATACATTGGCACTGTGTGATTATTAATAGAAATTAGAAATAATTCTTTATCTTATGATTCATTTTTTCCCCTTTATACAGAATGCAGAATGTTTTCAGAGTTTTTCTTTTTTTTTTTGTGTTACACGATACAGTGTGTCATTGGAATAATCTTGCATATTGTTTAAGTATATATGTACTTTGTATGATATTTTAAGATTACCGTCCTAATATAAGAAACAATTTGTGGAAACTACTCTACTTTCGAGTGTTCCAGTTTCCTGCTTATAATAAATGGACCACTTTATAGACTATCTTAACCATCGTCTTATATATTTATTTTCAAATAAACCTTGTTTTTGTAAATACATTCCTTAGTAAATTTCAGATACCTGAAGCGCAAGAAACGAATTACTGGCATTTCTTACTTATCATGGTCTTTAATAATATCTGAACAAGAAGTCGCATATTTTAGACGGAAAATATAAAAATGAAACATAGCTCGAACACGCGCACGTGCGTATCAAATTCGCTCGACAGTAATAAACGGTATTCCGAGTAAAGTGAAATTTCTTTGCAGCTACTTTTCAAGTACTTTTAAAAGTACGAGTTCCGGTTTATATTAAACTGTAACGTAATTCTTTCTTTTTATTTACATCTTTTACGAAACCTTTTATATTAAAATAAGAAGTAAAAAAGATGGAAAGCAATACGACTAGGAATTTCCTAGCACACGTTTATCCACGCTCGTGAGTTTAAGCTTGTGTATCGTATTGCAGCTCGTGCAGAAACAGACTTCAACAAGAAAGAAGTCCTTGATTTCAATCGATTTCCTTTTAATAGTATCTCTTTAATAGTATCTCTGAAAATAGTATATCCTTTTAATAGTATCTCTGAAAATACAACTTAATAATAACTATTAAATGAAATTATCATAGTTAAGCGTTAATCTTTAATACCCAAGTATATTAATCTCTAATTTTTGTATCTGACAATACGTGTGTCCGAGGTGAAAAATATTACCCGCTAATCTGATGCTTCCTAGTAACACGGAGTACGTATGGAGACGACGTGGAGTACCTGGATGGATGGTACTTCACGATAAGGATCAATTGGGAAGATACATACACGCAGCATTAAAAAAAGGAATTGGTCAACTACTTTATTGCCATTCTTCACGTGGTACAAAACATAGTTCGGGTGCGTACGAGCACGCTTAAGTACAAAACAAAAACGATCCTCTACAAGTAGTCTTCTCCAGCTGCATGGCGAGAGCAAACAAGTAGAAAGGTAAGAAACAGAGAAAGAGACAAGAGTAAAACGAGATGGAGCAGGAAAAGATAGAGAAAAGAAATTTCAAAAAAAAAAAAAAAAAAAAAAAAAAAAAAAAAAAAAAAAAAAAAAAAAAAAAAAAAAAAAAAGAAGAGAGAGAGAGAGAGAGAGCTGTGTTAACGTTAAATGCATACATATCTGTATATGTATCTGTATACGTATAGAAACGTGTGTGTGTTGTGTGTTTTGTGCGTGTGCGTGTGTGTGTATGTGTATGTGTGTGTGTATATATATATATATTACGACTTCGTTAACAACATAAAATGTAATTATTCACATAACACAATAATCTGTGATCTATAATATTATAACGATCTGTCTTTTGTACTGGATAGGCCAACACGTACAGTTTCCTATATACATATAGTGGAGATTCTTTATTAATGTTCCTTTCTTTCGATAATCTTCGTTTAATTACCATATAATTCAATGAGAAAGAAGAATCCATTTATGAGTAATAAAGCGCAAGCTTGGCCTGTCGCTTTCTTTTCATCAGGCACCGTGCAGCCCCGTTTGAGTATTATTTAGTTATTCGTTTAATTATTTATTTATATTGAAAGTATCTCGTAACAGATATATCTCGTTACCATGGTAACCTTGGAATTGGGTTTGCCATCTCGACAACGGCCAACAATATCGAAGTTCTCCGTTGTCCTTTAAGATTAGGCTTCGTATTAACTAAGGTATAGGGTGTGAGAGAAAAGGATGATACATATATATATATATATATATATATATATTCATCTATAACATATGTATATATCTATAAACACATGGGGGAGTAACGTTAAATTAAGAACGCAGTGCAGCGTAATTGGAAGGGATCGTTTTATAATACAACGGTACCTTGAGTATTATTCGACGTGAACAAATCGGCGCGACGGCTCTCTCAACGTCTGTCGTCGTTGAATCACCCGGTAACGATATAATTATGCTTACGATTAAGCGAATCACGAGTAACGATTGTCGTTGATGAATCGCAGTTGGCGGGAATCGATTCTGTGCCGAGAGGAAATTCGCTTCAGCCTCCATTGCTTATTCAAGTCGTTAACATCCTTCACAGTTTATTTCAAGGAACAATTAACAATATTTCTTCTTTCTTTCTTTTTTCTCTCTCTCTCCTTATTGTAATCTCTTCAACGTGTCGAGAATTAGCCAAAGAAGAAGAAGAAGAAGAAGAAGAAGTAGAAGAAGAAGATAGCAATGTTAAGATACGTTATTAAAGTTGCTGAAAATGTTACGTTCTCACGAACCTCTTGGATTTTTATTTGGCGTAAACGATGGTACGCATTAATAATCCTTAAGGATCTTGTCCCGTAAACGCGCAAGGTAACGCGTCCCATATTGCATTTCTACACAGTTTGGGCACGTTACGAAAGAGAGTGAAATAATGCGAATAACTTCACGTATACATTACGATCTATCGTTTCGTATATAGATACTAAGATTGCACTTCTAGATTGAATAGGCGAATTGTAAATAATTTCGTTATGTGAAATTTCGTCATTCGTTTACGATTTAATTTACATCGATTAAACTTTGCTAAGCGGCTCTAAGTATAACGTTATACCGACTTGTGTGTAAATATCACGTCTCAAACATCACATTTCTTTACTTTTCCATCGCGTTTACAGAGTAGCTTTAGTACGATGTACTATCGTGTTTGAAATTTTTCATACATTCTTGCAACAATTTAATTCGACAAGTTGCGAAAAGTTTGAATGGCTTTCCTTCATTATCCACATAAAAACCGTTCAATATTCGTATGCAACTGCGTACATTCCAATCGATGGAAATTAATTCTGTGCAACTCTCATTCTACAACAAAGTGTAGCAAAAATGTACGAAACAATCCAGACGATCTGAAACAAAAAGAAAAGAAAAAAAAAAAAAGAGGAAAGGAAAGAAAAACGACCTCGCAATTCGCACACAACGTTCTCGACCGATTTAGATCGCAGCGTTGCACGAAAGACTTTCTTTCTATTCGCGGACAATAGGCTCACGGTCCGAGCAGATCTCGCATACAGACGCGTCTAAGATGCGGCAAGCCTTCTTTTTCACGGCAATAAAATTCACCTATGATAGTCGGGCCACGACATTATCCTCGTTTACCCGATTCAACCGTGGCGACCTTTGCACGTGAACGTTGCACCTTTCCGTGCAATCTTCCATCTACGGAGGCCATTGTTGCTGTATCTCTCGTTGCTCTCGTGGTTCACGGTGTAAGAGAGACGGGGGTGTGGCGCACCTTCCTCCTACCTTTGGAAGGTTAACGCGCTGTAGCGGTATATTAGTCAACCACAATGGGCCGCGGATGTCGTTGAAAAATTCCGGGACCAACCGGGACGAATACGTCGTTCCGAGATTTCACCGCGTTACTTTTCTTTGTCGTATCGATAAATGTACAATAGGATCTTGACTATCCGAACTGCTTAATCACCGAGAAATTGGATAATCAAATTTTTCGCGATCGAACGACTGAAATTGCAGCGTATATCTAGATTTTCCGATAGATTAGACATTTTTGTTGCAATTCGCAAGGTTAATCGCGTCCATTACGTACGTTCGTACAAAGCTTCTTGTTTCTTCCAACGTGTAGATTCGTTCTTCTCTCTTGAAGTCTAGACATTCGTCAATGGCTCATAAAATACATAAATCGTTTGTATCTAAAGGCAGGAATTCCGAGGCTTTCGTCTTTTATTCGTTACTTTCGGCTCGTTCTCTATAAGCGTCCCAACAACAAGTTAATTAAAGGATCGATCTGATTAAAGAACCAGGCCAATTAGAACGACACAATAGCAATGCAACGAATCACAGCCGTCTTCTTGGCTGCAAGGCGAAATCGGCGGATCGATTACGGGCGTACGATTCTCTGTGTGTATAGATGAGAGGCGATTAGAAGCCGGGTGGGTCGCAATCTGACTTTAAATTGGTGAAAGCCGCGCCGCTGGTGACTTTAAACACCGGTTGTAACCCTTATAAGGCGGCTCTCATCATATCAAGCCCCAAGAAGCGTATGGTTGCCGTCAATGGTGTCCGTGCCACGGGCTTCGACTAACGCGATTTTAAAGAACAGCTATAAAGAAAGAGGAACGAGGCTTAATCACGAGCACACGCCGATTAGCCGTAGCCTGCTATCGATCTACCTCGTAAATAGAACTCGATGACGTTTTTTTCTGACCGCCTCGGACCTGCCCATTAATTGGAGCACCGTCCATTGCACGCGTTTCTCTTCTGTTTCTGCCTTATTCCTCTTTCAAGCTGTTGCTGCTACGTTGAAACGTTGTGGTACGATATATCTCGATGTGTCGCGGCTGGCGAAATAAAATATATAAAATTCGAACGGCAGTCAGCCTGTTAATCGAATTACCGTTGAAACTGTTAGACTAAAACATTTCTCCTAATGTAGCAATTTATAAACGCACGATGCTCATCCTGATTTAGTTCTGATACTATCGGTGAAGTTTACACGTTGTTCTACCAGCAATTATTCATAAAGCGTACGGAAAGAATTTGAGCATCTCGTTTTCTAAACAGTAAACTTTAACGAGGTTAAAATATTTGGTGTGCATCGAACGATATCGATGAATTTTACATAAGACTGCTCCCTCGTACTTCATTCTATGCTGTTTGAAATGTCATAAGTCGGGCCATTGAGGACAGTTTTCATTCCTGAATAATTAGACTCGTTGCCCGTGTCACAGACAAAGGGTACGGTGCAGATACGTCTTATAAATGGAAGATAATACCGCAACTAATTTCAAGAGATTTTGAAACCTTGTTTGTAACGAACAAAGTTCATCGACTCACGCGACATACGGTAAATTGTAAATTATCGAATCGCGTATGTAAGATGCAAAATACCGAGTATTTAAAAGAGGAATTTACAAAGAATATTTGTATTTAACATTTTACATATAATTGGCAATAGCTTTTCGTATAAACACAATTGCGAATATTTGAGAATAAGGAAAGAAACTCGATGTGGAAACAACTTAAAGCGAAAATACGCTGTCTGGTATCATTTTTCGTTATACTGAAATCGCCAGCGTTACGAAACAAATTTTCCAAAGACACCTGCGCAATAATTCTCATCGAGCCAGGTTTCACGCACCAAAGAAAGAAAGAAAAAAAAGAAAAAAAAAGAAAAGAAAAGAAAAGGAAAAGGAAAAATAACGATAGAAATACCTTGCAGCCACATTAATTCCAATTAAAATTTACGCTCTCCATTAATACCACACAAGTTGCATTTTCACTTCCCTCTTCGCTATTTTGCTTAACCTTTAAACAACGAGATAATGTTCTCTCCGAATGGCCTTCGTTTAAACCTTACAAACTTGCAAATGCACGAACAGACGTCGTTATCAGATATCTATCCAGCCAAATCGAATAACGTTCGATCGCAACTGTGTTCCTAGTGGCGATAGTCAAGAATGAGTCAATTAAGCGAGTTGCTATGATCGAGTCAGCGGCTGTACGTTTTCCGACAGGCGTGTTCCAAGTAGTTCGGCTTAATTAAAGCGATAAAGAGATATCGGGACAAGATATTGTTACCGCGATAACGTATGAAAATACGTTTGGCCGTCGTTTACGATAATTCATCGCTGTTCGCTAATTATGCGCTTAATTAGAATATTTATACGTTGGGGGCCTTCCTGGAACTCCCACTCGGCACATGGACATCGACTTCACCGTGAAATCGTGATAGTTTCTTTCGTTGTACGATTTCTCCTTGTCTCGTTTTTTCTTTTCTTTTCTTTTCCTTTTTAATTAACGCTCTTGTATGTTTTTTTACTTTTGAAATTTGCTGAAGCAACGCTCTAAGTCGTGGTACGACGTTGTCGAACTGCTGGACGGATTAGACTCGCGAGAAACGAAGCTTCGCTTTTCATGAAATTCGTAGAAATCCGCGGAACGTGCCATGTCGATTCGCAATCGTCGCCGATCGTCCGATAACAATTCCGATTTCGGAATTCGGATGTTATCCTCTGGTCGCTGTTGGTGCTGTCTCGTTAATTTCCATCGGCGTTGTTAGCTTCGTAGGAAACATCCAATTTTTGGTTTCGATGGTAATACGCGTTTAACAGCAATGGGTCGCTTTCTTCGGATTTTACTATGGTTACATTTGGTACGGCCACGCGCATGGTACCATGGTTATTTAGACCTTGCGACTACCTGTTTGCTAATTAACTCTTGGGATTGTTGTCGGAGTGCGTACGAGGATAAAAGTAAAGAGTATACGGCGAAGCATAGGTGTCTCCTTCTCTATTTTTGTTCGCAATTTTTTTTTTTTTTTTTTTTTTTTTTGATGAAATGCGGCGATAGAAAAGATTCGAGTTCTGGGAAAGAGAAGTTGGACAACACAGCGAAGCGAAGACCGATCGCGTCAACAGCCCACCTTCGAATTACGAGTGGATAAGACGCTAACAACGAGAGAGTTATCTCGCCGCTAACCGAGGCAGCGATCAGCCGGCAACACGTTCTTGCCAGTTGACTGATTCGTCGTGGATGACGCGAAGCGCGTCTTCCCTCCCATAGACTGAAAGAAAAGATGGAAAGAATTTCCCGTCGTTAGTGCAACGAGATATCGTTAGAACGAAAGTAACGGACCTCGACGTCACTGGTCACCTTGCAATCGTCATGGCAGCCTGTAATGGTAAATTGGCTACGCGTCATTAATAGCAGGCTCGGCGAATTACCACATCACCCTTCGATAATGTCAGCCACTCGATCAACGTGAAAACTTAACAGGAACTCTGCTACATTAACGTTCGGCTACTGGATGTAACGTGGATCGAAGAAACGCGCGAGTTGAGAGCAGTCTGGTTTCAGTGAATATCATAAACGATGGTCTGGATGACGTTGATACATCCTTTCCTGGAATTTTCTCGTCTTTCGCGGCCATTCCCAGCATCTCGTTGACAGATGTCGATGTCGAGTGGATTCTATAATCGTTCTAATTTAACGATTAAATTTCAGATGCGGACCACTTTGGTACGTGGACCATTGAAAATGTCAACTATACGGAAACGTACGCGCTACGGTTAATTACCGTTCACGCGTTATCTCGAAGAGGATAATCGCTGCGAGGCAAAGGAGGCGATGGAAAGGAAGAAGCCAGAGAGCGATCGATGCCTATCCTTCGATCAGCAATTACCTTGACATTATCCGACCGAATCGGTAAAGAACGGTCGGCGTGTAGAACGCTATTGATAATATTTCGCGATGAGAAACAGTAAATCGTTGGCTGGTCGAATTCCTACGGCGATCGGTCGCGATCTCCGGACCAAAGTGCCACGGCCGTATCGGTTTCCTCTCTGTCACGATTTAGTCCATAAAACTGACTAATGATACCGGTGAAACGTGGCAGCAGGCAGCTAGAAGATCAATGGAAATCTCACCTGCAACTATACTTCAAAGGCCACCGAGTTGCCTTCCATTATTCTCGATAGGCAGTTTCTGACAAAGTTACGAGCACCGATCTACGATACCATCGCGTGCACCTGCGAGAAAACGATACCTGCTCGGTCGATTATCGAACATTTTCCCTTCTTTTTTCGCGGAAACTGGCGAAACGGTGCAAGCGATCGGTAGAAACGCAAAGAAACATAGCCCGGAAAGGAAATCGTTAAATTTTAATCTCCATACGTCTCTCGGCTAGACCAACTAGTTGGCTCTGTTGGCTCGCGACGAAGCGCCGCGAAATTGCGGCTTGATAACTGCAAGGCGGCAAATTATCAATAACCGATAAAACGGACCGGTTCCATTACGCTCGAGATAAAATTCGCTGTGTTCGAGGATACGAACGATAGACTTTGGGGTCGTTGCTGGTCGCCGATGTTCCACTTGCGAATGTGGATCAGATTAGGGTAATTTGCCGTCGTGAAAGGCTGTTAGTGGCTGAAACAGTGATAGGCGCGGTGATAAATCTTGGGTAGATCGAGGCAGGTGCGTGCAAAGGAAGTTGGCAGAGGATGTCAGTGTTTGAAGAAGATTTATAACTCCTGAATAATAGCGTGAGCAAAGGAGAAGGAAACGGGAGAAAGAAGGGACATTCGCTATCAATCTGCAAAATTTCTATTCCACGTAGAGTATCGTTTGGAAATAAGTTCGTGGAAATAATATGAGAAACTTCGTTGGAGAAAGATGATACGAAAGAATTTTCACCTCCCTCACGAGACAAATATGTAGGAAATGATACCTAAGGTTCGTATTTGTATAGAGGATTTTGCGAATTGCGTACAGGATTTTCCACTAAAATTTATCTTCCACCACAGTTTTCTTCAAACCGAATTAAATTCTGATCTCTTTGATCTCGAAAGGTTTGATCTCTATCTTTTCCTGTATAATAGAAAGACGACTTCTAGATACACCGAAGCCCTACAAAATGCACACATGTACCTCGAAGCAACACAAACGCGGAATAATTTCCAAATTTTGATTCCGACTAATAATAACGGCCTAAATCGAGCTGAATTTAGTAGAAATCCATATCTTCCATCATATTTACATACTCGCCGTTATACGTAGCCACAAAGTCGAAATGTTTATAGGTCGAACGTAATAATCGAGTAGAAAAATGTACTTAAGCATTTGGCACACGAAACCCACCTCTAAACCCACGAATGCCACCAACACTGGCAATCTACGAGTCACTTAGGCTGATTCCTGACGAAACTAAATCTACCTGCATAAGATCAATCCGAAGAGAAACAATTCCAAAACCTGCGTGTAAGTTGCACACTAATCTCATGACCACAAGCGGAGCCGCTGCGAATAACATTGTCTCGCAGTATCCGTCAAATCGTCCGCTTAACCACAACCGCTACCAGTTTTCCGCGACCGCAACAGAAATGACCACAAATAGAGCGACGTCCTTTGCAACAGAAGCAACTTTTCCGAACGATTCTTCGAGAAGATTGCCTTCCATATATGTATAGCGTGATAGCCGGAAGTCTGAACGATTCGCGAAACACGTACGAACGTGATCCCGAACATTTCGTCGAACTCTGTTCGTCGATCAACTCTGCGAGGCTTTAGGCTAGGAGTTGGAGGAAAGTGCGAGGAAAAATTGAAAATACACCGTGTTTGTTCGTCTAATTTCCCAACCGCGAATGAAGATGCAAAGAGAGTGGACGTCGTTTCTGCAGAAACCGACCGTTCTAACCGCTAACTGGAAACCACAGGAAAAATGCGAAAAGATATGTCTGAAAATCTTTTTTTTTTTTCTCTCTTGATTGGTTAATAATTTAAACAACTCGTCGTTGGTATGAAATTACGCAAAAATAATAGCAAGATTGCGACGTATATTTCAACAGAGCCGTAAATTGTCCCCTGTATGAAACCGTAAAAGCTTTGCGAATGATCGCGATATAGAGAGTAAGAGGAGGAATAAATTTTTTGAAAATCACGTACATTTCATGTTAGTTCGTAAAAATGTCCGATCGAATCGATCGTGGAATCGTAAAAGCACGACGGGGAATTCCTCGAAAGTTGCGCTCGAATTCATAAAACTTGGTTGAAATTCTTGCACAGTGTCGTTTGCGAAACAGCGACGATCGTAAACGGCGTGGTAAATTTTCTAAAAATCACGGTTTTTCTTTATGTCCGTAAGAGTTCGTAAAAGTCATAGCCACCGTGAAACCCGGCGCGTAACGGGAAATTGTTCAAATGATAGGTAAATTTCTAGGTGAAAATTAACTAGGTTTCGTAACGCTTGTTCAACTTGGATAAAATATTTTGAAAAAGAATAGAAATTTGTTAGAAATGTCGCGTTAATATTTTAGTCGTGCCAGTGATCTTAGATGGAAATCTAACTTTTTCTATATCGATATTTTATTTATTTGGAAGGTGAAGATCTTTCGTAGATTCGCTACAGATTCAGATCTTACAGCATAGAATATTATGAAGAAAGAAGCTGGAAGAAAGAATTACGGTCATACGAATGATCGTGAGTAAATTTTCAGTTTTTTAAAACTTATTATTCTATTTACCTTAGGCAGTGAGAACCCGTAGATTTGTAATTCTAATATCGATTTATGAGTAGGCTATTGTTGCTGTAATTAATAGAAAGTTTCGTGAAGTATTCATTCAAATTATATAGAATAAATGTAAATCTTTTATGGTCGGTCTCGTGAAACATTATGAAAGTGGTTATTAAGCTGGTTGCGAAAAAGGAAACGAAAATTGAATAATTGTAAAACGAGAATGGCAAGGAGAGGTACTAATTTTCTAAACGTTTATAATTACTCGCAAGTAATTAAATTTCGTAAGCGGTTCGTGTGTACTTTACGATGATCTTGAAACCAAAGTTACCTTAGAATGCATACGTTTCTCACAAAATATCGATCATTGCGGTCATAAAGTTTTGTAGAATACGAATTGATTATACAAAGAGGTGAATCCTTCAATCGTCAATGCACTGGATATTTAGAAAATTAGGTTCGTATAACCACCTGTCCAAACGAATCATAAAATTGAAAAATCGTGCTTTTATAAAATTCTGCAACAACATTGTTGGATATCTCCTTCTCACGACATCGTTATTTATCGTAAACGCCAACGCAATAGTCGTTTCTCTAAATACGTTGTACGGTATCCGTTAGTCAGCTGACCTTTGCTTCTTTGAAAGTTCATTTCTACATCAGAAGCCTATTATTATCTTTTGTACGCAGGATGATACGGGGAATCGATTTAATAAATTGAATTTACGAAAGAAAAATCGTAGGGTTCTATTAAAAAAAAAAAAAAAGAAAAAAAGTGTAATTGCACTTTTTGCCACTGCGTCAGTGTTGTATAAAAAGACTGCAAACTATTATATAGCCGATAGGATGATAAAATTTGCCGGACAATGCAAAATTTTCCACTGCGATTAGTATGTCTATTAAATCAGATTAAAAGCGGTGCGAACGTTAGAAAGAGACTTGTAACGTTAAGACGACTAATGGTATCTAAATAGCGAGTGTATGTGGTAGTACAGGTAGTAAATAGTAAAATATATTATTGCCATGTTTTTTAATAGGTAGCTTAGATTTATAGCCTGGTGATTTCATTAAAAGGTAGTAAACCTTTTATCCTCATGCGCTGCAACAAATGTCCTGTATAAACTATTTTACTTCTATAACCTGTCATATATTTTTCCTACCTTCCTAACGCACAATGATAATATCAATTTCACGTTCAGGTTAACGAGTTTCTTTTCTCCGTTAATACCGAAATTCATGCCCTAAAGGATTGCGATTTCGTGTTTCGTGTGCAACGATACTATCGTTGCTCGATCAGATACGATTTCTATACGGTTTCTAAGGAGTCGATGTTTCGACGAATCGGCCCGTAAAAATTTCATCGACGTTCGCGAAAGAAAACGTTACCGAACGGTCACGAAAATGTGACGCAATTTCGCTCAAACATCAAACGTTCCTAACACGTTTCGGTTGGCAAACGTTAGCAGGCAGAGTTCGTAATTTATAAGCTTGCCTACAGCTGATTTATATTAATCGCTAAACCGGTATATTTTTGCAATTTGAAGGGATATATTCTAATATTAAAAGATCAGAGAGATTTTACTGCTGGCCAATTTGCAAGTAATTTAAGCTATCAAGATAAATTTCGTAAAAGCAATTCAGAAAAGATATACATTCCCGTTATTCCAACAAACAACGACAGCGTTCTGTATAATTCTATTTCGCAACAGTTGCTGTCCTTTTAACGTTCCCATAACGAAAGGGTTGAAATCGCTCCACTAAAGCATGTCCAACAATTTCCCACTTCATTTTCCCCTCGAATGATCATTGCCATTCACCACCAACCGGATCCATTTTTTTTTTTTTTTTTTACATCGAAAAAGCTCAATTAAATCTCTCTCTCTCTCTAGACTGAAAATTCCAAATGGATTCGATAGTCCGTACGGCGGAATCTATGTTCCCATCCTGTGAACTCAACTCGGTTCGCCAACTCGGCCGAAGAAGAAATTCACACCGTCTCGTCCTTGGATCGTGAACGGCACATCGTTAATTGGAAATCGAAGTTTACGAGCGAAGATAAAACGCGATACGAACGAAGACAGCCTCGTTTCTGGCATCGCGTCGTCTCGTCACAATGGCGTAAGAACTAGAGAAAAAGACGCACGCCAAGAATATTCATAGGAAAAGCAGGATGGAGAAAAAGGACGACGATATACACCAGGATGAGCGGTAAGTTCTTGCCTAGTTTACGTCATCCTGCTTTATTGCTTGCTTACTTTAGTTCAAAGACATTATTCGTACTCGAGGCCGATCATACGGATATCACGTTCTGGTGGTTGGCAACTTTTGCATGGAAATTTTTAACTCAGCAACTACGAGTTCTTGTAATTATGGCGAGGGCGGAGAGATTTTAAGAGATCGTTCTTCAGGCTTCTGTCAGTCATTGTTATTCATTGAAACAGCTACGAGGAATTCTTACTTACTGACGAATTCGCCAAACTGTGTCGTGCGCGCCATATAGCCAGATGGGATTACCGAGTCACCTATGCTTCAACAGCTTTGCGCAAAGCGATCAAATTTGTTGCATATCACCGAGACAATGTTAGCCTTCGATGTAATAATAGAAGAGCAAGAAAGTACCGTGTACTTTGCGTACGAGCAAGAGAAGCTATCGACTTAACTGCGAACAAGATGTTGATTCGTTTCGAAGCGTTATCGATCGATTAAGATTAACCGGCAGAGGAGTTCTCAATTGTTCGGTGGCTTGAATCGCTGAATTTGAAAATTGTGACTGTGCAAATCGTAGCGATAGAATGGCGACGTAATAACAAACGTGGTGTGGCTTATGCGTTGGATCGTTTCGCTGCTCGTGCAGATATTTTTCATCTAGAAATCCGTATAAATATTCCAATGATCGGCTTTCTTTAGATTCTTAGATAGCATCGACAAAGTCGTCGTCCTCTGTTGCTGTATGCATCGTCAGGTTCAATGAAATATGCTCTACGAATGTAGAAACAGTCAACGAGAACATTGATACAGTGAAAGAAATTGGAAAATTGTAACAGTTTCGTATTAAAACTTTATTCAATCTCCAAAACTAGATAACAACCAATGATTGATTACCATTACAATAAATAGCCGAATAAAAATTACTCTACGAGTAGTATTACAAAATAAAGAGGCTTTGAAATATAAATTAGACAAGAGCTTATATCTCATCGTGGTAGTGGACAGGATTTACGGCTGTGAACACGAAAGGACAATGAGCAACGCGACTTTGAACACCAAGGGAACCGCGCCGATTAAACGGTCGTTAATTGCTTGGCCGCTTAACGATTCGGCAGGGAAATGTAGTCGTGGGAAACGATCGTTGAAAGGTCAAAGGCAGTTTCCAGCTGAAAAGTCTGCTTGATAGCTGAGCCCGTTCTTCCTGTCTTTTCTTTCGGAGTTATCTTCTCTGAGCCACTGGTAACGAGGATCAAGATAAGAACCGACGGAAGAATTGCCGTACCGATCGTCCAAAATCAATTGCTTACTCGAGACTATTAACTGTAAGTTGGAACGAATTCGTAATTCGTTTTACTTTGTGAATTATTTTGGTTTCGTTTCCTCTTCTCGATCGTTTGCTCCTTCGCCCGGCATATCTCGACGACGGTTTTCATCGTCGAAATTCAAGGGTGCGCGAACGCATCCACCGCGAAGAGATAAAACTTCAGAAAGCATGATTCTCAACTTTATTTACAACTCGATACGAATGAACAGTGTTCGGCCAATTGATTTTGTACGGAGTCCGGTTCTTACATTTAAACGAGAGAAAAGTGTTCGTCGATTGGCCGCAAGGTCAAAGAAATAGCCGCGAAAGAAAAGAAATGGGAAATGAAATTTACTATAAAAGGAGAAGGAAGTCTTTCTGACGACGCGGAATGTCACAGGCAGCTTCAGGTTCGAACATCTATCGAACGAATGAAACGAGCGCGGCGCGTTTTGTATAGTTGAGAATTCGCGATAGAAACGCTTTGAAGCTTTACAGAGCTGAAAGGGGAATTTCCGTGGGATCCGAACGAGGCTCGTGTGAACCGATCAGGCTTTTTAAGAGTGTTTCGAAGGTTAAATTCTTCGCAAAATCGTGCGTCGAACGTTTCGCTTTCACTCTCTTACGAATAACAGACGGCGGGACACGCGATCGCCAGGTTAAACCAGGGACGAGCGTGGTCTCGCGCGTTGAGTATGTATCTAAATCACAGCTCGTGCTACTAATTACTTCTAAACTCTTATATATCTCTCTCTCGATACTCTGATACTTACCGATTTCTACGTTACATCCGCTATAGTCTACTATATGTCTCTGTGTGTATACATACATATATATATATATATAAAAAAAAAAAAGAAAAACAAAAGATGACAGAAAAAAAAAGAGGTGAGAAAGAAAGTAGAAGAGGGAGGAGAATAAAAAGAGGAAGAAAAAGAATCTTCTCTGTAAAATATCTTCAACGTTAATATCTCGTAGCGGTATTTTAAATATCGATCATCGTGTACGATCATCGTCGACGTGGTCGTTTTCTTTTTTTTTTTTTTTTTTCTTTTTCTCTCTCTCTCGTTTGAAACAGCAAACAAGTCGTTTTAGGAACAACAATTTCACCGAGTCGTTTCGCGTTGAACCACCGTCGATCGACGATTCGACCATAGCTCGTTTGAAATCAATTGATCGTTCAAGATCGTTTAGTAGACTTTCCCCCCCCCCCACCCCCTTCCCCACCGCGTTACTTAAATCCTTCGACGTTCTCTCTTTCTCGCGTTTTCATACGTTTATTCGTCTCTCCTTTTCTCTTCGCTTTTACGCTTTTACATCCGCCGTCATTTTCTTCCACTGTTTCTTTCAAGACACCTTCAAACGACCTGGATCAATCGATATCGAACGAGGAATAATTAATTATGAGAATAAAAAAATAAAGGGCGATCTATGCTCGCCTGCTTAACCTAATCGTCGTGAACTTATCGACCGGAATAACACGCTTCGTAACGAGCATCACCAACGCGAGTTCCCAGACGCGTGCACTATTCGCAGATCGTATTCGTTAGAAAAATCGAATGATACATCGAGAAATTTATATCGGCGATAGGAACAGCTATGGAAGTCGTCAGAAGCTTCGTTCTTCAGCGGATAAATTCACGACACGCGATTCGATCGCGATTCTAAGGACGGCATTCGATTAAGAAAACGTTGTTACGCGTGAGACAAGGGTACAGCGCCTGTAAGAGATATAGCGGGGTCGTAAAATGAAACGTTAGATTCGGTTAGACGGTGGTACCGACACGTGTTTCTCAAAGGTAATTTCTATCATCGTTGTTAAATTTAACGACGTGTTATAAAACCTGAGCTTGCAGAATATAAATTCGTCGATTACAAGAACCTCCTTTGTTTTAAATTATCCTAGTCTTCTTCGATCATCGTTATTAGATCCAACGATGCGATAAAATCCTAACTCATAGCAGAATATAAATTCGGAATAAGTTAATGCTTGACAAACATAACGCGAAGATAAACAAATGGTTACACGTGTTAATTAGAAAAATTCGCGTCCGTACAACACAGGTTGAGCTTAGTTTCGATACACGATCTCGACTATGAGTTTTCATCTCAACTTATATAGATCATTATAGATAAAACAAATCTTTGAAAATATGCAGCGAAAGAAAAACTGTTACAGACAACGACTCGACGTCGCTGGTGACCCTAACCGAAAGTGTCCTCGAACGGTCTCTGAAAACGTCTCAAATTACGCGACACTCAAAGTCCATAAACTTCTGTTTCTTTGCAAATTTACGATGTCGCTATATCTCTTCGAACGCGACTACACGCGATATCGGAAACGCCTAGAAAGGAAAGCGTTCGAGGGAGCGTTCCACGGCGTGACTCGCCGAAGCCCGTGCGTTTTACGAGGATCAGCTACCAGCGGCTACACAGTTCGCTCTTTCTGGCGTAACTCACGAGCACCGCCGCGTGCAACTCGAATAAATATCCCGGATCAGTTTTCCCAATCGGCAGGAAATTCTCTCTAAGACGAGATCGCGAGATGCCTGTCGAAAAATTAGTCCATGGACGTTGGCCAATCTCGCGATCCTTGGTCATGGTTCGCTCTGTGGCGGGGATTCGGCGACCTGTCTGGTCGTAAATCATTCCCGCGCGGTCTCTCCGAGTGAACGAAGATCGTAATCGGAGAGTATGAAGAAACAGAGAGACAGAGAAACGAGGGTAGGGAAGAGCAAGAATTAAAGAGACAGAAAGAGAGATACGTAGAAGTGAATAGTAATAGAGGAAGACTCGCACGGTGTATCCTTCGTTGACCATCACCGTCGTGCAAAATCCGCACCGTGCCACCGGGAATAGAGAATGGAGTAGCAACGATCGAACGCGTCCAACTGGACACTGGGAACCGGGTGTGGGCCGTCTGGTCCTCCCAATGCAACTAACTGGGTGGATTACAGGCGGTCCCCGCTGGATCGACAGACACTTGGTGCGGTTGACTCCTATTTGTCACGGTGCTCGTCGTCGAGCTACTCGTTTCGCCGGATGGACTGGGATTCCCACTGTTTCCGCTGTTACTGGTGCTACTGCCGGTCGCTTGCTGCTGGACACTGGGCTTCTGCGTCACGTGGGTCTGATAGTGCTTTGCCAAGTGCGCCTTCTGTCGGAAACTCTTGCCGCATAAGGAACAGGCGAAAGGCTTCTCGCCGGTATGAGTTCTGATGTGAACGTTGACGCTGTATTTGTCCTTGAAGCCTTTGCTACAGATACTGCAATAGTGCAGCGAACGTTCCTTGCGTTGGACGCTGCCTGGAGAACCGCCGGAAGCGCCTTGCTGCGTTCCGCTGGTGCTTCCACCGGTCTCCGAACCGCTGCTGCCGTTGCTGGCCGCGTTCGAGTTGCTGCTGTTTCTGTTGGTACGTCGACAGTACTTTTTGGGAGCTTTAGTTGTAACCACTCTGGACGGAGCTATTTGAAGCTGGTTGGTGGACTGTTGTTGCTCCACTTCGGTTCGAGGAGTAGCTTGTTGCTGTAGAACGTCCTGCTGAGCCGCTGTTACTACCGTAACCGTGCTGACTTGGCCCAGATCTGCCGGAAGAGTTATCGTTCCCAGACTGCCGCTGGTCGGATCTAGCGTGTACATAACCGTTGTCGTCGCAGACACGTTGCAAACGGGCTCCAAACTGCAGTACGACTCTACCACTTCGTTGGCTATGCTCTTCAGCTTCTCGTAGTCACCGGGACGATAGGTCGTTTGGTCTAACTGGGACAGCAACAGATCCTCATCGGTACAAGTATGCATAGATTCATCCTGCTGTTGTTGCTGCGGCTGCTGTTGTTGAGGCTGTTGTTGCTGTTGCTGCGGTTGTTGGTCGGACACTATCTGCAACCCGGCGTTGCTCGTCACAGGCATGGATATGGTGGATCCTTGAGTAGACGGCGAGGAAGACGAAACTACTTGAGTCGGACCCGTGTACAATTTTCCTTGAAGAGCGCTTCTTAGAAGACTCTCCGCCGAGTCGCCTGCTCCAACCGCGACAGCAGCCGCAGCTGCGGCCGCAGCTTCCTGCAGATTCTGATCGGAAAGCTTCCAATCGTTATTATTGTCGCCACCTGTGCAATTACCACCACTCGATGATCCTCGGCCGCATAATTCCTTACTTTCGACAAATCCGCTGTCGTCTGTAGCATATTGGGAGGATGCAACGGAGAAACGATCTGGATGAAACCTGTCGTTGACTGTCCGCGACACTTCGGTCACGCTACTGGTCTGATCGTGTTCCTGCTCGGTAGACGCAGGTTCCATGCTCAGTATAGCGTCCAGGTCCAGATTGGGTCGCAGAGACCAAGAATCACTGGACGTGGGCGCTGGACTCTTGCAACAATCTAACGCATCCATAGAGTTGGCTTCGTTGTTCAACACGGTCAACGTGTAAATCGCGCCATCCGTATTTTGTCTGTCGTTGGCCGAGCATCCTCGACCTACTCCTTGATGATGCTCGTTAGAACCTTGATGAACGCTCACGTTATCATTCCCGTGGCTCTGAGCATTAGCGTGGGCCGACCAGCAGTACTTGTTCAGGTCTTCCAAGAGTATATTACAGGTCTGCTCTTTGCTCTCGTCCGTGCCCCAATAATCACAATCCGACTGGTCCATCGGTGTTTGCTCGTTGCTCTGTTGAACGTTGCAGGCGCTATGGTGCGTCCTCACGTGGTGATGGTGGTGATGGTGGCTGAGGGAGCCAGTAATCGTTGAGACCGGGGGTAGTGCTGTCAGAGTGTTGTTGTTGGTTTCTTTGATGAACGGCGAGCTGTGCAATTCGCGATTAGTTTCGTGTTCCTCGTGACCTTGCTGGAGGTAGCCGATGCTTCTGCAGGTGGTACGATGCAGGAAGCTTTCTTCGTCGGACACGCCGTCCGTGGAGGCACAGTGCGGTGGCGGAGAGACGACGAAGTCGAAGAAATCGGTCTTTGGCAGATCTTCCCCACCCCCTCCTGGGGCGAATGCCTCCGTTAGATCCATGGAGAGAGTTTGGTACTTCGTCCTCGTGGTGGTTTTTGTTTTTGGATCGGATTCGAGGTGGCCTTGTTAGGCTGACAGCCGCAAGTTTCAGGTGGTAGAAGATGGATTTCAGTGATGGTAGCTGGCGTGTCTCCTTGCCCACCGCATCCTTGACTTCGGGGAATCACCTGGAAAATAGAATTGAATTTTTGGTCAGTCCGTTGCCCTCTACTGTTACTTATTCTTCTCTACGATAGAGCTTCGTTTACGCGAATACCATTTATTCGAACGAAGTTTTCATATCCAATCGAACGAAATTGTAAATATTACGAATCTATCTTTCATCTACGGATAGCGTCAACATTTTTGAACGATCATGATATAAAAATATAAAGTATGAAACGTACAGACAGATATGTACCTTTTGTAATACAAGCTATTAAAATATAATTTATCAATTGATCTAACCGAACAACCGTATTAATAGAAATCAGGCGAATAGTAGTGGAATTTTTCATAAAGGAAATTCATCGGGCTGCCGATTTGGTGCACCCAGAGATCGAATCCCATAAAATCGCGGGACAATGGCGCATACCGCGACGCCGTGTCCCAGATTTTCCGCGTTTTCTTAAGCGACGGGCCACCAGTGAAACAGGATCGGCACCGACGCGGGCATTAGGCCGAAGAGCTAGTGTTCTTTCGCATGTTCTAGGCGTGGGAACGCACCGTGGCCGTGTATAAATTCACCGTAGCGAAGCTAGCCGGCACAACGATCAACCGTACACTCTTGGAGACAGTGGGATAGAAACAGAGAGCACGATCGACGCAGATCGACTCCCTTGAATCTCTGAACGAAGGAGAAACCGTGCCTTAGACAGAGACGGAATAAGGATGGAGAAACTAGAAGATAGACAGGCATACACTGTGAAACAGAGAAGGGAGAACGTAAAGACCGGGGACGTTGCGCATGAATATTGTGTGTATAGCGAGATTCTAATAACCGGGTCTATCACCGTTTCATTTTCCTCTAATCGCGTGATTATTTACTTTATTCGCCTCTTCTTAAAGGACTATGAGATCGATCCTTATCATCGGACTTTCATGCATCAAACGATTATTGGTTTGGCAACTGAGTGATCGCGGATTTTGTCATTAGGCGGTATTGACAAAATCACTTAGTTGCCAAGCCAATAGTTGCTGCAACAACGTCAACGGAGATTCGTTTTATCTATTGGAAATTCTAAATTCGATATTTTCCACGAAAATGATATCGGTGAGTATTTTATGTTACGAACCATCGATTACACGCGATATTTCTTTCACTGTTCGTGACCGCGGTCGGAACGAGTATCCATAGAACTAGATATGCATGGCCCAATCGCTAGGATCAGCCTGTATAGGCGCTGCGCCGGTGGTACGAGGCATGAGCGGCATAGGCTTGCGCAACTTCTTTTCCGCGAGCTATCCTACAGCAACGCACCGTACCAAATTAATGCGGCAACAGTGCAGACGCGAGTCGCGCGGCTAAATGCCAGCCACGGCGTATAACAATTGATCGAGGGCCGCTCGCCACCCGGATGTCCGAGGACGGAACGGTCGATCCGCGTTGCGAAACCGAGGCCTGCAATCGCGATACATCATCCGCGTTCACGGAGAAGCGATCGCGCGGCAGCTTTGTAGATCCTGCTGGATCTTGGCGATCTTTATCGACTCTAGAGCCCGTTAATAAAGAGCAATTTTTAGGCAAATCGGAGATCAACCGGTATATCGTTACGAGGATTTTCAGTATTCGCGCTTTACCTTCCGAAGGTTTTACAAATTCTTAAACGTCTAGGATCTCTATCGCTGTTGCCGTTTACGATGGCACGATAAAAAGTCGAATATTTCCTGAAAATAACGAACCAAACGTAAATATAATTTACAGACGAGAGATGGAGATACAGATCTCTACAGTCAGAATCGCTTATCTGTACGTCTCCTTATCCAAGACGTAATTATACATCTGTTAGAAATTTGATCTGCTCTGAAACATGCTTGAAGAAGACAATTTATATATAAAAAACGCGTAGTAAAAAAAAAAAAAAAGAAAGAAAGAAAAGAAACAGAGAAAAAGAACGGAAGAAAGGCGAAAAGATAATGGAACAGATCGAATGAAATTGTTCGTTTCATCGTATTCGCTTTTATCCTGTCGTCACTGCTGCTATCGCCACGACGAATATTTATCCCGTTAGCGCGGATGGCGAAAGTGGATCTTTATCTATGATCACGTACGTGAGTACGTGCTTACGCCGCAGCAGAACATTGGGGGTTGGTAATCGATCGATCGATTCCGAAGTAGATCGATAGCCGGATATCGCTAAGAGCATTACACTTTCTCCGTCGGTCCAAGGGTCTCCGTTATTTTCGGTACAACGGCACGGTCCTACAGAAAATCAACTTGCCGAATCGCCGCTATCATTAATCCTCGCGATTATCTAGCGAACGATCTGCCCTGTCGAAATTGCCAACGCTCTTTTTCGGGACGTGATGTCATTTTTGTTCCACGCGAGTATATCATGTACGAAACACGATGTATCATTTTGATTAATGCTCTACAACGTTCTGCTTTGCGTAACGATAACTTAGGCGAGAGATAAATAACAGCGAGCAAAGTTTTCGGTAAGGAAAACGCGGACTTTACGCAGAAAGGGACGAATCGAGGAGTCGAATTATTATTGAGTTGGCGACTAATGACTCATTAGATGGTAATGACAAAATCCGCAATCACTTTGTTGCCAACCCAATAAATTCGATATTACGTTGGCCGATAAAAGCGTTTGAACGTTTGCCGTAGAAAAGTTCACGATATAATGTGTTTTGTAAGATATACAGGCTGATTTACGCAACTGTAACAAACATGGCCATGTGCGTTATGAAGTTATTATGTCATATCTCCAACGAAGTATTTTACGATTATTCGTTGCCTGATGTACGCGCGAGTCTGCCAATCGATAGAAAATTCTAATCAGACGTATGTTACAAGGTTCTTCGAGGCATTTCTCGACTTCCTATATACGGGACTTTATTATTAGCGATTTTGCGAGATTGCATCGCGGATAAAAAGCGCGTCCAGTGAAATACCAGTGAACAAACACATCCTTGTCCATCACTCAGCATTATTTTTGTCTATGGAAAACGATTATTCTTGGAAATGTATCTTCATCTCAGAGATATTCGAAATATTCCTCGTCGCGATGTTTACAAAATATCGAGCTTCTTATTAGGTTGTCCGAAAACTTTCTTTCGCAAACGTGTCTTCTTTTTTTTTTTTTTTTTTTTTTTACAACAGTGCACCTTCGTACAAACGTGTGTGAACCAAGTGTGTGAAATGTCGCGGTGTTTATCTCAACAGAACAAAAATAAATTAAAAGAAAAAACCTTGTGCGTCTATTATTTCCTCATAGAACGAAAGAAACTTTTCGGACAACCTGATGCATAAATCTTAATAATTACATCTCTGGCATCCAACGAAACTCGATCGATTTATCAGCTATTTTTAACAAACTTGTGTCACCGGACCTGACATTTTCATCTTTTTCGATTGAATATTTTCTTCGTATTTTACGCCGTATCAAAATTCTTCTAGTTAATCGTAAAATAAGGATAGAGTCAAAAAGTCGATGAAAGCGTACTCGTCGTGTGAGACATCGGAGCGGTAACAAACGTAATTCGACAATTTAGGTTGTGACACAGATTTCCTCTCGTTGCAAATACGTCGTAGGCTATCGTAATCGAAATCGTATTTACGATTACACATCGAATGTATCACAAGTTCAGCACAATGCGTACTATGCTCGTATTGCCGGTGATCTATCACAGGCAACAGTATATAATCGTCAAGTGTCTCCGCTTCATTAATTCGAGCCAGAGGAATGTCAGCGTAATGATCATCATATTGCACGATCAAACTCTCACTGTCTTTCATGCGCTTATTATCACCGTGCATTTATTACTCAACGTGTTTTGTATTTCATCTAGTACGCGGTGGCATCAATCTTGCTTTACTACAACGTAATTAAAATTCCACCGCTGCACGGATGAAGCAACCACGGTGATTGAAAACGCAGTAATAACCAAAAACGAAAAAGGAAGAAAGAAAAAGGAAAAAAAGAAAGAAGAAGAAAAGAAGGTACAACGACGTTAACCCGTTACGCTGATTTTATTGTACTCGTGCGTGGAATTGAGAAAAAAAAAAGAAAAAAAAAGAAAAAGAAAAATAAGAATCGCACGCCGTTAGATTAGTGTACCGATAATTTGTACACATCGGGCGATGGCATTTAGTAAAGATATTTATGGCGCGATACATTCCTCATGAGATACGGAATAGTTTCGTGGAATGAAACAAGATTACGACAGGAAGTATCTGTAATGGTCGTAAATTTGAACAGATCGGAGCGATTAGGTGTACGATAGCGGACAAAAGAAAGTTTTAAGTTGCAGCGGCCAATTTACCTGTCTATATGCGCATATTAGTAACTTGTGTATTAGATGGATTTATCATCGTGTTGTAATACGAAAGACAAAAGTCCGATCATCGAATAAGAAAGAAGACCATCGAAGAAAAAATAAAGAAAAAGATCTTTAAATAAAAGAGATACGTATATATATATATATATTTATAGAGATAAAAATATTTGTAGAGAAAAAAGGAAGGTTCGGTAAACCGATCAAATCACGAGCCGTTTCTACTTTGTTAACTATCGTCTAATTACTTATTCCATTTCGACAGTTTGCTCGCAAAACTCGAAACGAGAAAAAGCAAAGTACGGCGAACCGAGAAACGGGAAGTGGCGTTTGCGATCGATCGGCAAGAAAAGCGAAAACAGGTGTCGCTGCGTGTACAAAAAGGCGGCGAATTCGCGGAACCGGCGATGCTTATGGCTTCTCGTTATTCGATTTCGTCGTCCGTTTCTCCGTCCGAGATTTTTTGCATCGTGAAATCGTTGCGAGACCGCGCCGAGAGATTCACGATTCGATCATGCCCGACTCGCCTCGGGCCGAATGATCGTTGCTGAAACTTTAGGGTCGTTCCACCTCCGCTTTCCTATCGTCGCCCACGGAACTAGATCGCATTGCGCAAAACGACGCCTGGAAAAACCAGTCTTCCACATTGTGTTCATTGCGAGCGTCCCGTGACTTTGCGTTTATCTGCATTCCTCCGTACTTTATATTTTTTCGTACGGACGTTTGAATAAATTTCGACCAGTCTTCGACCAGTACTTGTGGGTAGGCGCGTGCATACTTCTGGAAAGCGCAGAACCGCGTATACAAAGGAAGCAGTAAATTGCAGAAATATAGCGAACAGAAAGGTTGCTGATGCTGCAATTAGAAAATGTCTAAACTCAATTTATCAAAGTAGGCTCAGTGATCGACGTTTACACGCTTGTAGTATGACAAGAACAGCTTATAAAACGTTGGCTATTCAACTTGCAACGAGGCAATCGTGCGATTGTTTCACGTGGAAAATATCAATGAATATCATTCGTCGATCGTAGGGTTCATAGCGTAGAAAAGTTTGCTCGTTCGCAGCGCTGCGACGCAAAAAGCAAAAGAATAATTCAAACTATCCTTGACATTTAGCTGAGTTACCGAGTTACCGCCAGGCCAATCTTCCGTTTGCCTGTTGCCGCAATAAGCAACGCTCGTTCGTGAAAGATCGCTGGTATTACATTTTTGTTCGCCTCGAGCCCCTGCAATTTAACCACCCTTATGCGATTTTCGTGATACCAACTACAGAAATAAGTTCTCTCCTTTTTACATCGTGCGAATACGTAGAATCGCGAGATACTCGAAACGAAACTATCGCGTACACGAACGCGCTTGTTCGAACTTATCGAAAAACTTGTCGAAGTTCTATCAATTTCAAGTTATATTTACGAAGTTATATATACGGACGTAAAAATATCGTGGAATTTTCTAATCGACCGATGGAACGGTTTCAGCGGATCGTAATTGCAATCCGATCATGAGTCAGCTTAACCTTAAATCGCTTCACTCTCGAACAACTTTAGCGGATCTGCTTTTCCTATTCAAGCTGGTTAACGGTATCGTCGGTTGGCCGGCGACCTCTTGAGTTGAGAAATTTTTACGCTCCTATGAGATCATCTGGATCTTCACGAACTTTCCTCACGCTTATACATCTGCTTTCTCGCCACTTGTATCAAAATCGTCAAATCCTAATCGAATCGTACGCGTACTCCTGCGAATTCGTTCAACACCGTGTCACAGACTCGTTCGCGAGTGACTTTGTTTCAAAATTGTCAAACTCCCGCGAGTCTTCCTTGTCCGCTACTCCTGTTTACGCACACTGACCATTTATCCCATTTACTATTTAATTTTCCACGAATATATATAATCGTAACATGCCAACGAAATGTAATGTCAACATTGTGGTATGTACAACGCGCTTCGTACTGCGTCGAACAATCTCGCAACGTGCTCGAACGTGTAACATCAGCATCGTCTGCGAGAAGAAACGCATGGAAGGATAATCGGTTGAAAACGTACGGGCAAAAATATCTTCGCACGATCTCGCGGCACGTCATCCGTCGAAACGAGATCGAGGTGAAACGGGCCCGAAAGAAACGGCCGGTCGAAAATTGAGTCGACCTGTCGAGGCACGCGTAAAGTGTCGAAAAAAGGAGGAGCGGACGAGGATGACGGGCGAGTAATGGGGTCAGACTGGCCGAGGATTTCGTGTATCCAGCCGGATATCGAGCTCGCGAGCTCGCCAATTATCCGAGTACGTTTTCGACAGGGGCTGGCTGTAACGTGAAGAGATAATTCAACGGGCCAAGTATCCGGCCACCGTCGATTTCATTTCCGTCGAAAACGTCACGGAAACCACGGCAGCCGCAACGATCATAACCGGATCACACCGTTGAAATTAGCAGGTTTCGGCGTTCCAGGGCGACGTGATCTCAATTTCGCGTTCGATCCGGATACGTTTACGACAAATGACGGTTGTAGGACTCGTTTTCGAAATTATTGCGCGACTTCTGCGAGAGGATTAAGCGCTTGTTTATGGGATTTTTGGTGCGCCACGTCCGCGTTAGGTGTTCGTTGGCCGTACGGTTTACGACGCGATCGTAAGACCAAGTTATACGAGTGAGTTTCAAGATGATGATTTCTGCGTACGTTAATGTGTCGGGTCGGTGCTCAAGTTGCCGCGAATTTTTCTCCACCTGTTTAAGGGCTCTGTATTTCGTGGAAGTGATTTTGAGAAATGGTAACCGAGAGGCGAATATTTGTAAAAACGTAAGATGGGATAATGAGGGAGTGGGCTGGCCATCTCGCTGAAATAAACAAGGAATCGTACGAAACGCATAACGTAATTTATTATACGATGCAAGGTAATTTACTTATATTAACATATTCTCCGAGGTGTCGGTAATTCATCACGGTTGTCAGAAACGATATCTATAACACGCGAGACAGATCAAATTTCGAGATACCGTATTAAATTAAAATAAAAGCGTGGAAAATATATGGTAAATCGTAAACTTGTTTTCGCAATTTTAACGTCGCGGTATAATTTTTCGGCTCGGCTTTAATCTTCCATCGTACGCATTTTTCATTTTCGTGTAGCAATTCTCAGATGTATTAAAAATTTCTGCTATCGGTATATCGGCGCCTTCGTCATCGATATGGTCTTAAACAAGTATACTTTGTAACAAGATAATTGCGTTCAAACTGATATCAAATTATTTAACGCAACGCAATTTCTTTAATATCCAGATATCCAATTAAATTTCTCCGGATATACGTTTATAATATAATAATGCTATTACGTGTATATATCGTACACACTGAAACGTTATTAGATTACCTTGTTGTCTTACTTACGTTACGTTCGTTATTGTTTTAATGTAATTTGTCGACCCAGTTTGAAAATTTTGTTTCGGTGTATACGTTCGAAAGAAAAAGCGCAATGTTCAGGCACAATTGGAGTGTGTAACCAGTTTATAAAGAAGAAAGAGTCACTCGTGTCATGTTCACAGACGGTGAAATGGCCTTGAGCTAGCAATCCACTTTAGACAAAGAATAATAGCGTACATGGTTGACCTATAGTATAAGTCAAGGAAATCTCTCGTGATATTCCACGAGGCCATTTTTTTGTACGAACGAACTTGTTCGTTGATATTGAAACAAATTTCCAATATATTTCTTCTATCGGCCACGGAAATCGATAATCTCTTTCCAATAGGTTTATCCTCTCTGCAAACATTGTTCACATATTCTGCCGTTACAAAAAGTGAAAGAGGCTTTCGATCGACGATAAATCGGAACTGTATTCGCGGATCCACGAAAAGAAGTCGTTCCGATAACTTAGTATATTCACACGCGTAATATTACAAAAAGAGATTAACAAGCTTATTTGGGAACAAGTCGAGCCAGTTTAATCAAGAACCACTATATAATTGACACCTAAAGAGAAGTTATTAAAAGCGTACTTATTTACGAAATCATTACCTTATCCGAGGTCTTTGGGCTCCTTAATGCTCAATATTTCGTCGTTTAAGTAGATGGTATGAAAGTAAAATAAATAAAGAAAGGAAAAGTATCATGACTGGCCGTAATGAATACGCTGCATTAAATACGCACTAATGGACGAAAGAAAGTCTAAGAGGTGAAAACAGTACAGAAAATAGTGTAACTTTACTAAACCAAATTATACTTGATAAGATCGCTAAACAGAGATATTGTATTCCAGAATAGACCCGTTCGGAATTTTGAATCACCGTCCGTTTATGGCATTATGGACAGATCCATTCTCTTCTTTAGGAAATTCCGAATTACCTGTCCTCCCCGAGCTGTAAACTTAAGGACTCAAAGGTCAGGGTAAAACCCGGTGGGGAACGCAGGACGGACTCAACGGCTGGGGAAGCGAATCAGCAACGTACTAAGACAGTTCATCGTCAGACATTGTACCGTGCGGGTGAAATACTTCACTCTCAGCAAGATCTTACCATCGTCGTGTTCATAACATCACACTTTACTTTTATACAACAAGTGCAAATACGGTGCTAGATTATTCTAACACTCGATCTATTACCACCTCGAGCGTTAATTCATTCGAGGTACGCGATATCGACCGATCGGTTTGACCTGACCTGTTGTTTTTTAGTCGAGAATTCGCAACATGACCGTTAGAAACATGGGAAACGACGTTTATAATTTTAGGTTCACCATCCTAATTTTCGTATGAGAAAGCGACGATCTCTCGTATCCTATCTATTATGCTGTCGGTAACAGTCTTTTAAAGATAACTGATGAATCGTCGGAAATTTAAAAGAAAGGAAGATTACTTTGATATTCTTAAGATACTCAAGAGGACAGCGATATATATATATATATATATATATATATATAATCCCGGAATTAAATAAAAAAGAAAAAACAATTTGAGTAATATTGATCTACATATTAAATCTACAACTCTCTCCTCCGATATTTTTTCTCTACAATCTTCGACTAGATTAATATAAAAAGAGACCCACTTCGTCCCACGATATCGAGCTGAAAACATTTCACAGCTCTAAAGTGAATCGCCGAATGTGACTTATGTCTCTTCAATTGGAATAATCAACCAGCCTTTTCATCTTCTAATACCTTCGATAATCCCGATATCTTGGATTAAACCACGCGACATTAATCTTATTACAACGAGACGCGAACGAGCATACCCGAGCGAGCCTTTTACAAAATATCCGAACGTTCATCTCGATCTTGCAATCTTCGATCGCCGAAGCTCGATACGATCATTGTTTCCCTCTAAGTCGATCGTGTCTCGATTTTTTTCTTTTTTTCTATTTTTCTTCTTTTTTTTTTCAAACGATTCTCGCATAAGGCCTAAGATTAGACACGCTAATTGTGTTCCACGATCGTCCTATTATCTCTCGCCTTGAAGTATTATTACACAAGATCTATTTCTCACCTTCTGGCAACGATACGATCAGCGAAACGGCCAGTTGATTTTATCCAGTCCCGCGAAAGAAGCACAGAAGGTACGTTCGTTGAATATGGTTTATTGCTGATAGTTCATGCGGAACCCACTTTCTTAACCTTCGTACCTTTCCAATCCATTATAACCGCGCGATGAATAGCATTATTGATTGAATTGAATCTTTCAATTATTACGCCGCTCGCAGATACGCGCGATTCGATCGAGGATTCGCCGCTGGAGAACGCGATACTCGAGTTCGATGACCATCGCTTACATCTCTTACGGTTTATCCAGTACGTTCCTGGAGTATTTCGAAGATCGTGTTCATCGGATGCTAGAAAAAACTATGTATGTTCGACTTTTTAACGCTTTGTCTGTCACGTCGGTCATATACGATCGGCCACGGTTTCTCCACTGACGCCACGGTGGTCATCGATGACCGGAGCTCTTGAACTTTTTACAATTGTAAAAATTGAACGAAAATTGACGGTTAGGGCGGTTTTGAATATCACCGATAAACAGAAGATACTTTGAAGTAAAAAGTGACCCATCGAACGATTAAACATTTTACTGTGTTCGCGTCCATATCTTTGAGGGATAATCTACGAATATTGTTATAAACACGGCTTAGAAAATAATCGTAAACGCTGCTTTATAATCGTATAATCGAAGTTACAAGTCTGAACATACCTTACTATTATATATAGAACGAGCAAATACCGTTTACCAATATCTTCCACACGTTTCAACGATATATTCCGCACGTTTTGCCTACAAAGAAATAACGAATGGTTTGTTGAAATAAACAAAGTTACAATATATCGACCGTTACCAAGGCGCCAATATGATAAACGGTGCATCGGGAAAGAATGTGGTCTCACATTTTATTTTGCCATTATATTCTTTGAATAATAAAAATACTGCCGTGACGTCCTCAGCGAAACGTGTGATTTCGGTGCGGCAGTCAAAATATTTTTGAACGAACCATGTTCGAAACGGTGGATTTGTCTCTAAGTCGTATATGGATCATCACGATGAGAGTTTATTTGCTAGCTTGTAGTTCACGTACTGGTTATCAGACCGCGCGTGTTTATGCAGATTCGTGTGTTCGCGATTAGACCGCAAATTTGCATTTTTATGGACGCGGCCAAAGAAATAGGAATGGAAGAGGCAGAGATTCGTTTCGCCTGTTGAAGATTATAACGAGTGGTTCGCTTTGAATATTTTTTAGGATCTCGTATATAGCGCGCATCCTGTCCATTTTTGCATCTCTAAATCTCATGTAAATGTATTAGGTCATTTCAGGCCGAAAAGTTTCTTTCGTTTTATAAGGAAATAACGGATGCACAATATTTTTCGTTTTATATTATTTTGTCGAATTACGTACGATCCGTTTTGTTCTATCGAAATAAAGATCGCAACGTTCGACGGATTAGGTTTCACGTCTGTATAAACACGCGTCGTTGTGAAAGACGTGTCTGTAAAAGAAAGACGCTTATCTGATATAAAAATCTCCAATTCAGACTATGTATAGAACTATGTTATCTGCGAAGACGTTGGAAAAGTTTGGTGTACGGTAAACCACCGATTGGCAGTTGAAAATCGAGACGATTAATCGGAAATTTAAGTAAAATTAACGAAGTCGCAGAAGCGGATGACCTTTTTGTGAAAACTGTCTTTAAAGTAAATCAAGCGAATTTCTCCGATAGCAAACGTAGGAGAGTGGCCACAGATATAAAAAATGAAACAAGTTGTCGTGTTCGATACGAGACTTGGCAGTTCTTTCCAACGACGTGGAGTATCATCATAGTATCTAGGCATCAGAAGTACACGAACCTCTTTCCTCGGTGTTTCCACATGCAGCTGATGCAGTCGTTAAAACTTTCCTTTCAACGCGTTCCGCCGTGAGTTATAACGCCGACGAATAATGCGTTCTTGAAGAAGACTTTCAAGGTGCCTCGTGTTTCTTCGCAAATTAAGAGATACGCTTAATATCCTTGCAACGAGCCAGGTGATGAACAGCTGGCTTCATGGTATTCTGAATATCGCGCTACGAAACCTCGCTATCGCGCTTTAAACGCTTCTCTTTCGCTCACGATCACCGTGTATCCTACAAAAATGATCGCGTTCATTTCTCCTGCCGCTAATTATACAAAATAATTATACGAAATAAATTCATCTCGCGGTTCCACCTGCTACTAGCGAATTGCTAGATCGCGGAACGCAAACAAGCGACCGAATATTAGCGCAACCTCAACATATTTATATATTTTTCTTCGTGATCTACACAGCGATGGAGCGTTTATTGTCAGAAATGAATTACTTTTAAATATTCTGCTGCTCTTTTTTAGGTGAATAAGCAAACGCGATAATTAAACCATCCTCTTTTACGCAAACCAGCGAATGTAACGTAACTGTAGGCGGATAAGGAAGACTGGTTCAACACCCTGTTTAAACGGAGGCATCGATTTGAAAAACAGCGTGGCCGGCATGACCTGATAATTGTTGCATCGCTAGAGAGTAGATAATTTCTCTCGCTCGGCAAAGCATAGCCGTGACAAACGCGCCGATCGCGACAAAACGCTTTAAAGGATATAGAGCGTTCCGCGAGCCGCGCATTCTTTCCATGATCTTTCTAACGGTCGTTTAGAAACGCGGCTCGCTCGCAAAAATCCTTTTACACGCGTCGGTTGTCTGTCGCCGCCGGCTCTCTCGTTGGGTCTTCTAATTGCAAGCAGCCCCAAGGAACCGATTTTTTGTCCTTTCTCTGTTGCTACGCTTCTCTTTCCCCGGTTTCCACGAGAGACCACGACTACCTCGAAGTTCGTTGCACAGTTCTTGTTGCTTTCTTGCCGATGGCTAAGGCTACTACTTACCGTTACATTTTCGTCCGCTTCGGATTCTTTTATTAGACTCGTTTGCTTCGGACGGCTCTCAGTTCCAAGCCTGAGTCACCCTGTATTGTGTTTTATCACGATTCATGAGAAACAGGTTGGACTTTCTTATTAAACTCTAACGAGTAATAAAAGCGAAAGACGATTACTTGTTCCTGTTGGTCGTTCTCGCAGCGCGCGATATCGTCGGATCTCGATCTAACGTCGAAGCTCGGTGAATCTCGCCGATGATTCTGACTCGTTTCGCGATGTCGTTCCGATCGCGTGTCACGTGTTAAGCGGTTAAGAGTAATCGCATTAGGCTCACGGAGGGGATTGCGTCTTCTCTCGTCGAGTTTGCACAGAAATTAATACACGAGCCGAGCGTGATCGTGGAAAGTTGCTTTACGAGAGTGAATGTTTGAGTTTGAAGGACGACGATACTCGGCGAATACTAAAGGTGAGAGGAAGAAAAGTACAAGTTGGCGAACAGATGACCGTGTAATATGCATATTATGTAAAGTTGAAAGAAACGGCACATTTGTTTGGAACATCTCGAAGAGAACGTTCTTGCTACTGCATCGATATCGTCCGACGTTTTCTCTACTGTTCGCTCGTATTTTCCTTCCTTTTCTTTTCTATGAAAACAATAGTACCCGATCAGAGAATTATTATACAAAGAATCGCTTTATTAGTTCCATATGACGTACCGATCGTCTGCGACTTGAACAGACGGCAGGTGTAATTCCAGTGACGTGCATGACGCATTAAACGTCTCACGATGTAAATGTTTGCACTTCGGAGCACGCTGGAGCGTAAAATGCCAAAACGTTTACTTTTCTCTCGACACGGAACAGGTTGAATACCATACGAGGAAGCGTGTCCGCAAAAACGTCAAACAGTCCGTAAACGCGGCACGAGCTCACGAGCTCTAATTTATCGCTACAAGGTAGCGTTATGTCGCACGTTCCAAACGCGTTGCCTCCAGCGCGGGTCAAAGGACTTCGGAACAAGGTGAAATCGAAGTCACCGGTGAAACATACACGGAACGCCTTTCTCATCCTTTCAACGTGCTGTACACGCTTGTACCGCCGCGCTTATTCTCCTCGGAACTCGTCTGCTTTCAGAAGCTTGCGTATACGGCCGAGCGTTCGGTCTTGCCGTAGACGGATCGGGTCGTTTTCGATTCTGTTTCCGGTTTCTTTAAACGATCTGCTGATTTTTTCCCGACAAATATTAACATGTTCGTGTTAATGGCTGTCATTTTTCGCTTTTGCGCTTTTATACACGAAACGCGGGCTTCCCGTGGATCTTTGCAACGAGTTTCGAGCGTGGAAAACGCGAAAAGTTAGCCTTAAGATTGCCGGATCTTTCACTTCTCATAGACATTTTACAGATCTGGAATAATTCTACAATCAATAATTTTTTACATGATCAATAATAATTTTACGATCAATTCAAATTGAGAATTACAAGTAAATTTTATCTAGCGTGGTACTATGTCGTGTTTAATAAATGTTTGTCGCGCGTTTGATTCTAGTTGAATCTAGTGCTTGAATCTAAAGGATAATGTCCTTTTAGTCTGCGGATCTGATCCGACGTGTCGAGAATTTGAGTTGAAACTGCCGGGTTTTGGTGGTTGTTAACCCTTATGCTATCTGAGTGAAAGTTCGTCGATATCGATAAATCGATGCCGCAAATATGTCGAAAGTTTGTTTCCTCTTTATATTAGAGAAACATAAAAATCGATCATAACTTGATTACGAAAATCGTGACAAGAGAACGAGTTGAATCGATTCGCGTTTATTCTTCGTTCGTGCTCCTGTTCGCGTTGCGCTGTGCCAAGTTTCGCGGATTTTTATTCCCGCCATAATAACGCGTTTGCAGGTCCGCGACTTTAACTCGATTCGTCGTGATTTCTCAAATATCGTCGTTAGCTGCCCTGCTTTTCGCATTTTTCCCGCTAAATTTTTATTTCCTTCTGCTCTCGAGAATTGTTCGTTCCGCGGTTTTTCTATATAGTCGATTCGGTAGTCCATGGTAAGAAAAGTTTGAACGGTCATGGTCGAATTATTCGTCAAGGTCATCGTCATCGTCATCGCCCAGCATTGGAAGCGGTGGTTTTGCGGAAATTTCGTGTCACGTGTTTTTAACCTGCTTTCGATCGTATTATACTTTTTGCCATTCTAATCGCGAATTACCAATTTGCGACTACAAAAACATCGCTCGAGCGTGGCTATCCTTTTACCTTGACTGTTCCCTACGAAGTTCTTACTTTGAAATATTAAAAGCTTGGAATTATTTTATGAAGCGTGCGATAGCACGAGTACGTGTCTCGAGAAAGAAACTCGAGTATCGCGTAAGCCCTCTCATGAAAAATCATCGTCGAGTCGTGTAAGTACTTTCTACCGATCGTAAATAATACACACACCGCCATTTAAGGATTAATCGAACGCAGTCGCGTGTTTTTATCAACCGAATCGATTTCCGCTAACATACAGACTGCCGTACTATCCACACGGAATTCCACGGATTCCCAAGAATCTCTTGATCCTTCCTGAAGGTCCTTTTGTAGAGCGATACCCGGATGATGTTCCCCGAAGTCGATTAAACAGCAACTTCAACTTTCTACTCGCTCGTGGGACAAAAGCTACGCGGCATCGTATCATTTCGGTTTCCTTTATCTCGAGCGATCGTCGAGATCGCGTGAATTACGTTACCTTATAGATCGTTCATCTGTATCGTCCGTCTTGTCTCGCCACTTTTTCAGCTCATCTCTGTTCGTCGCCTCTGTGTTTCTTTCTTATCTTGGCCGACGTTTAAGGATTTTATCGCTTCATTCGCACCGCGCGATTTTCCACGACGAAAAAAGGGACAACGCGGTGTTCGACACAATGGAAATAAATCGTCTTCGACCGTACGAAACTGTCACACGCTGAGGAGCAGTAACAGGGTAGACAAAACATCCTGCATGCTACAGTCATCGAAACACTAACCGGATAGTAACGGAATAGGCGCGTCTGATATAAACCTGACGATAACCAGTCAAAAGGGACGAAAACCTCGGTATTTTTTTTGTTATAACACTCTGAACCGTCACTCTGTTGGATTTCTACAATAAATTTAACTACCATGCGCAAAGTTCAATTCTTGGGCTTATTCGCGAAAGGTTCAAACTGCGACGCGAGATCACCGGTGATCTGTCAGTTTCGTGGTTTCTTGTGTCTTCTACGTGACAAAAGCGAAGTTATTCGATCACATCCAGGTAGAGTCTTGTTGAAAATGACAACGTGAGTTCGCCTTCGTTATCCATATGCCGATACGCTAGTTACAATAAATGGAAATTAGAAGATAGTTCTAGATATAACGTAATAAATAATCCAATCCGATCTATAATCCGATAAAGGTTCTTCCGCTCAGAACGATGCGATAGATTTATCCAAAGAATAAAATAATAGCTATTGTGATCCTACCTCTAAAATACAGAAGTAGCAACAAGTCTCGTGTCAACGTGTTAACAAAAATTCCGAATCTTGTACGATACGTACGATAAATATTCCTAAAAATTTTCTACATTCTAGCAGTTTAATTTTATGTATAAAGTTTCCCATGAATCACCGCTGATATTAAGAATAGCCTGTGTACCAGATTCGGGATAGACCTCGATCGTAGGAAAAAGATTACGTAATCAATCACATTTTCTTTCTTTACGGACAAACAAAATTTCAATCGCAGGCATTTAAGAACCAGAAATTTGAATAACAATGCCAAGCTATTCCCTTCTTCTTTCTTCCTTCTCGAGTCTCGAAACCTCAAACCTCAAAAAAAAAAAAAAAGAAAAAAAGAAAGAAAAAAGCCATCGTATATCTACACATATATCGTCATCTTTTCATTTATCCCGACGTTCAAAACAACCTTTGTCCGAGCGTTCTCCGCTTTGACACACTTCCTTCCACGATAATTCTCGCGGTAAACAAAAACGTTGCAATTTCTTTTTCTCTCTCCCTTCGGTTTTCTCTCGTCGCGAGACGCCTTTCGGAATCGTTCGCCGTCTCTCCCTCTCTGTGGCCATTATTTTCTCGTAGCCGTCGTTCAAGGTATTCCGATTGCATGAAAAAAGAAAAAAAGAAAAAGGGAAAAAAAGAAAAGAAAAAAGAACTCTCACGGCATATTCCGAACGATCCTGACGGATCTGACTTTGAAAACGGCGTGTCAATGTCAACGGTGTCTAGCTGCTGGCAGTCAGTGTCAGTGACGCAACGATGACTGCAAAGGCCAGCCTGTTAATTACGTGTAAACCTTCCCCGGGAATAGCAGTCGATTGTTGATAAACAACGGATGCACGATACATTGTATGAGATTTCTCTTTTCCGCCATTCCTTCCAATCCGTACAGATGATTGCGAGGATGCGTTTCTTGCTGATGCAACCGCGGCCGCGTGTAGCCTAATATTCGTATTGTTGAAGAGTTAACGGCGTTGGTTAATCTTTATGCCAGGTGTATCACAGTCGCGCGATTTCCCTGCTATTTTTATTTTTTCATTTCGTTTTACATCTTTACGCGGACTTTTGTCGCGCTTTTGATATTGTTTTCGTTCAGGGCGAGGAGAACTCGTAATTTGTAAGATCAACGAAAGAATTGGAATTGCAGTTGTGTATCTTACAGCGATCCTTTGGACATAGCATCGTTCTTTAAATACAACATTCTCCCCGTTAAAAGAATCGTCCACTATTTTTCCTTTTCTCTTCTTTGCGAGTTTTCCGAGTTACCTGTGATATCAACTGTTGGAAATAATCGATAAGAAATAAGTATACTCGAGCGAGAAGATTATAATGGTGAACAAGGCGAAACTTGCGCCTCGAGGAAATCGTATTTGAATAATTTAATTCGAAACCATTACGATCCACATTCTTGCTTTTATGATTTTGTCGCTTTGCCACGTTCTCATATGTAAACGAGATGAAAATGAATAAAGAGACGGCGATAGAACACGTTGCATAGAACAACGTGATAATAAGAAAAAAAGAAAGAAAAGAAAAAAAGGGAGAATGACAAATAGAAAGAATAGTGAAAGGAAGAAAGACGAAGGTCATGTTGCAATGACAAATAAAAAGCGAGAGTCACGGCTGGCATGATTTGCACTTAAACACGTGACCCTGAATGGCCAAAATCTTTCATCCGTGGTGCAACTAACTTAATTATTATTCTCTGACTGAAGAAATATCTATAAGTAATGGATAGTTGTAGGATATATAAATAGCCTACTATATAGCGTAATGGCACGGCCACTGCTTCCCATTATTCAAACGCAAAAACAATTCATAAAGCAATTGTATTACGTTTTCCTCGCACACCTTTCGAAATCCTGTATTCTATATACTTGCGTGCGAAACGTTTTATTTTATTGCTGCGAATAAAACGCACATCCGAGCTCGTAACAGCGGGTGACCACTGTTACGAGCGCGTAAAACGTTTTATCGATAGCTATTCCGACTGTGACACACGAGGGGAAAAAATTAAACGACAGGCTGAATAGTTTAATTGACCAAAGCGATCGTTTTACGAGTGAAAGATCCGCACTCGAGATTTCTTCGACTGGCTTGCAACAACGAATCATAATACGTATTTATATATCAAATATGTATGTCATATGTGTACTATGTGTATAGAAACGTGTGTGTACAATTAAGATACAGATGTACATGTCGTATACGATTAAAAAATACGCGCACACAAACACACACACACACACACACACATATATATATATATTAAGCGTAGTAACGCTAACAACTTCATCCTACTGACCTCTGCGGAAACATAAAACCTGACATTTCGTTAACATCAAAAACCTTCTTAATTATAATTAAGTACGACCAACTAAAAATCCATCGTCCCATATAGCGTATGAATTTACTCCATAATAAATATTTAACACAGACCGTCGAATAAAAAGCATCGGTAAATATCAATTTGACTTAAACTCTTCGAACCCGATTTCCTTTCAAATCGTTCGCAGAAAAAAAAGACCAGTTATTTCAACGATTAAACAACCGAGCCAATTAATCCCCCATTACTAACATGTGTGACGGCATTTCAATCTGAAACTCCGATCAGAATCTACCTACTTACTTCTTGCGAGATCTGGCAAAAACCGATCGAACGCGTATATTTTCGTACGGTCGAACCGGATGTGCCTGTTCGGCACGTCGTGAAAAGGAGCAAAAGATTGGCCCGGTAAACGGGGCAAACAAAATTTGGATCGATCACGGTCGCCTTGGCCGACATGGATCAAAACCGTGGCACGTAGAAAGAAGTTGACGTTTCCCTGTCCGAGACGCTTAACACGGGGTGGTCCTTAACTTATGACGCGAACAGGGTCAAGGAAATCCCGTGGCTCGATGGAATAACGAGAAAATCGAGAATCGTAAAATTGAAACGCAAAATCTTTTTTTCTTCTTTTTTTTCTGCGGGTTGTTCTACGCGTGCAAAGTCTCGTTTTTTAGGAAATCGAGTTTGACAATTTCTTCTTCTCGGCTATTTGAAGATTTTAGCGTTTCCCTGGAGCAGTTCGAGTTACCGCGGTACGACCGTATCTCGATTCCTTCACCTCACGGACATAATTTCAGTCGCCGAGCCCGGAGTAATTACTAATTGTAGACGACTCTTTCGACCTCGACTCGCCTTCTGCTTTTCTTCTTCCTTCTTCTTCGCAACGTCAGCGAGCTCCTCCCCCTCCCCCCCCCCACCGGCGAGAGTTCTATTTTCCTGTAGCGGTCGATTGTTCGTCGACTGTCATTGTGTTTAAGAAGCGGCTTTTTCTCTTCCGCGACGATAGGTATCGTCTTTTTAAAGGACGTTTCCGCCCTCGCGTTCTCGTCGTGCAACCATCTTCCGCCGCCAAGCTCTGGCTCGTTTAACTCCCTCGAGTACACAAGTATTTTAAGGCAAAATTCCCGTTGTACTTTACGAACGTAACTACATAGACGCAGTCGAAATAGAAATTCGTTTCATTCGCTTCATATCGCTATGAATAGGTACGCTACTTTGCGTGTTTTCTTTTTACATGTTCTTGCAATTTTCTATATATCGTTGTGTACGTTCTACGGATTCCTGGAACTCGAAATGATCGAAAGAAAGAAAGAAAGAAAGAAAAGAAGAAAGAAAAAGAAAAGAAACGTTAGCGCGTCTCTGGCATCTATCTGATGTCTAAGTTTGCTGCTCCGGCAGTGCGCGAGGCCAAAGAGAAAATAAGAAAAAAAGCGGCGGGCGAGCGCGTCGGGAGAAAGACGTAACGCTGTCAGAAGCACGGCGCGCTCGTGGAATAGCTTTCTCTGTCGCTGCACGTGTGTAATTAAAGGAACTCCGGCCCCCTCAATTAAAAAAATGATAAAACTGGCGGCAATTAAGTCGCAGACCCCTTAACCTACTTGCCACTTAACAATTGGACACGCGGCCCGGAGGGTGAAGCGGCTTTAAACTCGTGTCCAGACAAAATATCAATCCAGCTCTCGCGAGCGGAATTACTCGCCTCGTCTCGTTTTTCAGTTAAGAGAGAAACGGCCGAGTCTCGCTCTTACTTACACGAGAAGTCGGATCGCTTGGATCTTCTGACCTGGCCTTCGGAAAAAACAATTTAATTGCGGCCCCGTTGGAACGCTCTTTTTTTTTTTCCTTATTCAGCTGCTTAAGTGTTTCTTGCTTTTTGCGTTAAAACTTCTTAAGTAAGTGGGGTAGATGAGTTACCACGTCGTTTGATTTAATAAATGGCTATACAGGGTGTCTGATTTTAATTCAACGTCGAAAATATTTCGAAAATAATCGCTCGTAGACGATTGCAAAAGGTCGAAGATGTAAAATCAAGCCGCATGCGTATTCAGAATTATGTCGGGTCCAAGCGTTATATTCTTTGTCTCGCTGTCTGATAGTTCGTTGTTCGACGATCAACATCGTAATCGATGGCGAAAAGTAAATGCCAGGCAAAGGCAAGGAATCCATTTTACTTTTAACCTACGAAAAATAGAAATCTCTTTCTTTTTCCGTATACGAAAGCTACAAATTTCCCTCCTCCGATATTTTCCCAAGGATATTTCTTGCGAACAAACATTTTGCATTACGGACGTGTATACTCAGCGAGTATGTACGTTTCAATAAAACGTAGCGCCACGGTGAATTTAAAAGGGAGAAGGTTATTCATATTACATCTTTATCGATCGGAGAATCGCACCGAGCCTTTTTCTTCTTCGTCCTATAAATAACAAACGGAACGTCGATGTCGACAGAATACGAACGAAAACGGATAATTGGTGGAGTCACGGTAGTCTTCGCAGCAGGATCGAGGTAATTGAATTTAAATGGGACAATTCGGCTGATTCAAGGTGCTCGTAAAGCGACCCATCGATCGGGGACGACAGTCGCAAGAAAAATCTGCTGTACGAGCCGCGGATGAAGAAAAAGGCGACGAATTGGCTCGTTATTAACAGCTAATAATATGGTTTGTCGTTTAAGCAGACCGAAACGTAGCATCCTCGTTTCACGTAGTTTTAAGGAAACAGCTGAACAAACGTCGAATTATTGCCACGTATACGTAACCGTAATCGTAAAATCGACGCCGCTTCCGCGTAATCTGAAAATCACTGAACTGGTTGCTAGCTTAATATAGTTGTTTGCCAGTTTTCTGGTCATCAATCTCAATATGCGTTTGCACGACGAGAGAAATTTCTAAAAACACAAAAATATTCTCCTAATCCACGGCAATTTGCGTTTACGTAATCGAAAATTGGCAAGCGGCCTACGCGCAAAAAACCAAGTCCTGGCCTCTGATTTCTTAACCTCTGCAGCTACGTAAAGCCCAACATTCACGACGCTGCATTAGCTGTCCGATCGTTTCGATCGTTTGCAACTCCATTACGATGAAACAACGATTTTCGCTGTTATTACTTGCTCGGCTGTTACTCGAAACACGAAAAGAAACGCCTGATACTTCGGACGGACGATGTTTCTAAGTTTTCTAAGTCCCATATTCGCGCATCGACCGATCGTAATATAGGAAGATTCGTTAATACCATCGTAATAGAGTAGCGAGATAAAAGCGTTTCGCGAGACAGGATCGTTGGAAGGAAACGGATGCTCGGCCCAATTTCTACAGCGCACGCACATACGCGCGCTGGAACACTTCGCGATCGCCACGCTACACTTACGAATTCGGCGTCATTGTATGCGCTAAAAGCAAGAAAAAAAAAAAAAAAACGAGGCTCCCACTTGTTACGATAGGCACGCGGGATGCGACCGTGACGGACACGTTGCCTACTCGTATGCAGATTATATTTAAATAAATCGGTCATTCGCTGTTTTCTGCTCATCTCCTGCGGGCCATGAAAGGCCTCGTTTCTTTCTTTCGAACGAGGTTTCCTCGAATGTGCTTGGTCGCAGAATTCGAATCTCAAGGGATATTCTTGTTTACCGTTTATATTTTATAAATTTATTCGTTACAACTGGTTATTATTTAGTATGTTCGGACCGTTTATTTCGAAGTTGCTGCAAGTTCATTCTCCTCTGCCTTGAGATACCGGTTTACCGAATACTTGGTTCGTCTGTGTGTTTAAACAGACAGTAGATTCATCGTATGAACAGCTTCTTTTTGTTTTTCCTTTTTTTCTTTTTTTTTTTTTTTTTTTTGAGAATTAACTAGACCAATATCTTTCTTCGTGAGTCACGAATGGACTCGCGCCACTTTCAAAATTAATGAATCGTACGATTATTTAGAATCCATGTTTTATGCTTTAATCCACTTTTGTTCAGAAATAAGAACAGGGCGGACGAAATACTGTTATTTCATTTCGATATTTAATTTACTTGTTTGGTGGAACGATAGGCTTGTAAGATTAATGTTAGGTACATTCTACATATTTTTCATTTCGGATCGTTATGTGGAGGTGTGTTTTGAAAGGCTCGTGATATAGACGAGGTATGTAGGGCAATAACTGCATCATATCCTTATATTTTATTACCTTGTGCACGTGTATTTTTATTATAGTAATTCGTTAGCAACGTCGTTCTTTTGGCAAATGATCAATTTCGGGACAATAATCCGGTTTGTTCGGACGTGGCGAACGTATGGGCAGATTTTATCGAAGCTTAGTGTAAAGTTTAAATGCCGCGTTTAAGCTTTAAGTATCGATAAGTTGAGTTTCTCAGTAATAAAATGAAATAAAGCAAAAATCGTTTATCGCTTTGGAAGCGTTACACAGTTATTTTGCAATTAGATCCTTTCCTAATTACTTTCCTCCAACTTAAATTTGCGCTTCGCCAACAATCATACATAAACGTAAAGCTATTATTAATTTGATAAGACTGCTAAATATGCTAAATGATAATTTACCACTATATCGGCGAATCGCATTTAAACAACTTGTTCACGCCCGCACGTGCAATATCGCGTGAGATAGAGAGGATAGGATTACGTTCGCTGTCATTTGTATCTCATTATCGGTGTGTCGACTGTTTGGACAGGCTACGGATTACAGGAAGTGAACTTACATCGTTTACGAAATAAACGGTTACGTAATTTCGCTTATTAACGAAGCTTTCCATCGATTCAAACGGACAAATATTTTCACACGTAAATTATAAATCGTTTGTAAACAAAAAAATATACGCAGATACCATCCTTCTCCTCCGATATCGGTGATAATATAGAAGATGGTACTAAATCTATAACGTAAATTTGTCGTTTTACAGTTACGTCGCGCAACGTACGTCGTCTTATGCTCTCTTAAACTTTCTTCAATTAATTTCCCAAATTATCGGTTCGAACAAAGATTCTGTTTATACGCACGTTTCTCTACGTCTCCATCTCCAAATACGTCCGAAGCTCGAGAAAGCTATAGCAAAAACAATTCGTTGACGTTCTTTAGTACGTTGCAAGACACATAAATTTCTATACTTAAAAGTTCAAGCTAAGATACTTTCAACATTCTACTTCCATTACCGTAGAACGGCACATTGTAGAAATCCTAACGAATGCCGTGCTCTTGGAAGTAGCAACAACTGCCGATCACGATCAACGTTGCCAACGTGTGTATGCTAAATTTTCTATTTGTCTTGACAGACTATATCCACACGAACACGTTACAATGCCAGTTTTTCCAAGCTATCAGCACGTGAGAAAAAAAAAACCTATTTCTCCGATAGCATATGCTCCCCGCCTCCCCCTTTCTCTGTCTCCGTCTTTCTGTCTCTCTTTCTGTGTATACAATTCTACGATTTCGACCTACTCACGTGCAAAGAAATTTTCCTCTTCTCTCGTTCGTGATTTTCATCGACAATCACGGCTAGAACATCGAAGGTACATTGTACATGCACCGAGCTGAATTATCTACAAGTGATCTATCAGAGTCATCTGACATGGTGCATTATGCATTGCAGCGTATACGTACAGCATCAGGGGGATCGGTAACGTGGATTTCATGGAAAATAGGTGAACGTAAGTGTGCCATTTCAAAGGATACAGAGACGCCGCGTGTTTACAGGTGTGCGAATTAATGCCGTCGATCCTAAACTTATTTATTCATCCGTACGTATTAAGTGGTATGCAACGATAGTGCGTGTGTGCGATACGCTCAGTACCAGTCATAGGTATCAGATTGAAAAGGGAAAAAAGAACGACAACAAGAACCTACTCTCGATTCCCACACTTTCCTGCCCAAGTTGCATGCACCAAAAACCTGTATCACGATTTATGCATCGACGCGTTTACCTCCGCTAATCCTAATTTACCCGCGAACGCAATCGATCCGAGTGATCTAACTGCGCGTGCATTATGCATTGCGCACGCAGCGTTCCTGGGGATCGGTATCGCGAGATTCATGGAAAATAGGCGAACGCAGCCGTAGCGAGAGATCCCGTTACGAGAGAGAACAGACGACCAGATATGGAACGATTTGGCTGGAAACCGCGGAACAGCCAACATTTCTCCGAGCCTCGTGTTACACATTTTCAGAGAGGCGATGTCTCGATCTTTCGCCAGGTTTATGGTCCGCCGTCGTATTATCGTCGGTTCTACGTTTCCACGTTAACGCTCGCTTAAGAAAAGCTGGAAGGAAGGAAGGAAGGGGCGAAAAAAAAAAAATGGAAGAGAAGGAGAGAAACACGGAGAAACGTGTGGGTGCGTAGGGAAACAGAGAAAAACAGAGGGGCAAGCAATGGTGAAACTCGAGAGGAGAAACAGAAAATTTATCAGAAGCCAGAAGGTGTGCAACGCGTTTGAGCCTGGAACGCGGCTGTTTTGCATTCGATCCCGTTAAAACACAACACCGAGATTTCCTTTCGCTTCTGGACAAATTTAAATTGGACTGGCCTTGTGTACAGCTGAATCTATGGGGCAGTCCGCGATTGAAAGAGCAATCTATGGGCTGCAGGGTTTCTACCAGGAACAGTCTCTAGAAAGTGTGGATGTTGATGCGATTCGAGAAGCCGGTCGAAGGATACGTTCCTTCAGCGGTTTCCTCGGTACATGTTTGTTCGTGGGTGTGGTTTCTGATGTTTGAAGATGTTTGCGAAATACCAGATATTTGAAGATTTCGTCGTTTCGAATTTCCAAGCAGCAGATTTCTGAAATTTTGAACGTTCTATAGTTTACACGGTATATATAGTAATTAGGTGATATAACATTTCTTTACGTACACCCTTAGTATTACGCGATAGCGTTCTACCATTACTACATCCAGACGAAGCAGTACGTCACACACTTATCTCTTCAGATAATTCAAAATAACCAACAGCCACTTGGCAGTTACTTTTCGCCACGTCAAAGTATTCGTCGATGGATATTTATTAACGAACACGCACCTTGTAACGAATTACATATTACGCTTCTCGTGTTTGCATCTCGTGTTTCGATAATTTCAACGATACCCAGAACTTTCTACCGTAAGCGTTTCGTGAGCCATTTGACCAATCTAATTTTAATTCACCAAACGACACACTCCATATATCCACAGAATTGTACAGCATTTTTTCTTCCGTTTCTTTCTTCTTCCCTCGAGAAGATTAACCGATTCTGTTATCGTCCTCGCTCCGCCGTCTGTAAAAACCCAAAACCCACTCATCCTACTCAACCTCCGCAAATCTTACGTCCGTATCAACTTCGCGAACTCCACACTTGTACCGTCAACATTACAAATTTCTCCGCTGGATTAGCAAGAGTCGGCAACGTGCTCGTACTCGAATCGATTTCCACGCAACACCCCCGAGCTGGAGGTCGTTACAAGTTCTGCAGGCACGTGCAACAGAGGAATCTATACCCTTGGCTTTGGCTGAAATTTGCATCGCGTCCCGTTAGAGGACACCGATCCCAGATGCGCTACGTCTACGTACTGAGACGTCTACGTACTGAAACGCCTACAACGAGACACGGTAATCTTTCCACGATGTATACGCACCGGCTTAGGAGAAAGAGAGAGAGAGAGGGAGAGAGGGCAGAGAAAAATAGTTTCCCGTACGAATATGGAAATAGTGGCGGATGAAACGCATCGAACGCTCGTACGCCTTGCCTTGCGGATAATATGGCTTCGCGTGTAGGACGATGTTTGATCGGATGTTGAAGAGGAAAGAAATTTAGCTTGTCGTCAGTGCGTCGTGTGTTTGAGAGCTTTGACATGATCGATGACTCGACGGTATAAATATGACGTAATTTTGGAGGAATGTATTGGAAAGTTCGTTGCCAAATTCGACAAAGGTGTACAGACAAATATATTCTTATAGAATTGACATTTGGTTAACGCTGTTTTAACGACATATCGGCCGAAGAAGTTTCCGTTTTCTTCACTGATGAATTCTTTCAAATAGTTCTTATGGTCTTTTAGCGTATTCGAGTTCTTGTTAAGTAAAAAAAAAAAAAAAGAGAGAAAAGGAAAAAAAAGGAGAAAGAATCGGAGAGCGAAATAAATGACGAACAACAATGTCTGGCGAATAGGACGGGTAATAATTGACCGACGGCTACATCGAAATGCACTAGACGATTCATCGATATATTCGCTGGTTCTCGTGACATTTTCTTGATATTATTACTTTAGCGGACGACGATAGTATTTTTACGAGTTTGGAGGGAACTCTTTTTTTTATCCGCTCCGCATCTTGCAGGAGACCAGATACTCTTTCGTAGAAAATTTGTTTCGTTGTTGAAAATTTGTCCCCATACTTGTATCGCTTTTTTTCAACAAGTCACGAATCAACAAATACTAGAGACACGTTTGAAGAATAGAATATTTAATACGATCGACTAATGTCCGTAAAGAATTCGTCAAGTACAGACACATTTCTCATTCTCCTCGTAGAGAATTGCGTTTGAAATTCGCTCATCGTCAGCAGTTTATCGGAAACCAAGAAGAATTCTAATCCGTGGAATCAGTTCACGGAAGAAAGCGCTGGCGTAACGGAGCGTTCCGACAAGCTTCCCGAAACTGATTGCCGAGGAAAGAAGGAGGCCTTACTCGGTCCCGCGCATCGTTCTCCATAAATCATCGTGGCCGCGGCGAAACAGTTTTTCCCGGAGCGGAGACTCGGTCGCGCAAAAAAATAATCAAACGAGTTGCGCTTTAGGAGCGCAATAAATAACGCAGTTTATCGAGCATCCCCTCGCCGCGCTCGGCAAACCGTGTCCTCCAAATAAATGATCCTACGTCGGCGCGCGGCTCGTGATTCCTCACGAGCAGTTCTCAAGGAACGAGCGAGCTTTCGTTGGCCGTTGCATTCGACGTCCACGCGATTTATCCCCACCGATTCTACCTGTAAACCTTTGTGTGTACAACTAAATATCCGCTGGACACGGTATATACGTAGTACGTAGCTCGTTTTACCGCGTGTATACGACCAGATCCACGCGGATCGAAGCGTGTCCGAGATGTTTCGTGCTGAACGACGCGCGGTAAATAGACTACAATTTGTCATTCGTCCGTGGTTCGTCTTCTAGCGTCTTTACGCCTCTTCAGTTTCTCCGCACTGTCCTTAGCAATCTCTTTCATCGTTTCTTTAGTGATCTTTAGTAGTAGAGTAGTAGGAGGATCGGGAATTTAAAGAAAAGCCACACGCTTGGTAATTTAGAATTTTTAAGATAAAATTGCGATATCGTTTAAGAGAGAGAGAGAGAGAGAGAGAGTTAGGCAACTTTGGGAGAATTTTTTACGAAGGAACGTTCGAGATAGGAAGATTGCGATTTGTATTGGGAAATTCAATGATCAAATTACGATAACAAGCAAAAGCACATTACAGCAAGTACAGCAAAAGTTCATTTATCCGGCGTATTCGGATAATTGGTTGGGCAGAATAACAAGAGCTTCGTTGTTTATTCGTCCGTACGCAATCCAAGTTAATTTTCACACGGATTAATTTTATATTGGATTTAGAATCGCCATCGATATCGAAATACGTTATTACGCAGGAAGACTTCTTGCTTTTTTTTATTTTAATCCGCGTATACGCGGTCTATCGTGTCTACAGCGAGGAATCAGCACAGGCTGTGGTGGCTTACACTCAGTGACGTATACAAAGTACATGTAGATGTAAAGTGTGATGTCTCTTTAATCTTTCGTATTCTTTTGCGGTGTCCAGCAGTTTTGTGGTCAGTTTGTTGGGCTGATTCATCAGCGGTTTGTCGATATAACCTGCTGCGTCTGGCCATTTTTTCTTTTACACTGGGTATACCGGTTTCTTTTATTTACTTGTTCGTTCGGGATGTACAGATCCGCGTTGAAACTCTCAATCGTGGAAAGACCGAAGTGAAATCTGCGTATAGCAAGGTAAAAATATTTATTCGCGTGGTCTGTAGTCGAGCAATAGAAGTTTCGGATTGTTGTTCGATAAATCGGGCATCGGTTCGGATAAATCGATTTTTACCGCGGATACAGCGTGATTTGTCGCGTGACGTGATTCGTCCTCTGCGTGATTTTTTTGTTGGAAAATGTTTGAAACTGTGAGAGGGGATTCTTAAGATAGAAAATGAAACATGGCTGAGAATCGAATTTCTCTCGTAACTGGTTGATAGACGAGCGAATATTGCCAATATTTCAGAAAGATTTGTCAGCTACGTTGCGGCGACTGTGCGATCGTAAACAGATTGCTCGAAATCGCGGCCCACGGAACGGTCGGTTGCATAATGATACATACGACCTACGCTCGCGAGGTGCGAGATGGAGAGATTAACGCGTTCTCCGTGTTTCGCCGTGATGCGAGGACCAACGTCAAAGAGATCTACTCGTAGAGAAACGGGGGGAAATATTCCTGGCTCGTAAATGTTTCGTTTCGAGAGAATAATCTTATCATCGCTCGTGCTAATGAAAACGTGGTTAAAGCAATTAAAAGAACTGTCCGATCCAGAAACATTTGGTCGAGGCGCACGACAAGGAAGAAATAAAAAAAACAGAGGAAGATAGTTTATTTGGAAAAAGTAAAGTGAAACAGGATGGAAAAGAGAAAAGTCGAATATAATGAAACATGATTTCTGACTAGCAAAAAGTCGTGAAATAATTCGAATGACAAGCTACTTAGTATTTATACGTAATCGATCGCGACTCGCTAGTCATTCTATACGGTTCTTGACTTGCCCTGACGGGTCGTTGCTGTTCCACTCGAATCAACATGTCTCGAATAACAGAAACTTGTCTAAAAAGATCCTTGGTCTTTATATCATTTTATTTTTATCGTGTCGAATTGGCGAATGACAGCGCTGCAAATTCACGATACCTCGATAAATCTCGATAAGTCCTGCATCGCCTCTTGCATTGCGCTTAATAGGTAGACAAATACCGTTTACACGTTAGAAACGATAGATAGCCAGATAAAGTGTCAATCAATGACTGAAAGCATACCCAAGATCCTTAAGATAACCAGATCTGCGTGAAGAATATCTGTGAAATGTTTCGGAATTCTCGGGTCTGAGATACTGAAAGATCTAGAAAGACAGAACGTTGATCAAACTTTCATTGATTAAATGCCACCAAGTTTATTCATTCATACCTAACCCCAATTGCACAATAAATAGAACAGGATATTCACATTTGGTATAATAATACATTCGGAACTCGATACATCTGGAAAATCTACCGATGTTTGCTCAACGCTGGATACGTTTGCCAACAACTCAGACATATAGAAACAAGTTTGAGGAACGAATCGACTTCAAAGTTCATTCCAACTGTATTACTCCGATCAATCTCTATTAATCCACGTGCCAACCACCTCGATCAATCTTTAGCCGATATCGTCAACGTCGTACCAATCTCCGCGTACGCAGGTGTATCTGTCGACACGAAACAACTGTGCAAACTCAATGAGTTACAGGTTTATCCGTTAGTACATACGTCATTTTATTCTACTTTTTACTTCTTCCGTCGCACCATAGACGAAACATCGCGACATTGGCAATCGACTCGTGTCTCGAGAAAGATACAATGTAAAAAAAAGTTCGTCTTCTCGTCGTCAAATCTCTCAAAATCCGTCCTTATAGGTGAATGAAATTTTGAACGATCGGACACGAAGAATTACCAATTGGACATCTGGATCGTTCATTCTTCCATCGTTCCGGCATTAAACACCTCCCAGAAGAAATCATCAACACGCTGCCGAACTTCTTCCTGACCGATGACTCTCCGTCATCGTGTCACTCGACCTGGTTACCGATCGTTTTTTTATTCCAACGAGCCTCGGCGAAACGGGAGCGGGAAAATGTCGCCACGAATTGTCTCGTAACAACGACGCGAAAAAGTATCCTACGACGCGAAATAATTCTCCACGACCGAAAATATTGAGCAATCGATCCGCGTTCGCGCGCTCTTCCTCGACCGACTCGTGGGTGTGTATACACGGCTGTGCCGACAAGCAACAGGTATTAACATTATATAGGCCTGCATGTACGTTATATAGAAGCACGAGCACGCTCGTGAAACGAGTATTTACTAGCGAAGCTGGCTGGCGAACAGAGCCGCCCGTATGCAGGCCGAACGCTGGTAAATCTAGCACGGTATCGCGTGAAGCAACTGGCAAGTACACGAGCACCTAGATACACGTATAAATATCGGTACCATCGGATAGGAGGGAACCATGGCGCGCAGCTGCACCGGTAGTTTGCAACAGATACTCGGAGGAGCTACTGAACGTGCTTCGTGGCAGGCCACCTCGAAGAGGAACAAGCGTAAGCGCACGCCTACCGCTTGGCAAGGTATTTTGATGCGTGTTTTGATCGGCTACGCGAACGGTACGCGCCTTGCTGTTACGCAATTGCGACCGATTGCAGCGATCGAACGGTCCGCGTTTGCTATTAGAGGCGCACAGCGAAATGCAAAGGGACGAGAGATTTTTAGCGTTTAGGAGCAGCCTGATGTAAGACGAAACGGTGTATCAGGCCAGTCGTGTTACGTGGATGGAATTTTTTAATCTCAGAGATACGCGATGCGCAGGAAGAACGTAACGAATGAGAAAATCGTGCCTATAACAATGGTTAAATATCGTAAGTCAAGGAGAGGTTCTCGCGTAACGGTAATAGAACCGAGTGATCTTCATCGATCCTTTTCAGACTAACCGCCGATTATGTGCATCTTTTCGAGACGTAAACAGGATAGTCTTGAAGTGGAAACGTAATCTTTTTATTTCACCTTTTTTTTTTTTATCATTTATTGCATATTGTCTGCAAGCCTCTCGATCGTTTTTCACAGTGTAATCGTCGTTGGCGCGCAACATAGGCGTTCGTAAAAGTCGTGCGAATGGTTAAGCAATATTCTCGAAGCTAGAGAATTTTCACTGGAATCGGGCTTACTTTTGAAAGAGATGCGCGAAATTTGGCGGCGTCAGAGGGAAGATTTGCTTCTTTCGGCAAGTACTTTTCGGCAAGTTTCCAACTAGAAATTGAAAAAACCACAGCAAGAGGAATCGAAATGAAAAGAAATTACGCCTGCGCTTCTATGTTTATGTCCGAAAAACGTCTACCGCTGTGTAACTACTGGTCGGTCTAAAAGAAATTTATAGAATCCCTTAACGATGTTGGAAACGTAAGTCGACGCTATAAAAGTACAAAGATTAGCATAAAGTCGGGTAGAAAGAAGTTTTGGGTATTCGTCGCCAAAGTTACGTACCCCAGTGGCAGGAACAGAAGAATGTGTCAGCTCCAAAACACCTCGTCTGAAAGAGAAAAGGAAATTTATGAAATTTACGGGATAGCAAGGGCATAGAGGGAAAGAAGGAATACAATGGGTATATTTTAAAGCGAAGTTCAACTCGCAAGCTTCGAGTGTAAATCTCAAGTACGAAATATGTTGAATTTGGTGATTAGAAAAGTAGACGACGGAAGAGAAATGTAGCTGAAAGTTCGTTCTAAGTCGAAGGGAGAGAGAGAGAGAGACTAATTGAAAAGCAAATAGCAATGAAATTTCTGAAATTATTTTCTCCTACGTAAAACGCACGATGTTCGCAATTGTACGCAATTCTTAGTGCGAGAAGTTTCATTGAAAGAAAAAATTCATTGAAAGAGAAACTTCAATTACGTAGAATTTATATGAAAATTTTAATACGTAAAGCTTGCTAAACAATTTGTAACAATGGACGGTGGCAATTTATTTAATCGAAATTTCATTGTGCGTCGATCTAGTGGAAAAGGAATTCTCGATCGGGACTTTCACGATAATGTCAGAAAATAGTACAAATTTCTCTCGCGGCTCTTCCATTCGAACCCGTTGAAAAATCGTTACGTGCGGAACCGGGTAACCGAAAGTGAGTTTAACGTAAGCGATACATAATTCGTTTGCCGAGCAAAATCTCTTCCTCGTTTCACAATCGAAACGCCGCATCAAACACGAACACGTTGAATCACAGGCAACGATTCCATTTGCTTTTTACGCGATCATTCAATTAGCAAAAGCTATCGATACTTCCGCGATCGCGTTCCAGTTACTGCGAATTCGCGTATTCTCGTCTCGCGGTGAAAAACGATCCAACACCGCGGCAAAAACGATAATGCAAGAAACGAAACTGCTATTTCACAGTGATTTGCGTCGAATCGGTCGAGATTTGACTCTTGACGCGATACATATATTAGGTTGTCCGACGAGTTCCTTTCGTTTTACAAGGAAGGTAAAAAAGCTTTTTCCTTTTATATCAGTTTATTGAATTATTAATTAATTCAAAAAATAATTACGATAAAATAATATAAAACAGAAATTGTTGTTCATCTATTATCACCTGATGAAACGAAAGAAACTTTTCGGACAAGCCACTATCTTCTTGTATTTATCGGCGAAATCATAGGTAAGCATTTTTCGCTTCGATTATTCAACGTCGTGCATAAATCTCAATTCCCAATTATCTTGCATCGGTACGACGATTAGATAATTTACTCTGAACGTTGAACTTTCGCCATCGACGACGATGAAAATGCGACAAAAGGAAACACCGCTATATGAGAATACTTTATCGCTTCACTTTGCCATTGCTAGATATTTCCAGGTTATCAACAGAATTACCACGAACCAACGTGCTGCTGCGCGTCCAGCAATTAATTAACCGAGGTGGATAAATTTTGAGAATGCCGTCGAACGAGAAAGCTAATTGGATCGGTACGCTTACGAGCTCGTGCATGGGTGATACGCGCTAATGCACCGATTCGCGCAACAGCCGCAGTTTTTGCCTGCGTGCTTGCCAGCTACACGACACGTAAATACGTGTTCCAATCGATTCTAACCGTTCTCGCGGCACGGAGCTACAAACGTATAAAGATTGTCGCCCACTTAACAGCCACCATAGATATTCGTATCAAATGTATATGTATGGTGTTCGCATCGTTAGTTTCCATTGGCCTTTTTCGGTCGATTTGCGGCAAGGCTAGAAGAGGAATAGATTTTTGGCCATTTTCATTCGTAGTCTATCTGTAAATGCCTCGAGTATATATTTTCGATCCGATGCAAGGAAGACTTTGAAATTAACGGTTACTTTATCTTCCTCTTTTGTACGAAATCGACTGATCTCTTTGCACCATCCTTTCCACAAGCTATGATGCAATGGATGAAAAAACCACTGTGATGCTTTTCATTTAAGGAGGTTAGACGCGTCGTAAAAATGTTAACAAAAAATTGCCGAAGGTTTAAAATTTGGCTGACCAAATTCCCATCAAAATACTTGGTAAAATTAACATTTGAGAAAACACTCGATACGACTGGATGTTGGAGAAGATATTACAATATCTCTTTGTTTTTGATCGATTTTTCCTACCTTCCTAACCGAGTGAATAATCTCGCGACTATACGTAATCCTACGAAATACAAATACGTAAAAAAGGAAACATTGATAAATTCCAAAGATCCAATATCCCGTAGGTACGTAAATGCAACCAGTTTCTCTAATCGATAATGTAACGTTTCTTTTAACTTTGGAATTTCTTACATACGTACTTGTAAAATATGCCACGCTTTCACATACTCGGGTTTCCCCGTTCCAATCGACGATCTCCGATTCTTTTTTTCACAAATTTTCTTCGATTCGAGTCAGTGACAAATTCGTACGAAGCTTTATTGATTCCAGCCTGTCCGAAGCTGACGAGACGTCGAACTCTTAAACAGTGGTGAAGCTTTATCGATGGTCGAGGAGAATTTATCCGACTATTAAAACCCTGACGCGCAAAACGTTTCCGCTATCTATCCACCCGATGTTTCGAACGTCCCGCGTTATTTATGCGCGTCTCCGACATTCAGGAGGTTTCTCGTTATCTGTCTCGACTCGGGACGTTTAAGCGTTTCGCGTTATCTGCTACAAGTCGGACAAGCTTAAGAAATTTCACCGAGGAAACACGCGCGCTTGGCTCGTGGAAATATCTCCACTGTGCGTTTACAGTTTACAGGACGCGGGAAATTGACGAGTTTCTATCGTGTTTCCTTTTGGAAAGCTTGACAGTTTTTACTGGAAACTTAGAGATATCTGACTTATCGCCTTCTTACGAACTTTGACTTTGAATGTAACGTTTATCGAGAGTGAAAGGGTAAAGTTGAAACCCAATCTGATAATACGCATACAGGTTGCAAGATATTTACCGTGAATCTATTTTTAGTAAAATGATTAGAAAAGAAAAAAGTATGAATAGTCACATCTAAGCGTCAGGGGTGATTTCGTCGAATGCTGAGACTTATTAACCGGTTAGCTGTCGCGACTTCTTTGAAAACGTGTGCGTAAAACTTGTGGCGAGAAGGTAAACGACGACGAGTATACTCGTCAAACACAGAGTACGTGTGACTGTTGTAACAGTTGTTGGAATTAAGTTGTAACGAAACTGTTTTACTTTTATAATTTTGTTAGCAACAGCGCTCGTCGTAACAGAAAGTATCGTCATTTCTTCGTGACGAGTATACTCGTCGAGAACGACCAACTGGTTAATATCGAGAATGATTATCTGTTTAAATACTTTGGTGAACTTCGCAAAAAATATATATATATATTTGCACTAAACGCGTCTCGTAACTTCTGTGTAACTTCTGTGTACACTTCTGTGTTCAGAATCGTTCGAAATTTTCCCAACGGCGTCGCGATAGTTGGTTGTCGTTACGATACTAACGACATTTCGAAATATTTCGCGCAAATATGCCAGTGTTCGCAGGTGTTCGAATACTTTGGAGAGTCGCTGTACATATGATTTTACGTAATTTGAATTTACGCGTATCAAAGCAACGTCCGTCGAGTTCTGGAGTCGCCGTTTCGCATAATCATCGACGGTAGTGCATACATCTTGTTTCACGTGGTTGGTGCTACGAGTTGTGGCGAGTTTCGCCGTGTTGCAACGACTCTTTGGACGAATGAAGTTCTAGGCTCGAACGATACCGCACGGTTGAACATGGCTTCCAGCGAATTAGAATAACAGATTGAGAGAGCAACGAGTAATTGCCAGAGTAGGAGAATAAGATGTTGACGGGACGTTTATTGGTTCGCATCGAGCTCAACGTGGTCATTTCGAATGCTAGAATCCATCGGTAAGCAGATATGGCTCGTTGGAACATAAAATTCCCTCTAACTATAACTCGAAAACAGGGTGAAATATAGGATCTTGTGTGCGAGCGCTGAATTTTAAATTCCACTGGATGTCGTATATTATGAGACACCTTGTATTTAGTATGGATATGTAACTAGGTTTACGGTGATGGGTTTGCGAAACGAAATGCTGGTATTATTTAAGTTGACGTTTCAATTCATTACCGCTTCTTTTACTTCGTTGCTATTTCTTTGCGTTAAAAAATCGCTAAGAACACACGTATCGATATAAATATTAATGGTTACATTACGTCGTTATAAAGATATTTCATGATCGATATTTGATACGATAAAGATATCCGAATGCGGAGAAGCGTGCGATACTTTTCCTCGACTCGCTCTAAATTAAGCGGAACGACGCAAATAACCATAAATTTACCGAGATAGTTTCGCCAATTCCATCTCCAATTACGATCAAACGAATTTGATTGACCAACTATTGCACATCGAATGCACAAAGCTCGTTTATTTTACGATCAAACTGACTGCCTACGATCGAACAGGTGTAATCTCGTAACGGCAAGTACCTCGTTCGATAGGACGAAAAGTTAGAAAAATTTACCGAATGTCCAGCTGGACAAATTGCAAAGTATTTACCGAACCACGTAGCCGAAAAACCAAAGCAAAAAGAAACCATCTCTGTCTCTAGTCAGATAGTCAGATAGTCAGATAGTCAGATAGTTAGATAGTCAGATAGTCAGATAGTCAGATAGTCAGATAGTCAGATAGTTAGGAGCTGGCGCTGTTACAACATGTTCGTAGGACCACTTTTATCCGCTGTTGATTCTTGCCCTAAAGCAGCTTCCATCTATTATCCGGCCACTTGCTATGTGCAACGTGGCTTGTTAACGAGCGCCAATTTTCCTTTAAAAGCTCGCGGCCGCCTTCGAGATTGGCCCAGGGACGAGGAAACCCGGACAGAAATCTCGGAAAAGTAATTATTATTAATAAAGCGGACAACGCGTTCGCGTCGCGGCACACAGGGAGGGGCGAGGGGAGGATCGTCAAGCTTCTAGCACGAACGACGATTAAGCTGGAACGCGATGATTTCAGCGAGTTGCTGTCCTAGAAAAGCAGCACGCTCGGATCTAATTGCTAATTAGTAATTAGTAGGTAGACGCCGACGATCCATGGTGCCTTGCCATAAACGACTACAAATGGGCGGTCGTGAGTCTGGACCCGGTTGAAAATTGAGAAATCAGACGTTTCTTTTCTTTTTCTTTTTCTTTTTTTTTGGACGGCACTTCGCTTCATAGAGCGTGTGCCGGTAATCGCCTTCTCGAGAAGAGTGGAACGATTTCTATCAATTCTTGTATTCTTCTTTTCCAATCTATGTGGAATATCGAAACTCCTGGCGTTTAATATTGAAATTCATGAAATTTGTAGACGCGCAACTACACGCAATACGCGAATACGTAAGAAACAAAAGTTACGGAGAAAACGTCTGAAACGGAGTACTCTCTGCAACATCCGATCGATGAAAGAACTTCTCAGACAGACTCTGTGTTTCCAATTGCATCGACAAAGATACGAACTTCCGTAAATGTACACGATCTGTATGCGTATTACGCGGAGTAACGAAATACTTCTACGATACAAGCCAGTTATTCGATCAAGAAGAACCGCCTGTTTACACGAATAGGATCAGAGAGAAAGGAGGTGCCATTCCCTTTTTTCCGCCTGAGATCGCGCAAAGCGACGAAAAGCAATGCACCCTGAGGCGTTGTGGATCCCAGAGATGCCATAATTTTGCATCAACCACGCCGTTCGTTCGCGGTCACGTTTTCATTTACGTTCGCCCGCTGTCCGCCATGCGCGTCGGCTTAATTCCAAAACTCGATCCGCCGCTTTATTACCGCATTTTTTGCGCGTTTTGGGAGAAAGGGCCGTTACGCCGAGAGAAACGAAAGAGAGAAAAAGAGGGGCGAATAAAGAGAGGACGATGAGGACAGTGGACGTAAGAGGCGCGGCGAAAACGGCCAACAACGGTAGAGGACAATGAGAGGAGGAACAAAAAGGCACAGAGAGAAACAGAGGCGGCACGCAGGATGCATTTAAAGTCGTCTCAACATCCGCTCAGCCTCTCTGTCTCGCTCTTTATCTCTCTCGGCTCTGACAGAGCGGAAAAAGAAGGATTCGTGTTCTTTCTTCGGCATACGAAATCCCGCGTCGTTCATCGCGAGTGTACGTGAAAGAACGCGCGGTCTCGCCCTCCGGCTAGCTTCTTTCGATTATCTCTCCTTTTTTTCGGCTGCGTGACACGCGTGACCGTGGCCAACGTCCGCCATTTTATCCACCCGTTCGCCCATTTCGCGGGACATCCTCGTTAACTCGCGCGACTCCGAGCTCAGGTCGCACACGGCTGTTTGTCTTTCGTAAGTTGCTCGCATCTGCCGTGTTACGCCGAAAACGCGTATCTGCGACTTTCGCTTAAATCCAGCCATCGGTGCCAGGTAGCACGAAAATTGTTTATCTGTATGCATGTTAAACCGGAAAGCCGTATCTGCGTTGAAACTAAATTAACGAAATGTCGAGTGAGACAGCAGATCGAGGATAAAGAATACGAGAAGGAGGGGAAAAAGAATGAAACATTGTTACATTGAAACTGAAGATACGACAGTTCGTATCTCTGACGACGCGTACAAAATCGATGCCGTGTTGTTAAATATTAAAAGTCATTTTTCTCGGAACCACCCTTCCGACCAGATACGCCTGTTTCGATTTGACACGACAACATGGTCGCAAGTATTTCGACATCTGTCGCAACTCAAGCAGGAGGTTCACGTTCCTACAATGTTTCTACCGTTGTGTCTGAACTACGGATTTCTATACAAATTTTTGTGAAAATAATTCGAAGGAATAGAAGCTGGACAGACGTTTCTTTCATCCCGTAAAAGTTACGACGATCGCACTACTTTGAATGTTTCGCGTATTCTCGCATATTATACGCGTTCTATGCAATTTCGCATAAGCGTACAAAAATCTGCCGCCCACCGATCATCCAACGTCGACATCGACATTTCTCTTAGATCGTCGAATGGAAACAACAGAAGTCGTGTAACGAACGAACTCTGCCTCCAAGCAAATATATTTTTGGCATGCCAGGCTATTTCAGTAATTAGCTCGTGCAGGCCGTGAAACGTAAAAGGTTGAAAATCACTGGGCTATGCGCGTGTCCCGTTAACCTTGCGCGATTCAACGTCCTCGTTGCGAGATAACAAATTTACGACGTTAACCCCGTCGCCTTTTTCAACCGCCACGCTCCACGGGCCACGATCTGCCGATGTGCGCGCGACGTCTGGATTTTTCGTCGGGTCTGGCTTTATAGCTACCGGAAGCGGCAGGAGAATCGCCGGGAATGCCAGCCACGAGATCCGACCACCGAACGGCTACTTTGTTGCAGAGTCGTGGCTTGTCTTGATGAGATCGAGGAGACGTTAAGTGGTTTAAGCAGGATGTTTAGCAGGGGATGCGCTCCGCGATATTCGATTGCAATTTATTTGTTACGAGTTGAAGAAATACTGAATTTAATTTGACATACGGTTGGTTGATTCCACTTGAGAGTAAAACGTTTCGTTCGCCATTTCATTTTATTTTCTCAATTTGAGAAGAAAATTGTCTGAACGAATGGCATATTCGATTCGTCGTTATTCGATTCTTGATCGATCTATTCGTATCTTAATAATCGTTAAGAGGTCATGTCGCGTAATTTTCGACAGTCTCTTTTACCAAACTTATTTAACGTCGAAGTATCTTGTAAGGTTAACTCCCTTCGCGTGATTACATTCCTGAAAATAATATTCCGTGGTTTGTATATAATTAATTACTAGAATTTGCATTGGTGTGTATAAATTCTGCGAGCTAATAGGATGCACGTTCGTGACGTTCTTATATCCGACACGATAATAATATGTTTTTATTGCGGAATATTCTTAAAGATTATGGTGATCATCTAATGATATATAGTTGAAATTTACGGCAAAAGGGTTGTACGGGTTCAAGCTGTTATTAAACTTGACTTTACGCGTGTAATTTATCAGCTATCTCTAACTTTCGAGTATTTCTCCTTTACACGTTCACGTGAGATTTCGAACGGTCAATTATTCTTGATCGATCGTACGCATATTTGACCATACGTAACTAATAATAATTAGTAAAAACGATACTGACAAGAAAATAAACTCTGTGTCTCCCACTATGCGAATATTTAATTTATACCAATGGCACATAAAATATGCTTAACGGCGCTATCATGTGCCCTGAGATATCGTCTCATTTTAAGTTAAATACGCCGACGTTGTGCAAAAGAAATCGTAGTTTACCGCGTCAAGAAACTCACGTACGATCTTTCGCCAATCGAACTGCGTTAACCGCATAACAGTAAGCATCGGTAAATTTTGCAATTCTATGGACCTTCGCAATTCTCCTTCGGCTGTAATATCGATAAAACATTGGCCACGTGGAAACCGTTTTTAACCGTATCGTACAGCGAAAGGTTACACAACGAGTGACAGAACACGTGGGGCTCGTTTAGGGAGTTGATCGTACATTTAAAAACGACGAAAAATGCTCGTACGAACGTATGTTCCATCTGCCTTCGTTCAGACAACGAGGAATTTTATATAAACGGAGCAAACCTATCGAAAACGTTGAAACACGAAGGTTCAGGATAGAAGAGGCTGTTCGAAAGAAGAAATTCAGGAAACGCCAGAAACCATAGAGAATCGGATCTATGACAAGACGTCCACGGACTTGCCTCGACACGCAAACTGATTATTCCGAGCATTCTCCGTAAAGACAATTAGATGACAGAAAATTCGTTATATCTCGTAGACGAAGACAGATAAAAGGAGCAATTAAACGCGAAATTTTTTCCACTGTTTCTAGCTCGCAAAGTGCGAAGTGCCGTTTGTTCTGTTACACCCTGTATAGTAGCGAACATAAGCTATACCATGTATACTCGATGGAACAACGGTAATAACAATAATGTCTCAAAATTTGCTATGCTCGTATCTGAAAAATAACGTTGCGAACACCTCGAGCAACCACTTCCCACTTTACCTTCGGTTCTCGTTAACGTCCATCAAATTTTACAGAATCTTGCTCCGAATCACCTGTCCGAACGGTGAAACTCCAGTTTCACCGCGCGTCTACCGCGTTCCATGGGTTTCGCAAGCGACAGGGGAAACCGAGGGTGGTCGAAAAATCCGGTACCATTTGCTAATAATCCAAGTAACAGGTAGGATGACGACGCGGTGAACCGAGCGGAAAACAGCGGGGAAAGACGGCGAGCCGCTTGATAGCTGCATTAAATTCATATTAAGGCCGCCGTCTCGATCTAAACACGACGACTTATTTCTCGATGAGAAGCAGCGGTTTCGCGAATAGGCGGCGTTCAACGCGTGTTCAACTCGGCCGTGCGCGAGTTCCTACGATCGTATCGATCATGCAAATTTTTGAATCAGAGCAAATCGACGTAACAAGTGTCACAAGCCTGTTTATACTTATTTCACTCGATCGTTCGTGCAGGCCTTGAACGCGACTTTTTCATTTTTTTAACCGATTGGTTTCCCGAGGGAAGGATAAAAATGAATAAAAACACGTAAAAACCCGTCAGCCAAGCACGATGTTAATGTATTCGCGTCAGATGAAGTGACGTGAATTACTTATTTGCTCGAATTACTGTCGTGCGCTTATATTATATCTTATAACATTGTAGCAAGGATAATGAATATCATAAATAATTTGCACGCGTGATTAATAATTCGTTATCTTTGGTCGGTCGAGCGATTGGAAAGAGAGTCGAAGTTTCGGACAGGACGGACACATAGATATTCCGAGTAAACTTGGAAAAAGCTTGTCGTGCGGTTTTGCTAAACATATACGCAGGAAATAGATATTTCGTTTTGCTAAAATGTACGAGGAAAGTTACGCGACTAATCGAAACGCGAATCAGGAACGTAAGGCGTAATGGGTGTTCTCTTTTACAGCTCGATTTATACATTTTTCATGAAACGAGTAAACTTCGTGCATAAATTAGTTCTAGGTAAAAAAAAAAAGGACAAAAAAAGGAAAAAAGAGAATGAGATACACCCTAGTAGAGAATCGTTTTAATGGGTTCAAAATATTTTACGCTTGTCCCTATGGTTTTGTACAGTGGCGAATGAAGAAAATAGATTAGGATTCAGGAAAACACCTTGCTCTTGTCGGGCAAGGATGTTTCTAATAGGAGCAAGTTGTGCAATTTTTTTTACTTGCATTTATTGTATTATCTTCTCACGTGCGTGAATTTCATTAATTTATAATGTAGCCTACGATCCCAACATCGTTGCATTATGCATTCAGATTGACAACCCGATATGCACGATGCTTCCGGTTTTCACGGACAAACTTTAAAAGTACGAAGGAATATTCAAAACGAGAAAATTGATACGCGAAGCAATAATTTTGCTTTTAAAACGCAGTTAACCGGCGATCAATGGTGTAAGTGTAATCGATATTGTATTAATTATCGACCAGTAATTACAAATTTGCAAGTGGGTGACCATAATATTTACGGCATCGTCGAGATACGCGTTCACATTTACACGAAAAATCTCTTACTTCGATTTTTACAACGTGTCCTTCCCCAGGATACGTCGCAGTTATCGGTGGAAATAGCTTCGTATAAATATATCGCGATACAGATTATTTCGTGAAAGACGCTGTTCGACCGATTGAATTCACGACGTTGGTCGCCGTAAGCCGTCGTCGTCAGGCTCGTTACTTACGTAAGACCGGAGAGTATTCCCGGTGTAACGGAATGCAGAGACACCGGCGTGCATCTCTCTCTCTCTCTCTCTCTCTCTCTCTCTCTCTCTCTCTCTCTCGAGGGAGAGAGAGCAGGATAGTGGATGGACGCGGTTCAATTCTAAGTTCAATCACGGTGCATTGAACAACGAGTTACGTCATGGGACCGGCTCTCCCACATGCTGGACCGACTCGACAATATTTATCTTAATTAAACGTTGCGTTGAACGATGTTTTTTCTTTTTTTTTTTTTTTTTATCACAAAACAAGAGAGGAGATTGCCACTTTCCGCAATGGAATCGCGTGACATCGGTCGTGCACGCGTTCGTTAATGAAAAAGTCATTAAGGTACGGACATGGTTAATTAAAATCGTCGTTTATCCGTCTTTTCGTTTTCTGTTATTCGGCGTAGCGAGAATTCCGTGGCTTTAAATTCATATTCCGTTTCGTTGCTGCGAATTAATGACCAAAACGTTGACAATTTTTCAGTCCACGAGATTTACCTTATCTCGATCGTTTTGAAGAAAAATCGTGCATCGTCGATGATCAAACGTAACGGTGAACGCGCTGCAGTTTTCTCTTACGCGCGATATTTACGCGTTCCTCCCGCCCTCTCGAAGCTGATCGATCGATATGGTTGTAAAATTATCGAAAACAAATAACGGTCTGCGGCGAACTTTGGTGGAAGTTCGCGTCTGCGAAACCGGTACTTATCTCTCGATATTATACAGCGGCGTGTACCGTTGCGTAACGATCGTTTCAGATGTGTAGACCGCCTGCCATTTATAAATTTTCCGCACGCTTATGCAATAACCATAGCCGGACGGTAAACACGCGCGAAAGCCCGTGGAACCTCGTGAAACTCCGTGACCAGTTTAGCTTCCCTCGACGACGAATTTTCGTGCCACGGCGTGTCAAATGTCGGAAGATCATGGAACGCACGAAGAAGCTCGCGGCTCGGCCGACGAACGTAGCGATTAATAGTTGCCGACGATGGTATAGAATACGTGCACCTGGTGAGCTCGATTATAAATTGGTATCGTGAGACGAGGTTAGTCGTGAGTCGTGATCGATAAACTGGAAGACTCTTCATTTTCCTCTCTTTTTCTTTTCGCAACGAGAAAGTCTATTAGTCGAAGATTGATTTAACGAAACGAGGATGTGGGTCGATCAGTTTTATTTGAAGTGTACTTTATCATTTTGCAGCGATGATGATATTTTCCGTTTTATCCGCTACATATTTTTCCTTCTTTCATTTCGACAGAGAAATCTAATGGCAGTTTGCCATCTTAATAGCGTCTGCTCTTATATCGTGTAAATCGCTTGCATCTATATAATTTTTATAAAATTCAATTGTTTTTTCTAATAGCGTTCTCACCTCGTAGGTTTTATTCGTCATAAGATTTGTTGCAAAAACGTTTGGACAGTGTTTCGCAGGAATTTTCTGTACCATAAATCGATTACCTTTTAAAGACAGCGTGGAACCAGTCACGCATTTTTAATCGATAGCAACGATTATTCCGACTCATGAATAATCCAGAGAATAAACTGACAGGTTAACATAATTTATCCACGAATCGTTAAAAACGCACAAACGATTATCCTTGCCACGACTTTATCGTTTCGTTAGCTATACCTGTTCTACGTCGTCAGACTGGTTAAAAAATATCACCAATACGATCATCGTAATCGTGTCATCTTGCTACCGAATAATAATACCGAATAATAATACTGAATAATAATACCGAATAATAATAATAACGCCAATGAAATTTCAAAATGCCTCGTACAATATATTCACGATAGATGCGTGCAAGCGTTTCGATACTTTCCTAAACGGCTCTATATATCGAACACCGACACCACGATCCATCCTCTACGTGTATTTTCACCTCGACGACGTTCCTTTGACTCCGACACGTTACGAGATACAAACTCACCAGATTACGAGCTTACAATGTATACCTGTTCATTATTTCGTGCGAGCAGTCCTTTAGTCCACGCGCTCCTTATTCATTTCCGCTGCGCGGCCACGAATATACACGAGCTCGCATGTGCGGCCGTCTCGCATTTTCCTCGGCTATCTATTTAGTGTTCACCACGGCATGGAAAGTATTTCATGCCGAAACAGGTCGCGAGTAACATTATCAGACTGGAAACCCGTTCGACGAAATTTTCGCCCGACCGCTGATCGAACCATGTTGAAGCTGGCCCGAATCGCGTTCAAACATTCCTCAAATTAATCCGTACTGATATCGCGAGTCTTTCGAGACGAATGCTTCGATTGCGTAAAGATACTCAGCGAGTGGAAAGGGAACATTGAACTCGCAGGATATGAAAAGGATATTAGAGGAGATATCGATAAACGCGAATGTTTCATACAAACGAACGTTATTTATTTATCGTTTTAAGTAGAAGGAATAAAACGTGGAAATACGAACGAACGAATAAAATTAATATTCGATGTTATATCGTGGTAGAGTATTATTTAATATCTTACTCGAAAACAATATGATGTTAATAAATACGATTCTAGAGGATTGCAGATATACGTAACACGCTTTGTTCGACAAATGTCCTAATAACTAACCACGTAAATGTATAATTTACGAATTTACGAAAGATACGAGCCGATGAAATTTTTGGAATTGCGAAATAGACGCGAAACGTTTCGCAGTTGGAGGAGGAAGTTAAGAACAAATTCTATTAAAACTTTGCAAAGAAAGTTTCTTCAAACTTATCTCGCGTACCGCGGAATCTAACGTACCTAGATAATCACTCGAACCATTAAAAGCTCCATATAAGTAAAAATAACTTCGACTTCTTGCGCAAATTCTTCCATTTCCTGCACTTCAATTTCACCGTTTGAAACTTCAGCTACGGTTCAACACAATTTTTCTCAACCATACCGCAACCCAATTTACGCCAATTTAACAGCGACGTGCAGACGTCCAACGACCCAGAGGCAACGATATATTACAATTAAATACATATACATACAATTAAATAGATATTCGAGAACCGAAAGATCTCCAATAAAAGTTTCAAACGACGTCCGATTACGTAACTTCTCCAAGCTATAGCATAATTCTAAAGACATTAGTCGTCCTTCGATGGATTTGATCGCGGCACGTCTCATTTCGAATATAGAATCTGCGTCTCGTCCGAGCGAAAAAGATGCCCATTCGGCGTAACTAAAATCGCGACTTGTTAAATTTATTCCACGTATTTCTTTTACAATCTCCAAATGGAGACCGACGAATGAAATAAAATTCTACCAAAAAGTAAGCGAACGTCCGACCGTTTTCAAGCCGCATCGTGCGTGCCGAGGAATCAACCGGATTCCTCTTGATCGTCGTTGAAATTACGACGTTCTCCGGCCGTGGCAAAACAGAAATTCATATTTTACACGGTGGCACGTTAATCCTGCGGCGTCGATTCCCGGCAAATCGAAACGAGGATATTCCCGACGGCTGGAGGCGCGCGGACTTAGTCGATCGCCCATCTCGAGGAACATTCCAGTTGCCGAGGTTTCCGACAATTACCTACAGCGCCAACGATACAACTGGCTTACGCTTGCGTATCACGGCGCTCTTCCATGTCCTCGCATTAGCCGTGACTACAATTATGCCGCTTCGTAACGGTATCTTCATTTTCTCAGATGTCTTTCGCGGTGCATCCATCGCGCGCTACACCTACTTTACATTCCCCGACGACCGCGTGCTACGTTTCTACCGATTTCCACCCGTCATTTCCTTAAGCGTCCTTTCGTCCACCTTTCAGACCGCCATCCATCCACGTTTCAGCCATTCTGCCACGAGATAGTCTCTGTAGGAAGAGAATAATTTCGAGGGAGTTTCGAGCCTCGTATGGAATCTTTGGATCGTCGAATTTAGTTGTCGAATAGATTTTCAATGTTAGGACGATTTGTAAATTATCGATTATCGATATTAGATCGTTTTGTGCACGGCGGTTAAGGTTTTACGATTAAACTTGGATTAAACGGACGTGTAATCGTAGCATACTCATCCATAGCGAATCATCAATTTTCATGTTCAAACTATTGATATTTACACTCTCGCGGAAAATTGTAATATTCAGAGATACGTGGAGTTCACGTTTCTTTAGGCGAGAACATAGAACATCCGAGGTAAGATACTCGTGGTATTCAAAGCGTGAAATAATTCGCATAAAAATCCGTGGTCATTCCAGGTATCTAACGTATCTTGTTGCATCTATAATTTCAAAAGTTCGAACTGAAAGTTTCTCCTCAAGATATCCATCGCGTTAGTCAAAATCTACATAATTCTCTGCTTAATGGCTCGGTCCGAGATTAATTGTGCGTCAATGCGGAGCTGCGAGGAAATCGTCGAGCGCCGTAGAATCATGAAAATGTATTATACGAAGAAAGCGCGATAACGACTTGCAACATTTTTATAGCCACACGTTAGAATTGCCTTTAGTAACACACTCGAGAAGACCAAATTAACAGATAACGATCTGACTTTCGTGACAGATTCGATATTCGCGTATCGACGACTCCTTTTTCTTCGTTTCTCATCTTTTAACCAGCCTTTCTTATTCTACCCGAGTGTTCCCAAGCTAAAAGCAGGTGGGCAATTAAGGAGCGTAAAACTGTGTGGCTGGAAAGCGTTTCTTTCACCGAGAAACCACGAAGCTTCAAACATTGTAGAAGTCTTCGTAATTGATGGTATCGTGTTCGCGTTCGTTAACGATTTCTTCTTTGGATAATTGCGCGGCTACCTGGAGCTTCGGAAACTCTTTAAATTATAGTGATTACGTAAACGTGTGTATCACGTGGAAAGATGGATGGAAAGAATATACATCTCGATGATCTTTCAGAAAAATTGAAATTTTATATTTCTGTAGAGAAATTAAGTGTTTTAACCGGCGACTAACGAGCAACGTTCGATGCGTTAGACGTTCCTCCTCGTCTTCCTTTTTCGTTTCGTCTTGCGCGCCTTTGCTATCCTCGCGTGTCAAGCTGAAAGCTAACGCACGATTACGCCGTTCAACGTGGAAGACCGCGCCTTCGCACTTTTTTCTTCGGATAGGAGATGTAGCAAGTTTCGAACTCTGATTTTCTTCCTCTTTGGTACGGTCGATTTGGTGTTGCAACTGCACGGAAAGTTTTGATAGTAAAATTGATTACGACGTTCTTGCTTGATTTTGAATAAAATCCGGCAGACTTAACGTCGTTCCGATTTTATCCCAATTCTCTAAAACCAAATCCCCTATTGTTAGATCGCTCAATTTTTACAACACTCGCTTTCGTTTCATACCCTATTCTATACACTGCGAGATATTTAATGCTATTTATCCCGTAAAATCGAATAATTTCATCGGAAACTAGCCGAAATAGTCGTCAATCGTCTCTACCGAGTGATTCGATAACAGCAACTTGCATCGATGAATTCGCAAAGAAACGAGTAGTTGGCGCTAAATCTCGAGAGTAGAGCGTGCAATTGACATACGCGTAATTAGCAAAGTAACTTTCTACAACGGGGCTGATTCTTCTCGTCCGGTTTCGTTGCAGGCAGCCGCCTAATTAAAGAGTTTGACGAATAAAAGCGTGACAAGAAAGTATCTCGTCCAATGAATAAATTCGCGTGTCGAAAATAAGATATTTTTCACCGAAAAGCCCGTGGCATCTTTCAAGTTTGTTGCACCCGACAGCCAATTAACCAAATCAAATACAATATAACCGGTGATAACTTCGCGACGAGCTAATTACGCGTCAACGTCAAACCGTGAAAGGTCTGCAACTCTACACAGGTAAGCTGTTAGCGGCCGACACGTTATCGAAACAGGTGCAACTTCTGAAATGGAATTCGATTATCCGTTCGTTTTACGTTCGACCGATTAAGCCGTTTCATCGAGTGGCACAAAGGGTGGGGATTAAAAGACTCTTCGTGGAACTGATTTCGTACAACCTGACGATTGACTCTACGTTTGATCGATTCATTAAAAACCGAGCCGTGAAACAGACGTATAATATGGTTAAAGAAGAAGAAGAAAAGAAAAAAAAGAAGACACCAGCAAAGAAACTGAACTGATTATCGTTTTGTCAGATTACAATAAATTTATTGGAATAATGGATAAACCATAGAACCAAAAGTCAGAGGTACAAAGAGAATTTCTGCGATTCGAAGAGAAATATATCGCAGTTGATCGCAACAGTAACGTAAAACGTTTCAATTTCGTCGAGTGTCGTATAATGTATGATTTAAATCGAGGAAGGAACGGTAGCGAAACAAATATCTGGAAAATTCGCGAAATTCGTTTTCTTTCCTAAGCGCAGTGCGAATCTAATAAAATTCTAATAATGTAAATTGACCGAAGAAAGATCGCGGATGAAACGTTGCGTTAACGTGACTTTGGCTGACATTCATCCTAACGAGTATCGGAACATCCTTCTAATTGGGTGATCTTTGCACAACGTCGAAGACGAATAAGGATAAAGTGAAACTACATCCAAGGATAAAAAGATTCAACTTTCCATCTTCCATTGCTTTTTCTTTTCTCTCTCTCTCTCTCTCTCTCTCTCTCTGTCTGTCTCTCTCTCTTAAAAATCTGAAGATCAAGTTGAGAACCAACAGCGCTTATAAAGTTCCTGAGGCTGCAATACAGAGTATATCGATACGTCGATAATCGCGAGTAGTGGTAACGACGATGATGTAAGAGTTCCGTGTTCCCGTGGCGTGTATGGAGGTAGCTATGCACAGCACATTCTACGCGTATTACACTTTTGCACGTTCAACGCGCGCGCGCGCGTGTACGTGTATCCGTTTGCTCATAATCCAATGTGAACGATATACGTCGAATGTGGATGTCGATCTACAGCATTGATACAAGCAGATCCGATAAATCCCATAAATCTACGATACCTGCCGTTCAGCTCGACGTCCTTGCCGCTCTGGCCGCTCGTAATATCGTCGACTTCCACGGGGCTCGACGTACACCCACCGGTAGATTCGATTTACATCGAGCTTACACGATGAAAATGTGTTAGCGATAAGCTGGCCACACCAGCCACGCTGCAGCTATGATGGAAAGCTTTGGCTTCGAGTTAACGCAAAGAATTTCCTTTTCATATAAATTACTCGACTATCGATCTCCTATACGTTTCTGAGAAATTTGAAGACGCCAAGACGCGCGAAATACACGTAACAGGCGAAAGTATAAAGAATATTCAAGTTGGAGCGATTATTGTAATATTTCACGAACGAAATGAATCTTCGTGTAGGTGGCGTTTCGCAAAATGGAACTTGGGTAGAATATCGTTTTATTTATTGGACGTACAAACTGCCATACCTTGGATATTTTACCTACCTTTTTATTACTATTTTATACCTTTGCATCCTCAAATTTCCCATAGACGCATAGACAAAATTTCCACGGTCTAATCGTAAAGTGAGGCAGATAGCTATGAAAATTGCAAGTTTATGCCTGGAATCGGAACGGGCTAAAGAGACCGGAGACACCGGTTAAGAGACTTTCGTGCACGCTCCGTGTATGCTCTTTAAAGAGTCAAAGAACAAAGAAAGCGAAGGTGATGGTCGTTTTTAATTTCGTTTTAGTCTCGTTGGTCGCCATTATTCGCGCGACCCTGCCCTTGAAACGGGTTTGCAACCACGGGTTTCAGCAACGGCCACCGCTCGCGATTGAGTAACCGCTTAGCGGTACAATCTATTCCTTCGTGTGTTTCGATTTTCCGCTCGGTCTAAAAATAATTTCCGCGTTGGTGCCTACCCTCGGTAGTCGCAACTCGAAATGTCCGACTCCCTTCAGCCGAACGATCGACAGTTCTGTTTTCTTACTTTCTATTGCGATTTATCTTGGGCCGCTTGACAGTCAGGGTCCGAGTCCGATACTTCCTCGACGACTCGCGACCTAATGGAAACGGAGAAACGAGACTGTCCTTGTTCCAAGAGAATCTTAAAGTCGAGATTGGTAATTTCACAGTTGTTAAGAGTGTCAGAGGCGACCCGTTTTGTTTTTTCTTCGCGGCAATTATTCAACGAAGCAACGGTTGCATTAAAGTTAGAATTGCCATTTAAATTATTCGAACAGCTTTTAAAATGTAAAGTAATTTTGCAATTCTGAAAGACTGAGAACACAGATTAGAGGATGCAGACGAGAGATATGATCGAAACATACGTACATACGTAATAATGCGCAATAAATTATCCTTTTTAATATATGAAACGATTTTTCTGTAATTAAATAGTTCGGATAATCGAGCTGCTGTTGTGTATGCAAATTAATAATTTATAGCTTCTAATGCATTTTATTGACCGGTATTCATTTTATTTCTTTCGTCATCTAGCCTTCCGGAGTATCCTGTACTCTAAAACTTTCTCGTTTCCCAAATGACGAATTAATTTTCTTACGATTAACGCGACTCGCGATTCGATCGGAAATGTAATTAACGCGTAACGTTATACATCGGGAGATATCCTATTGTCTCGGAGATACGGATTCATCGATCTCTGATCTTCCAGACGGAACTAGATCGAGTATAGTTAAGTCCGGTATTTAACGCGATAAAATTTATTCATAAATTCACAACTACCAATACCAGTACGCTCGTTCATTTGCATTCGGATTATATTTCTTTTTCACTTTTTCTTTTTACTCGATTACCTCCTTAATTAGTCATGTAGGACGAAAAAAGTAGAACAAGATTGACTGACAGAAAATGGCGGGAATGTGCATTGAAATTATAAATGCGAGGGAAATTGGTGTTTCGCAACGTTGCTGTTTGGTAAACATGATATGCTGTTCTACCCATTAGATTTCTCCGTTGTTGAAAATGAAATACTAGAAATGTGTTTCACATGTAAAATAGATTTATATAATAATATCGGTGAAATAAGAATTCTCGATATTTACTTGTCGAATAAATATTTATTAGCAAATACCATAGGTATTAAAATACGTATTGTGAACTTGAAGAATTATTACGAAGTTGCGAAAAGACGTATAAGAGTGTTACATTTGATTTGTTGAACAACATTTAATTAAACCCGCGACTAATATCTTAATACGAGAGTTTACTGATTTCAGCGTACATTTCAGCTTCTTTTCGCGTTTGCTTCCATTCGTCTTACAAGAATCCAAATTTACAAACTATATATTTTATTTCACGATACAGAAACACAGATTCAAGCAACGTTAGAACATACTTACCCATTTTGTAATTCCAACTGTCACAAATAATTCGTATATGAATCAACCGTAATATATTTCAAGCTATTTTCCGCTACTTTACACAACTACAAAGTTCTAGTCGATATCGTTCTTTCTTCGATGCAACGTCCAATTTTTCATGCCAAAATTCGACAGAGTAACTCGGCTATCGCGTCGAAAGCTTCGCGCAGACATGCGACATCTCCATCAAGAATTAATTAAAGTTCACAAGTGGGCCGATTTTAAAGATCCACCGCACATGGTACATTAAAACGCCATTTGTGAACTAAAACCGTGCAACGATACGCGTTTCGCTCACGAAAATAAAGGTATGGACTAACGACGTGAAAGTTTCGTACGTGCCATACGGTCCAATCAGAAGGCGTATATAATTCTGCGAATATTCATTGACCTTTCAGTCGAACAATGTATAATCATGAAAAATGGTGTGAATCGATAGGGGAGGGGGCGGAAAAAGGGGAGGGAAAAAGAAAGATAATTTACAGTTACGTTCTTGAGTCGCACGCGGATTCGTTTCCTCGACGAGCATCCGCGTCTCGGATGATTGCGGACATTCGAAATTATACTTAATCTTTCGTTATAAAAGTGTACGTGAGTATCTAACGATGATTATTCGCGTTGTTCGACGATGAATCAGATGGACATGTTGTGGGATCGGGATCTGAGCGGCGTCCCGCGATATGAAAACTAACTGGGAATGGAAAATATACGCTGCTCACATGACTAAGTCGTAAAGTCAGTTTCCGCTTCGCAAGGTTTCAATCAACGCAGCCATACTAATGTTTGATGGGATATTACGTGAATTGAAAGTATCCTCGAAGGACTTGGAAAAATTTTTGAAAAGTTTGCTGAGTCAGAGACTTTAAAGTATCGTATTAGATTGTCGATTGACAATGGTTACTGGTTCGACGGGGTCTTCTTTCGATTATCAAAAAATGTTTGTTTCTTTCAAACTCGGCTTTTGTTTAAAAAAGTTCGATTTGAAAGAGTTTATCGTTCTTCTTAAAATCCCTCAGTTCGACCATTTTCTTATACACTAACCTGTTGTTATAAAGAAGCATTTAGTCTTAAGAAATCATAAAGAAGTATCCTTCCTACTGCAACGTAGAAGAATGTCATTTTTGCAGAATCCTTCTAAACTGACTTATCCAAACAAGAGGAAGACCACCAAAACGTTATATTACGATTAGTAGAAGAATATCGATTAAAGTGATTCTTAGATTAATTGAAAATCTCCGTCTTGGAAAAAGTTAATACTCGTTGAAATGCTTTAATTCAAGTCCGATATTTATTATGCGATAACTTAACAGTTTAATAATATTTCAAATTGTAATCTGTGTAGCTTAGTCTTATATTCTTCGAAATTCTATTCTAATTCCGTACAAAATTTACCTACCTACATTATTGTTAATTTATCTGTGTGGTATCATTATTTTTTGCTATGAAAGAAATGGGATGATAAATTATAATAATGTAAAGTATTCTGGTTTCTAGTGAAATGTTAAGAAATTCCATATTCATTGAATGAACATGCTATTAAGATCTTTGAACGTGCAAATCACTACTAACGATTTGAAATATACTAGTAATTATCTCTAACCAAGCTTCCACAAATAAAGGTACAAAAACTGTTTAACAATAAGTAAGAAAGCGTAACGAGCGCCGCTAATAGCAGGATACTTCATACTTCGAATTATTACTTTAGATAGATTCATGTGTAATAAAGCACGCAAAGTAAAAGAATTATTGCATAGGGACAGCAAAAATTAAATAACGATTAAGCTGTTCTAAAAATATATGCGTCCTTTTACATTATGATACACGCTATTAAATGATGCAATTTGTACAAAATATCTTCTTAAGTAAACTCAAAAGTACGCGCAGACAACAAATTTTACTGTAAATTTCTCTACGATTATTATAATGATTAATTGAAATACAAGGTTTCAAGCAATTCTCAAACAATTCTAATAAGCTCAATTTTTAGTCTTATAATATTTTTAATCCACTTGGAATCCAAAAATGTGACAAACAAAATCGTAGCTGGTACATTGAAGAAATCATTACCATCATCGATTGTACTCGCTTTTAATTCCTTCTTTCTCGACATTGCAAAGACAACGTCGGTCACATCGCGGCGCGCGTTATCGTGAAATTAGTTTAATCGGATCCCTTTTCTCATGCCGGTTTCTCAATTTAAACAATCACTTCCGGGGAAGGAGGCAATATTCTCCCAGCGCGGGACCGCCTGAAAAGGCGGACGTTAAATTGGCCATTAACGCGAATGTCACGTGGTATCCGTTGTCTCGCGAGGCGCAACGAATTTGCGGGCCGCTTAACACGGTATTTAATTAAGCGGGTGGAGTGGTTAGTCCTGTTGAAAGGAAAGGAAGAGCAGGGAGAGCAAAAGGAAAAAAAAACGAAGAGGAGAGTAATATCGCTTTCGGCCGTCGTGAACGGTACATATTATTTATTGTCGGGCGATACGACGACGACGTTTAAGAACAGGCCAATGTGTTCCGCTTGTATCGAAAAAGGAAATGGCCGATGACTCGTTGACTCATCCCGTAAACTCGATTTATCGTGGTGTTCGGGATATTCGTCGTTTTACCTTCGGCCATGAATATTTATTGTACCGCCGTGAAACAATTTGCCAATTCTTTTTCTCCCGCGCTCTCGAATCGTCGTCCCCGTGATGGATTATCACTTCGAACATGTGGTGCATACGGGAAAAAATTCAAAGAACTCCGAATAGAATTCGGCATCCTAAGATTGCTACGAGTCTTGGAAGTCTCCAAGGTCTCGATTATCTTAACAAGTCTCGAAAGTTTGGCGTGTCACTATCTTACAAGTATTTCGAATAAAATGTAATCCGAGTAGTATCATCGACACAAAGTATTAAAGTAACATCAACAAACCTTCGAAAACATTCAGAAGTTTTAGGGTATCGAGTACTATTCGAAATGATCCGAATTTCAAGCCTCGAAACACACATCGAATCGTTTCGAAACTAATTGTAAGATTCGAATGCTCGTCTTTATGCCGCGCTATCGAGTTCCGCGCCGCGCATGCGCCTGAGTATTAGTGCGCGCGCACCTAACGAGAACACAGATGCGCGCTCTTTTTCTTAGCGGTTCGCGCATCCACGTTACAATATAAATTTCAGCAGTACGGATAGTTTATCCCGTCGAAGAGTAATTTGCCCATTAACTTTGTGTCGCGTTTGTCCCGTCGTGCGGGCGTATTGGCAAGGAAACGCGGAACATTAGCGTGAATAAACTTCTTAACGTCGGAGTTCATTCGCCGTGAAATACGAAGCACGATATGCAGTCGAAGTCTAACAAGTGGCGTACTGCATGCTGGAAAGTTTGCTCGAATAAGGAGAGTGGGGTATTGATGCAGTTCACTGCGTGAGAAAGTGAACATCGATCGAGGTACAGTATGGAGAAACTTTCGTAAAATTTTGCGGTATCCGCTGTAGATCCGTTGCCAAGTATCTATAGGTTATGTTCTATAAGTTGGGATCGTGTTCTAGATGGTAGGGACGCGAGGTTAGGAAAAAAGGAAGCTGCGGCACGTTGACCATTTGTACTTGGAATTTTCTAGACTACGATCGGGCGGCGATTCTGATTTATTTCCACATCGTGTTGCTACATGTTGTATATAATACTACGGGGTGAAAGTTGGCATGGAATCAATTGCGATAGGAACAGTTCTGAAACTATATTGCATATTATTCCTTAAATTAATATAGTATCGACGCGATAAATATCGCAAATTGCCCGAAGCACGATAGAGACATAAAGGATCAAAGTATTGTTACTGTACGAATCATGGGAAAAATATTAAGAGATATCATATGTTGAAGGTAAATTAAACGTGTTAGATGCTGAAAGACATTATTATTAGACTGTGGACTGTGTGTGTTCGCGCATCTTATAAAAGATTGAAAGATGCAAAAATACATAGAATCTGTATGATATGCAAATAATATGAAATATTCATCGTACAGTAACCATTACAATGTACGTAATGGACGAGACAGATCTTTACTTTGGTCCTTGGTTTATTCCTTTAATAGTGTCAATAAAAATTCGATTTCGCGCCAACATACACATTTTGTATATCGCAAATATTAAATATTGTAACGACGATTAAAAAGGTGTTAAAAGCAACGAAACTTTAGAGAACACGTCTCACGTTAAGATCTTTTGTATTTGAATCATATTCTATATTAATTCCAATACAATATAATATCTGTGTTAATATTTTTAATATTGTACACGAATATGCAAAGTCTACTTTTATTATCGTTAGCATCTCTACCGCAATAGCTAAAGCTTCGAGAACATGTTACCCAATTTTAACTCCGCATATTTTAAGAGCGATACATACAATAGTTTATACGAAAGATATAAATGCTACACAAGCGTTATCTATCGTTAATTTATTGAACGTAAAAATTCAACCAGCTGTAATAAATTTACGTTTACTTGACCGCGAAATATAAGGAAAGCAAACTGGCAGATATATTACCTAATTCAATTTAGAATTCGCTGCTTAGGGCCTTAAACCACCTTTGTTTTACATTCGCTATCAGGCAGCGCTTCCGTGGCGAATATTACGAATAATAAAGTAAGTAACAAACGTTAAGCGTGGTAAAGGCACAACCGCGTTTACGACGTACTTAGTTAAGCTCGAACATGATCTGGCTTTGAAACATTTATAAACACTGTCGCTACGCCATGTACGCGTGAAAAGCATTTTAACGAAAAGTGCTGGAGGAAGACTCGCGAGGAAAATTAACGAGAATTAATTTCTTCTGTAAAATCTGCATCGTAAGGTGTACAACTTTATAATTTAATTAGATATAACTTTTAATTAGATATAACTGATAAGATCACGAATTTATGGAAGTTACGTAATGCGTTCTCTCTATAAAAATCGAAATTGAAAGATGTTAGAGCATTTTATTGCTCTCTTGGAGCAACATGGACAAGAGTGATCTTCGTTACGAGCCTTCTCATTGCAATGGTCTTATCTTGCATAAATTTCGGATGCCCGTCAGCCGAATAGTTCAATTAAGGCTCGTTTATTAAAACGAGGATCTTCTGTATCGGCAAGAATAATTGCGAAATGGCAATTCGACACGTAGGTTAGGAAATGCGCATCCGGCATTTATCGATACTCGAGCCGCTGGTTACACGATCATTCTTCGAGATGCTTGATGACGATTGCGTAATTTCACGGGCTCTTGTCCGATCTTTACGTCGCGTCGGCGCGTTTAATTACTCGAATTTCTCACTATAACGCGAGCAATAACGAGGTAGCTCAAAGGGAACTGAATTAACGACAATTACGGAAGAATCGTGAAGGATCATTAAGCGCATAATCGCTGGCCATGGCCACAAGCTACGGTTTGTTATTGGACAACACGATGAGATAATAATTGCTGGCTGTTAAGCGTGAATAACATTTAAGCGGGTACGAGTTTGCTCCAACGAAAATATAACCTTTATTAATTTACGGTGAAAGCACTCGATGATGCGTATTAATGAATTATTGGACGTTACGGTACCGCCAAGTCAAGGGGATTCTATTCTTCTTATCTCATTTTATTACGAACGAACCGTAAATGTAAACGATCCGCGCGTTATCGTTTCGGAAATTTTCGAACGCTTGACATTGGGTGGGCAACTAAGTGAATGCGGATTTTGTCAATATCATCTAATGAAAGAATCCGCAATCACTTAGTTGCCAAACCAATATTAAGCGTTCGAACAAACATCTGGTTACGTTTCATTTTTTAAATTGCATTCGCCAAACTATAAATTTTCGCAAAACGTTCGCAGTCCGCTTATCGTTATTCTCGTATATTTTCATTGCTAAATGATTGAGTAACGAATAATCGTCTATCTGAAACCAGTTTCCTGAAAAATTTACCTTCCTCGGTTATATCATTAGCGAGCCAATGATACGATATAAGTCCGCTACGAACGTGAAACGAAGCAACGCGTAAGAAACGGCTATCCTCGAGCAGCCGGTTAATGGCCAAATAAAAATCGCGAGAATGCTTAAAAAGCAAACAAAAAAAAAAAAGAAAAAGAAAAAAGAAAAGAGAGAAAGAAAAAAGTGCAAGGAGCTTAGAATCAGCACGGTGCCCAGCGAGATCACGGCGATTACCCAGAAGGCAGGCCCTCGAATATTTCACCCTGCATGCGATCCGCAGAATGAACACGTCATGCGAGAATACCGGAATCGATTTATCTTCGACGAACGATTGATTTATTAGCGATCGAACGATCGTATTTAGAAGCGGTATCGCGCAACCTCGCGGGCTATCCGCGATTTGTAAATCTTCGTAGATACCCGGCCTCCAGGTTGCCGATAAATCACACGAAGACCAAGAATCCTCGAATTGTTTATAATACAGGCTATTAGGTTGCGTGTAATTGCAGTCGGGATGGATCGATGTAACGACGTAAATCAATCGAGAACTGGTTTTCGTTTGATAAGAGGCGGATTTTTCCCCCTTTGTTTCGCTTTTGTACGAGCCTAATGGGGATAAAAGGGCTGTGTTTAACGAGTCACGGTTGGCTGCGCGACCGAAAATGAGATTTAAGGATCGAACGGCGGCACGTCCGATCGTTTCTCACGAATAAAACTCGAGAGGAAGCGCATAAACGCGCGGCGGATGAATAATCCGTACTGGAACGGATGACCTTTCACTGGCGAAAGAAACGAGCGCCGATGTTTCGCGAGATTTTACGCGAGGATATCGATATTTTTCTAAAACGCCAAGGTAAAAGTAACGCGATGTTAAACGCGCGAGGCACTGGTTCGTTTGGAAAGGATGATTGATATTATGTGAGTTTTGGCGGAACGGTAGGTGGTGTTTAAGATGCGCGGTGTTGAATGAATGATTTGGACGAGGATGAGAAATGAAGCGGGAAGAAGGCAGAGAATCTGTTTGAGTGGCTTAAACACGTATATGTTGGTGGAAAGAAGATTTATTGTTGTAAGGCAGTGATGCGGTGTACAGTATTGTACACGCGTACAGTAGCTCGTATTCCTAGAAATTATTTATAAATATATTATACAGAACATTTTGAAACTGCATGAGCACCGCAACGAAACACCGTTACCGTGGCTATGGTGGTCAAATTAAAAACGAATTTGAAAATATAGATGTAAGGACGGCGAGATATTTATTGCAAATATACGTTTCACAATTATTCCGTGCATCAACCATAATACTTAGTTATTTAAAACTGTCTTTAACATCATTAACGTTATATCTGAGTCACATTACTCGTTCTATCTCGTACTATTATTTTATTGAATATACTTTCTCATTCTTTCGAATTATTGTATCGAAGACTATCGATATAGCGTGGTATGCGACAAATTTGATTATCCCGTGCAAAGTTCAGAATCGAATTGTAAGATGTCGATTCAATAACTCTATCATACTGTACTGAACAGTATTCTTCGTTGAAATACTCGAACGATTTCCACGAAACGTACAACTCGATCGTGGTTTCCATGTACATTTTCAGATTTGTTTCTTCGATCTTTACCGATACAATCATGACAGTCAAACCTCGTTACAAACACCAATGATGTTTCTAAATGTTTCGTATAACACACATAATACACTGGCCGAAGTACGCCGACGCGTAATAACTATTGCTGCGCATAAACTATTCTGAAACGACGACCGAATATTTCTAACCGAGCCGAGAGAAACAATGGCGCACAAGCTGGCACAAAGGAGATAGAATTTCAATTTTCTCTTTGAAAATGGTGTGTAAATAAAACATACAGATAAAAACATCGGTATGACTTTTTTCTCGTCCTCTACATCTTAATTATAACTTTCCCCTGTATATCTTCCTGAAGGTTCATTCCTCTCTACCTAAAAGTCACATTTTATACAATACAAAAGGACGAAAGAAAGGCGGAGAAGAAGCCACCGGCCAAGAGGACCCAAGATGCGCCATATTTTCGCGCGCACTTATCGAGCCGGTCCGCGGCGACGTTAACGAATAAAAATTTATTCGGACGTCGAAGCGGCGCGGCGGTTCCTCGAGCCGGATAAAATACCGTGTCCATGGCCGCGTATCTCGTCGCGGGCATAAATCCTTCGAGGGGCACGGTTGCTCCTTCGCTTGGTATACCGGGTGAGCATCAAAGCACGCGAAATATATTCGGTGCGATCGAATCTCGGCACAGATTTATTAAGGCTTTCTTTTCCGCTGGTTCTGACGGGCCGTAACTCATTAGCCACGGTGTCGTTGCCGTGTGTCAATCTTCCACGTTTGCCGTCCGTACGAAACTGTATTTCTTTGGGTACGACGTTTCTGCGCTTCCACTCGCTTCGCTTGAACGCGCTTATCGTCCCCCCACAGGACTAAGTAATTTTGTTTCGCGATTTTTGTAGTACCCTTCACGTCCTGTCCATTCTGTCCAGTATCTCTTAAGAAACGACAGCTAATTTTTAACACACTACGGCTATTACAGCTATTACAGTGGAATTTCTAGGATCCGAATTAATGGAAGAAGATAATTATTCGCGGCGGTCTTTCGAATAATAGAAATACCATGATACGAGAACGATGACAATTGCTATTGCTATGTCAAATTTTGTTAACACCGTGTCGAATTATATTCTGCTTGTGCCTCGAAGTATCTCAACGCGAGTCCCCTTTCCAATGCCATAAACATTTCAAAATAACAAGGCTTTTCATCGTCGCTTTCACCGTAATCTTTCCTCTTCGAGCATCAAGAACTAAAACGTCGATGACGGTGGTCGTCCAAATTTCCGAACTTTTTCCTATAATATGTACACTGGTATATCCGAATACCGTCGTTCCTTTATCGCTGATTTATCATCGTTACTATGCAACGGGATATACGTAGGTAGCTTTTCAATTCGGTTAACATTTTTCCTAGCTCTTTCGTTAGCGCGAAATACCTGAATAATTTTAACGTTGTAGCTGCTTGCAATTTTTTCTAACCTTTGCAAGTATCTTTTACATTTATGCGTGTAAAATTTATAATACTGTACTATAGCGTCTTTCGTGTCACACTTTCGAAAAGTTGAACGAAAGTCATTGGGAATTCAGAATACTTTAGGATTTTATAGTTTTTGAAATTTAGCTTGAACCACACATTTAATTCTATTGTTAAATCTGTGAATGCAGGGTCTCGAGACTTTCACAGCCTGGATTGTCGCTGTCCACGCTGTTACACTTTAACACCGATACACATCTGACGCTGTTTGCCGCTTCCGGGAAAGAGACGTGTCCAGAAGGAAAAGCCAACTGCGATCTGAAATCTGTAATGTTGGCGAGACGTCGGAATTCTTTTCCTTCTGGACGCGTCTCTTTCCCGGAAGCGGCGAGCAGCGTTAGAAGAAGAAGCGTCAAATGCGTATGAACGCTGACTGTAACACCGGGGATCTGCGAATGTAGCGTAAGATTATAAATTGCCTTAAAACGATAAAATTGCCTTAAATAAAGAAGACCAACCGAGTTGAGTGATACGTATTTATCTCGTATGATACGATATCAATCATGTCTGGATAGAATGATTGGTAACCCTTTAAGCTCTGAAGCTCTGCTTGGACAGAAATGGTCTGAGCGAAGTCGAAGGAAGTATAAATCCCGCATTTAAAGCAGCGTTACTTTCTAGCTGGCAATAAGAGCGCGCCATAGTACGAGTTTTATTGCCATTACACGCAATAATTCCACTATCGTTTAACGCGCGTCCGCGTCGATCCACGTGACGAGGCAATAAATCTTACGCCAGCGCGTGTCTAAAATGTTCTCCTCTTCGGTGTTAACTTTTTACGCGTGCGTTAAGAAACCCTTGGAATTCACGATTCTAATTAAGTTAAGAGCAACATATCGTTCGATTCGAGTCGCTGAATATCGATAAGGGACAAATCAATTCCTTGCGACATGCGTCGTCGACGTTTGATCGCGAGCGTATAGGAAATTTCGTGTAAAGTTTGCGTTCGTTAAAAATAAAAAAAAAAAAAGAAGAGGAAGAAGAAAAAAGAAGGGAGAGGAAAGAACGCGTTTGGAGGATCGTCAGTTTTGATATCGCGAGATATCGATTAATCGGAGTGATTTTCTCGTCGTGAGAAATTCGTAACGATTCTTCGTATTTCAGTTCTGTTCTTCTCAGTAAGGTAGAAAGGATCTTTAACTTGGTTGGAACATTTAACGTAAAATTGAGATAAAAGATCGCGCATACCGATAGCAACTTTTTCATATTCTACTGCTCTCAGTATCGATCAAACCGAGTAATGTCAAACGAGTAACGTTTCATTCGCGTTTATTATCGTAGGCAGAGCCGTAGTCGTAATTCTGTAATTCGTTCGCAAGATTTACAGTCGTGGCGCCTTCGTTGGTAGACGCAACGCGGACCAGCGTAACGGCTGTAATGCTGTTAATATGGAAGTTACGGCGTCCAGCGAGGTTGTTAGGTAGCAACGAGATAGAATCGAAACTTATGTCGCTATATACTTAGCAGACCGTGTGTCTGTTGGAACACAGAGGTCTGAGCAACGGGGAAAGAATTTTATCGGAGATGGGAGAGCTATTGTTTCTGACAATGATTATCTGTTCAATGGTAGCCGTAACTTCGATGTTGAAACTTTTATATATCGATTTCTGTTCCATATTCATTACGAATGTTGGCAGACGGTGATCCTTTAAATATCCTGACCATTTTAACCGTTAAAGGTTTATCGGACCAGACTGTATCTCTTCCAGCATAACTTTTCAGGAAGAAAGTTATCGTTGGAAATTATTTTCCCACTAAAAAGAAAACCAAAAAGAAAAAAAAAAAGGAAAAGATGAAAGGATTGCCCTCCTTTCCTATTATTCTATCGCAAATCCATGCTTAGTTTTCCTGGTAATTCAGAATTATATTCATCGTAGGATTCTGTATAAATTTATTATTCAACTTATTCAATCGTAAGGTTTCTAGTAGAATACACTATGCAAGAAGTATCAGCTAACGTAGCAATTCGTCATCTTAATAACTCAGGAATCGCACAGTGCGCTTATTCGATATAATTTATTATACGAACATCCGAGCGAAGGAGATCATTCTAATGGCTAGGCTCCTTTGGAGGTTAACGTTTCAAGATTTTATAGTTGTCTTTCTACTCTAGTTCTCCTACCGCATCAGTCTTCCTCCGCTGAATATTGTTTCTACATATTAAACATCTCATGGACATCAGTATTCGATGGGATGAATGCGTTAACTGGCAATTTCCTCGCGGCGTGTTCTGGGAAATCGCGGTTAAATTACGTCTTTAACCTCAATGGACCTGATTCTTGAGTCGAGGTTCGGCCGAATACCCGTGATTTTTATTCTCTGTCACGAGGTACGACGCTCTCTCTCTCTCTCTCTCTCTCGTGTACGCTCATAGTCAAATTTAATCTCTTATGCCACCGACGTTGCGAATCGCTGACTGCTGAGACCTCGAAATAGAAATTGAGGATTTTCCTGCAGGTTAAAATGCGATTTAATTTCAGCGGATGATCTTTCTTAGAAAATAATATGATTCATAGTAGTTGGTGAATACGTTATTTTGCAGACTTAATTTGCAATTTCGTAAGACACGTTCCTATTATCAGATTAAGGAAAGTGTAAATGAAATTGACTAATGCCTATTTCAAGCAGTTCTATGGAAATTTCATAATTTCTGTTCTATTAATTTCTGTTAATCTAACACACTTACGATCGCGTCGTGGAAATATAACTTGTCACGTTACGACCTCGAGGCTTTCAATCACATGTACAACATGCTTTAAGCCACATTAGCGAACATAGTACGTTGCGTGAGAGTAGTTGCAACTCACGGGATTTAATGTGTTACTTTTGTAACGTTCGTACTGCTTTAATCGAATGAAATTAAAATTCCTCTAATCCGTTTAACGATGCTTATGCAATATACTTTTTCATATCTGTGTTAACAAATTAGCGTTTTGTTCCCATGAACATTGCCTAAGTAGATGTAACGTTATTCATTCACGTTAGTTCTCTGACGTAAATGAACAGATTTTGTTTCTCATTTTATATTAACTCTTTATATCAACGCATTGTTCCTATAAATTACCAAATTATTTTCATTTTCTGGCTTTTCAATTTTTCGCTATATCCTATCTAGATTTCTTTTTTTCTTTTAATCGAACAATCAAATCTCTCACATGTTAGAAATCACAATAATTATCTCCAACTATGATATTAGATTAATCGATAATAGAAAAAAAAACAAAAAAGAAAATTAAAGAATAATAGCTAAATTCGATTTTAATTGGCAATTTAAAAAATCTACAATTTCTCTTATTATATGATTAATAGATTTTTTAGTCTATCGAACTTTCTAGTCGTTTCAGATTCGATATAAATTTCTCACAAACTATCGCGGGTAATTAATCGTCACTGTCATGTGCATCTTCGGAGATATTCAAACACGAGCAAACATCGCAACACTGTTGATTCTCTCGTCTCGTCGTTTCCATTATTCTGTGAACTCTTCTTACTTCACGAGACTTTGAAATGATACTTGGCCTTGATTACATCCTCCACTTCCTCGATCGCTAGCATAATAAGTCACAAAGGTACTAACACGTATTTTATGGCACCAACTACATTCCCAGAATTATATGAATCTTCCAACCTGTGTTCGTTTCGAAATAAGCTCACAATAGACCGGCAAACAAAACGTCAAATTACGCGAGAACGAAAGATCGGACTTTTTAAACGATCTACGATATTTTCTAAACGTACGAAGTACGTTCTCTATAAGGATTCGCGAAAAATGAAAATATCAACGACGAAGATATCAGCGTCGAAATAGAACGTTTCCTCGTACGTGGCGTGTCGTTTTATCGATCGCTCTGACGCTCTTTCACGTTCAAATCCTGTATTTAGTCGTCGCTAGTTCTACTCTCAGCGGATAAAATGTGAATCTCTATTTGGATTCCATTCTATCTTATCAACGGCGCTCCTAATATTATTAGAATATTAAAATATGAAGCTTAAAGGATGTTAGAAAATATCGGGAAATTAGGGGCTACTGTTACGTCGGTGCATCAACCTGCGCAATTTCGCGCTTTCGAATCTCCCGCAAACGCATAAAAGTCCGCAGTTTGCCGGTAACCGCAGATAAGAACCTGTTGAAAGCCAGAAATTTCTTATCGGAATCACACGGTTCCGCTATAATAGATCATTCGCACCCTTGCACAAGGTGGCTGGATCGGTGAGAGTTCTCGTTGGGGAATCGAGCGGCCGTCGTTTCTAGGCCAACGAGACCGGCCTACGCCGTGAGGCGCGATCTCGTTTTTCGATTAAAATTCGATATAGCCTGGTAACTGTAACTCGGCTCGCCGTTCTCCACGTGTAAACGCTCGGCCGTTTGTATATAGAAGGCCGAGCAGCAGCAGCAGCAGCAACAGCAACATTGCAAAAAGCCCAGAGGAACCGTAAGAAGAGCAAAGAACGAAGAGGAGACCGCGTGTCCATCAACGTCGTTCCTCTCGAATCAACGTTGCATTAACGCCGCTAAAGGCTGTTCAGCTTTCTGTTCTCGTAACGAAGTATCTCCTTGATTGGCATTTAGGGTAATATACGCGGAGTGGAGACGAAGACGATATCGTAAATCGCCGGTAGACCGACTACGGCCATCGGTTTCGGGCGTGTCCCCGACATCGCTTTGCTTCTTTATTTTCTTCTTTTTTTCTCTTCTTTTTTTTTTCTTTTTTCTTCTTGTGGGAACTGAATCTTACTCGAATCTTACAGAGATCCAACGGAGAAGTTCGAGGCTCGCAGTTAATACGTGGACACGATCGTTAATATCGGATCAGATAAGAGAATTTTTGACTAGAGGGTCTTCTCTTATCTCGTCTTATACCGATTATTTGACTCCGGGATGTTTATGCAGATTCATATTTTACAGTTACGGCAGCTCAACTTAATGGCGGTAATTTGTATATCTTTCAATATCACACGCATTTCGTGCACTTTTACATCCTGACATTTCTCACATGTACATAAGAATTCGCTGTTTATCGATTGTTGGTTCAGTTTGTCCGATCGTAAATGTTTACACAAACGCTTGCTAAGCGTTGAATTTTGAAGTTTCACTTGTACTTTTCGCTTATGGTTACCATCGGTGGCGGTCGCTGAGAATCTTACGTAGAGCTATTGCATCGATCAAAGTCAGAAACAAAAGTTCAGCGTCTTTCAACGCGGAAGCAGTTTGCTGATAAATAAATTCGTATTGGATTGGCAGCTAAGTGGAAATTACTTTTATTTAAAAATAAAATCCACTCGTCTATTTTGCTTGCGCTGACAAAATTTCTCGATAGTCTCGTCAATGTGCAAAATAGGACGATGAGTGTAACGCGCTGCGGGCGAGATAGTCTCGTTCGTGAAATCGAAGGGGTTAAAAATAAAGTAGTTCTCGTCAGATATACCGTAACTTGGACTGAAATAATAATTTTACAAAACTAACTACCCTAAATTCGTACGCTTACTCCGTTAATTATTGTACGTATCGCTGTAAACGCGGCAGATGGGATCAGAATATTTCAGATTTTTCGTTCTCTTCATAGGGAGTTTCGCGGCGTCGCGGTGCCCATATAAGAGCCGGCACTGGTTACCGCGATAAAAATTATAAAGTGGTTTGTAAACTAGATATCGATAAAACGTTGTTTGATTTGAGTCCTAATGGCTCGGAATTAGAGATAAAACAACCTGTTCGATGGATAAAAGATATACACTTTACACCTGCATATTATTGCGCTTGGGACACATTATTCGAATGATCGTAGAGGTGCGCTATTATCTGATCGACTACCTGATCTAATAAATTATTGTACGAATTAAATGTCTCTGTTGGCTACAGGGAAATCGATATTTATTGCTTCTATTTGTAATCTGTTACGCGCACGTCAAATATATTTTATTCGTCAAATTTGATTTATCGTTATCCATACTTACTACGGATAAGAAATAATTATACATGAAATATCGTAGACAGCAAACAATTTCCTAATTACGTAAAACAGCGTTTAAATAATTCCTTTTCGTACTAACGTAATTATCGAATATTTTATCAAAATTGTCACGTTATTTGCTAGAACATTTGGATGAAAATTTCGTACATATCGAGCAATGAAGTTTTATGAAATCTTTAAAGACGACAATAATAATCGTAATAAAAACCACACAGATACGTATAAAACAGGAAAAAAAACTGAGAAACAGGTAGAGATGTGAGGAACGAATTGTAACCTTGAAATTAGATATTTAATCACGCGTAATAAGCGTAAGACTGTCATTGCTGTCGGGATGATTGATGGCTGTAAGTAGATGATTAGCGATAGCCATACACAAGGAGAAAAAAATATCTTTTTCTTCGCATTCGCATACTTTCTTGCAGAGTCAGTATAGAGAAACAAGTTCTTAACGACGCGACGTCATTTTAGTTCTACTACCAATTTTTCTGCCATTTAAACTACCGTTTAAGTAAACGAAGCGTTCTCGATTGCTCTACGCTTTAAGAAGTTTTACACACAATTTTCTAACAATTATTCATTCCGATGACAGAGCCGCTCTATCAAAAATTTTGCTGCTTTTTTCCCTTCGATCGTAAAACCGGTAACTCGTTTTAACTAGAACACTCGACTCCCCCCACCCCCCGCCCCCTCTTCCCAAAAGTAGGAATTTCCCAGAACTTGGTAAAGTTTCGCGGCCTAATTACCAGGCGAGATAAATTGAAAGAAGCGAAAAAAAACGAGGAAGAACGAAGAAACCGTCAAAGCGGATTGGCACGGAAAGAAAAGATCGTGCTGCCGAGGCAGAATCGGATTGGCCCGAATCCGTGGAAATTTCCAGTTTGTTCAGTGGTGCGGCACCGTAACAGGATTCAGGTGCGTGCGCGTTTGACGCGATTTTAAAATTCGCAAGAGGCCAGCAACCTGATCTGAACGCGTTAATTGAATGAGATCACCGCTGGACCAAACGTGATCCGATCCTTTCCTCGCCCGAAATACTTTCCAACGCATTTCCTTCTCTCTTTCTCTATCCCGAGTTTTACGTACCTCCGGCAACACGATATTTTGCTAAGAAAGAGCTGTATCGCGAGCTCAGCTCTTATTTTTCTCTTTTTTTTTTTTTTTTTTACGGGAGGATAAGGAAGCTGGTCTTTTTTTCTTTTTTGTTAATCTTTTTTACAGACGTTCAGCAGTGCTGGAGAGCTGGACAGAAACATATTTCGAATTATTACGTTATCGTGCTGTTAGCGGACCGTGGATTTTCATGCGTCTGTGGGAGAGACTCGGAATCGCAAAAATACGCAGTAGCCGAAAGAATGAGCGAAAATATACAAATAATCTAAAAAAAAAGAAAAAAGAAAAAGAAAACGAAAAAAATGAAACCTTACCTCGTTGCAACATTTAGCGGATGGACAATTCTACAATTCTAGGTTCCAATTTTTCGTTAAAAAAGGCGTCGAGACGACAGCTTCGATACTAGTAAAGAGGGCGCTGATACGTAGCAGTTTTTGGATAATTTGAACGGAAAATTAAAGACGTAGTTCGTTGTAAATTCTTGATACAGAAGCTTAGGAGAGTACGAGGTGGGTATTTCGTGACAGAAATAATATGCTATATTTTTCTGGTTAAAGTGTATTTTACGACGAACTTTACGAGGCGGGGGGAGAGGGTCCAATTTTGTGGAAATCTGCATAATCCAAAGTATCCTTCTTTTATCCTGAGATTGATGATTATTAGATATCCTCAGATACTTTGTGCAGGCTTAGGTTGCAAGATATTTCGAAATAACTTTTGCTTTTTATAGTTCCCTATAAATTCTTGTATACATTTTCTTCGGGATTTTTATACGTTTAACTTGAGCTATACTCGCGCGTATACGTATACGCGTATAGTTCGTTGGAATTACAAACTTTTGGTAGAAATCAATAATAAATCGATAAATGTAGATAATATAGGAAGAGAATAACATGCAAAATTCACATTTCAACTCAATAATTTAGAACTTTGTACGTTGTACGGAATAATTTATTCCTGAACCATGTCCCATCATCGTCTCCGACAAACTTTATTTACCTGCCATAATGTACAAAATATTATAATGGGGTCCATCTCTCGCAGATAGTAGGAAAGCAGTTAGTCAAACCTGCGATCGTAGCGCAACGTTCATATTCTTCGTGAATTAATTGATGCATGTTTACACGTAAACGGCTGTCATGTTGTGCATTTATCGCGGTACATAAATTCGTTCATACGAGACGTGATGTGACTAGTTGACAGAAATAAACATACGAACAACGCGTTGAATACCAATGAACGGTTTTCTTACTTCTCACGGGAATCAAATAAACCTTGCACCTTACGATACCTCTCAATTCTCTCTCTAACAACGAACAGGTTGCTTCGAAAAACCTGATCGTCTGTATAAATCGTTCGATTTACCGTGAACCTTCAAATCGTGGCTATCCATCGACGCTTATCTATCGCGAATGAAAACGTACAGATCCAAGGATCTCAACTGTGCTACTCAATGGCTATTCGAAACGTAGGAACGTAACTGAATGCCACGGGTACAACGCTATCACGATCGAATCTCTATTATCGTCGCTTTTCACGCAGATGGTTTGTCATTTGTATCGGGTTGCGAGCGTTCCATGCAAAACTCGTCAACAAAAATTCCACGAATATACATACGTATGTGGTAACATCTATCCTGTTTTGGATAATTTACGTATTTTCGTCATGTGCATTTCTGAATTTTTGAACGTTACGCGCTTTCTCTGCATTTTGTCTACTCTTGGATTTTTGTTTGCATTTCGCATATTTTTGCGTATTCGTGTCCCCTACGAACGCACGAAACTCGTCGCGATGATTTTTGGTCGTTTTTTCCTCGTTTCGTATTACGTCCGTATCACGTTCTTTACCACGCAGTTTCCGCGTTAACAGTACGTTTCAATTAAACGTCACGATCGCTACGTAGAAACGCAAAAGTTGACGAGACTTTAAAAGTCTCCTTAAGGAATTGCAAGGAAAAGATTCTGTTCGTAAAAACGGATAAGACGAATTAGCAAAAAGTCTGCGGCAAGAATTTAAGAATATAAGCTCGCTCATCGTCGCAAAAAGGACGCGTTAAAGGAAATTAAAGGTTGCGCATGGTCGAAGAAACCTCGTTTATCCGTTAAGATCTTTCGTTTTCCCCAAGAAGCCTGGAATTTCGTGTTTCCGTATATCGTGGTCGTAGAGGCGAAGGTGAACGTCGGGCCGGAAATTAATTTTCGGCAGGCCGTGTCTATACGCCGGAAACTGGGTCGGGTAACGGTGAAATCCACGTGGATTGTCAGTCGGGTCTGTGTGGTCCTAGCCGCCGGAACTTCCGATTATTCTGCAAGCTTTGTTTCCAACCGTGGCGAGAAATCGTGAGAAAAAGAAGCCTTCCACTGCCCTTTTTTTACGCACGATGTCACCTCCAAGATATACATCAATTTCGTTCCTCCAGGTAGAAGACCGTCTCACAAGCTACGTCTCCAGCCACGATGGAACTCGAACGGCGATCCAATTTATCGCCAAATATTTCCTTTCGTCTCCTTTCCTTTTATCTCCGAGTCTTACGGAAACGTTACTCATAAAGCTTGTTATACCAGTCGGCGGATTTTTATGCGTCGATGCGAGAAATCCGAGGATACGAGAATGCACACACAAGGACGCATACGCGAGAATACGCAAAATATGCGACGTTTTACAATTTTTTATTACGACAAAGTTTCTATAACGCTTTTAATCCTATGTTTATCGCACAATGCCGCAAAGAGAGAACATCGGTCGGTAATGTCCGAACGTGGCTGCCGCTTGCAAAATTCGTGGATTTCCTTCCATCGTACTGTCCATTATATGCAAATGTTTATCGTACACGCTGCATAGCACACATTTTCACATATCGGTGTACTTCTTTGTTCGCCTCCTCTTCTTTTTACATAATGTATGACTTTCGTGTACAAAACCACCAATTTTTAACACGTGAATGGACGTGTGAATAATTCACGACGAATGAATTTTGAAACAGCGTTAGATAGAAACCTGTTTTATAGTTTTCCTCGTTTCGAAAATCCGTCATTCGACGTTCGTACCGTTCGCGACAAAGAATTTCCATCTTAGATTTGGTCCGACTTGGCTCGTTAAATCGCCACCTCTTTCAAAAGCGCGTATCCAAAGTGTGTCGGAAAAGTTAAACGACGACGAGTATATCCGTCGGACACGTGGTATATGCGACTGTTAAAATATAGAACCGAGAGCTGTAACGAAACGACCTTCTCGTTTTATTCCTCGATTCTATTACTGCAATCTACCGCGGCTAGTAAATTGCGATTTAAACAGCGAACTGTAACTAGTTTTTACGCGTGACGAGTACGCTCGTCGAAAGCTGTTAACCGGTTAATCTCTGTCCGAACGAACGAAACTTCTCCTTAAAGATAATACGCTTCGTACGTAAATCGTACGCTTTTAAAAATCGAAGAGCTCGCGCCAACTGCACGGTAATTCGCTCTCAATTAGACGATTAGCGGTGAAACAGGCTGGTTAAAGAGGCGGCGGCTTTGGTGGATTGGGGCGGTCGAGCCGTGGGCCCATTCATTAAGCCTAATAATCGTGATTAACCATTATCTCGGAGGCGGCACGATCGCCTAGCAAGTCCTCGGCCTTTACTTTCTCTCCGGTCCCGTTCGGTTCGAACGACCGCCGATTTCTTTCGGTGCTTTCCACGTGAGAATAGATCGACGATAGCATCGCCGGCCCATAAATATCCTTGCGTTCCACCGCTGTTTACGCTGTTACGTCTACCAACGGCATTTTTCACCAGTCACCGGTTAACGATACTTCGCCGGGAAACGCGCGTTCGGAATAATTAACGCGCGCTCGTGCGATATCTTACGCAGCGCTACGGGAACGCGATCGAAAGCGTTGCGGATCCTTGTTACGTACGGCAATTCTCGTGCAAGAAAGATAATACGGCTGCTAGCGCAGAATTTCGAATTTTAAGTAATAAATTCAAGGGGGTTAACGCACGCTACGGGATAATTACGAGGGTCTCGGAGTTACGGTATAACAAAGATACAGCCGTGGTTAGGGAAAACACCGTTTGTCTTTACCGTAGCGCTTATACGCTGATCGATCGAGGCATTTTTTCGTATAACTACGAAATTTTGACGAAGACGATACGCGGAATCCGATGGAAAGAAAAACGCATCGTTCAAGAATAATATCACGTGCCGATACTTCTCGCGACGGTTGTGCGTATAGGTATAGGCTATATTAGGATTAAGAATTTGAACAACGTAAATAGAGAATATTACGCGCGTATATCGAGATGCTGAAACGACAGTCGATTGCGAAACGACGATGCTTTGCCGATTCGCGTCGACTAGACGCGACGAGTTTAACGCTCGTCGCGTGATATGCAAATCGGACGCGTTTCTATCAAACACAAACGACGTAACGCCTCTTTTTCTTCACAGAACGAAAGGCAATAGACGATTAAAATAACGATACAATTATTCGCGGTTAATCCATGAAACCGCTAACGATATCGACCCGTTCGACGCGTTACGCTATCGATATACACGTGCATGTGCAGTTTCAATTATCCATACATAATCATTTCGCGTAGGTATTTTCGTTAAAAGTCTTTTTTTACACCATTGTTTCCCCCCCCCCCCGCGATTTACGACCTTCGTTTTACTTCACACGGAAGTAACGTTTTTCCCTGCGATTTCTTGCTCCATGGAGGAAATTCCGTGCCGCCTACCATTTTACGTATAGCAACGATTTCGCCGAGAATACGATACACATTTTGCGTCGTCGCCTCTGCTTCGTCGATCCATTCGTGTCGCGTTGCTTTTCGTTCGTCCTCTTCGCGAACGTGTTAAAGTCTCGCGTGCTAAAGATTCCTATTAAACGCGATTAAAAAAATGTTTAACGTTACTACTAGTCCGTCGTTATTATCGACGTCGTACGATTATTATATACGACGCGCACGCTTGAACAAGTCGTCGCGATTACCGTACAACGATATTACGGAGAATACGCAAGGAGGGAAGGATCGAGAGACCACGAAATGAAAAAAGGTCATCTCGTCCGGGTTTCTATGATAAAGCAAAAAGAAGTGGAAAAACGTAGAGACGATTTGCGAAATCGGTTTAACGAAGCTTTGCACACCGGTAATGAGTTAATAAATGGAGCCGCGAAACGAGCGCGTAAAACGAATACACAATAGCGAACGCTAACGCCGCTATGTAGGGTAACGATTGCTCGTTCGCTGAATTGTTCCCACAGTAATGCATTTTTCTTTGTCGGTGGTGGAGCGCCGCCGGTGCCGATCGATCGCGGGACGCCTGACGAAACTCGCCTCGTTTCGCCATTTCGTATTTACTCGCCTCTGGACAATCGGTACCTGGCGAAGAAACTGTGGCAATCCGTGCAAGCGATCCGCTTGTTCCGCGAAATAAACGTCCCCTTTTTTTTGCCACCGCGAAACATCGCTGGATCTCGTCAATTACATTCAATAAAATCGAATCCTCCTCCGCGGGCAAATAACCGGAGTTGCTCAATTCGGCTAAATCGATTTAATCTCGATTAAGAGGAATAAAAGCAGCAAGAAATAAATACATAGAAATAAATCTAGAGAGCCGAAGGGAACGTTCTAATGCTCGTGTAGATGTATAAATAGGACGAGAAAGATGGATTTCAGCGGCCGATTTCAAAGCGAGGTATCCGTTTCGAGAGGAAAAAATTCATATTTTCCTGCAACCTATGTATACACGTAGAAATAAGCGAAATAAAATCTTTTCCCACAATCTGCACACCAACCATGAAAAACGTTTACATACCATCGCATTTATTGCGGCATCTGTACGTTACGTTGATCGAGTTTCGTGTCATTTAGCGGTAGAAATTCGTGTGACTGTGAGAAATTTGATGCTGTGAAAACGATTAAACAGAGGCTGTGATTGGTAGATCGTTTCTTTACGAAACAAGGGTGTGTGCAAGAAACGATGGAAATAAAAACAAGACCTCGGATCGTTCTTACGACTATCATTTTCTGTTAACTTTTTTTTCATATCTCCGATCAGTTGGCGTTACAGTTTGCGTGCCGTCCTGAAATCCATATACGGAACAGTCATGAAAGGGTTAATTCGAAACGCAATCAATGAAACGATCAAACGGCTAGCGACAAGTTGCCTTTTGTAGTCTCGGCACCAATTATATTCCAGAGCAGATTTTTAGAGCGAGCCAATAAGTGAGATCCCTTTCAACCGCGAACGGCTACAATTATTAAATCAACCGTGTTATAGGGCAAAACGTGAGAGCGAGTGTGAAATGAAATAGAATGCGGTCTCAGTGTCAGGTACATATTTCATGTCTCGACCGGTGCCTTTAGTTCGTTTATTGCGTCCAGTTGGCAGGACTAGGTGGAAAGTATGTGAGACCTGACGATATTGCCCCTTGCCTTGTGAATCATAACGTTCGTTTTACCACAGCGTTATGTATGCACTGCGCACCGTAATTACTCGAGCGCTATTTTCAATAATTTAAGCCCAAGATATATATATATATACACATTTACACGCACATATGCATATATAATAATAGTAACAATAATAAGCAACGTACGATGGAATTAGAATTAGTTTTTGACAAATAGCCGTTTCTCTGCCGCTTTATTATTTGTAATAAGATGCAAGATGTTGCGAAGTTGTTAAGTATAGGTGTACAGGGAAACGGTAGCGAAGTATAAATTGTGAGATGCGAGACGGAAGGTATAGGAAGAACAAGGCCGTTAAAACGTAACGACATAACCGATTACGAGAATAAAGCGTAATAAGAAACTAAGAACGTACTAAGATTATTCGCATCCACTGTCTCGTCGACTTGAGTTGTACTTTCATAGGAATTATCCACATCCACCGACGAAACAAGTTATATACGTATCTCGGCAGTTTCTTCGACAAACCAAAGAAAAAAAGAAAAAAAAAATAATATATCCATCTGACAAAAATAGCTGACATTTATACCTATAATAGATTTCAAGGTACGATAATAAAGCTTTAATCGTACGAGTTCGCGCTATGCTATTATCGAAAATTCCTCGGCGATACTAATTATAAGCATTAAGCAAGTAAAATATGTTTTCCGATTCCAGTAGATTAAGACAGCGACTGGAAAGACACTACCCGGGATGTAAATATCACTGAGCATAGATTTCGCACCGAGATTTATAACCGCCTACGCTTCGAACAGGAACGCATAAACTTGGATTATGGAATGATAACAGGCATTTTTACCGACTCAAGTGGTGAATTCCAAAACGGTACAAGTCTACACGTCTATTAATATCCTTCGAAAAATCAAATCTTTCCGTCTTTCTTGATTTATTAATCCGCGCTGTATCGCCCATATTCTCATTGGACCATCATCTTTTCCTTCTTTCGCGAATAAAACGATGCTTTTATTAGCCGGTCTACTCGTATATCGACCCATTAACGATGTCAAGCGAGAAATTCGGACATTTCTTTTCTTTCGATATTGAAATTACACCGGACAAACGCGTTTACGGTAATCGAATTACGTTCGACATAATCCTAACTCGTTCCACGCTATCGATATTAGATCGACATCGAGTTACAACGACGAAGGATACATGGTTGCAAGTTTAGGTTGCTGTATTCGTTTGTCTACCGAATTACGTTCTACGTCGATCGAATAGTACACTTACGTGTATAATTAATCGTAGAACGAGATGTATACAAATTTCTGATAATAAGCGTGTCATGGATAAAGTGCGATAGGTATTTATCGGTTATTGTGAAAAACTAATCCTTTTACGTACCTACGATCAGCGTATCGCGAACTGAAATATTACGTCATAATATCGCGGGAGAAATATCGGACATCAATTTCTACAAGCAACGCTATTAAAACTATACGGTATACGATCGTATACCGAGGTACATGCATCGAATGGAAAATACGAGTCGTATAAGGTCGATACGATAGAGTGTTTAAAGGCTAAGTAGTCGGTCAGAAAATCATAGAACACGTCAAATCCATAGATACGCGATATGAACAGGCAGTCGTACAATGCGCAAGTCGTGCACGCAACGCAGCAGTGGCTTGTCAGTGTTCGAACTTCATCCTCCCAATTGATTCTCTGCGTTAAACGAATCCGACAGCCGCTGTTGAAACGATCGTCGGTAAAAGCGCCGCGTGCAAGCGAGACGGCTTTATACGTCCCGACTCTCGCTGTTATCTCTTCTATCGACTCCATCGAATACACCTGCGACGAAGAAAACGGTGCAACGACGTACGAAGCGTGCTCGTCCTTTCGAGCTCTCGCCGATCGATCGAAACTTTGTTATATACGTAAAACGAAAAAAAAAAAAAGAAAAAGAGAAAAAATGAAGAAAGAAAGAAAGAAAGAAAGAAAGAAAGAAAGGAACAACCGGAGAATAACTTTGGCTTTGTCTCTATATCCGTTCAAAATTTGGACGCAAACAATTGCTCTTAACCGCCGGAATTAGTATCGTCGGATCAGATCGAATTAGACGGTATCGCTGAATCAAACTATCGTGATCACGCGCGACACGATAATATCGATTAAAACTTTTAATTGCTGTATCTTACGAATCTTCGCTCTCGTAACTCCTGCGCTTGCGAAAGAACGCCAAGGATCCAGGTAAGCGAGCAATTAATCAGTTAGGATCAATTACGATAAATAAATAAATAGCGGCGATATAAGAATTATCAGTCTGCTATTGTATCTTCTGAATTCAACGCTAGGAATCCGGAATACGATCGAAGGCAGGCAATATAAAAATGATATTTTCAGGAAACTTACCTCCGATACCTGGTGTATTACGAGAACAATCAGCACCAGGAATCCAGGCAATCGAAGACAGAACGATCGATCCGTTAGGATCACGAGGCAACCAGCCAGCCAGCCAAGCAGACAGGGTGGTAAAGAGCGTTAGAGAGCGAGTGGGAGGCGAAGAAAGGGAAAGAGAGCATCGACTTTATTGCAACCGAACGCGGCCTCGGTGTCAGGTACATACCAGTCAGGTATGCTTTTAGCCTATTTACCGTGGCCAACCGACAGAAACGAAACGAAACGAAACGAAACGAAACGAAACGAAACGAGCACGTACCACCGTCGACGATGGCGACGTCGTCGTCGCCGGCTGGCTCTCTCGTTGCTTGCCTGCTTGCGCAACCATCGTGAGCCAACGTGAGCAACAGAGACGAAAGCTATCCGTACGCCGCCTACATCGCCCGGAGCTGTCATGAGCTGGCTTAGAGGCTGGCGCGGCTGCAAAGAGCCGTGGCTGGATATCGCGGTTGCCTCAACCGGCTCTCTTGACTCCATCGTCGTCGAGGGCTTGGCACACAGCCACCGAACTACCGGCTTCGTTCTTTAGTAGTTAAGGATCTCTTTTTCTTTCCTCGCGTCTCTCTTGTTCGTGCTTCCGCGAGAAATTCGTGATTTGTATTTAATATGACGCGATACGCGAACCGAGCCGTTGCCTCTTTGTTGGCCTCTGAGTCGCGCGTTGAATCGTGCTCGGATAGTTGTACGGATTAATTCTGCGAATGCACGACCTCGCCGTGCGTAGATTATCTTTCAGGGAATTGCGAGGCCGCTTTAATGGCACGCTTGTACGTTATAGATCAGTTAAATGGAGATTAATGGTTTACACGAGTTTCGATGTTACGTCGATGGTAGAAGGGTGTTGCGACGAGGTTGCGATGTTCGTTGGTGGTCTGCATTTTGGTGGTGGATCGAGAAGGGAATTAAGGTGTCCTTTAGATTCAGGCTTTCGCGTCGCCGCAACGTTAAGTGAAAATTAAGTGGGTCACTTTCATCCGATACGAAAGAATTTCGTAGCTTCGGATTGTGGCATTCGTTGTACAATTTGTTCACTCTGGATCGAACAACGAGTCTCAAGGTGGTTTTTTGCTTTTGATTTTTAAATTAATTCAAGTTAAATTTAAGTTAAATGGGTCGAGCGGTCTTGTCGGTCGTAACGAAAGGAACTCTCTACTTTTAGTCGCTGAATTTGCAACAATGTGTTCGATACTTCGTTTAACGTCGTGAACCGTTCGAAAGTCGTGCCAATCAATTCCGTGAATAGAACGATATTTTATTTCGATATTCCTCCTGCTCTCGCTTCCCTCGTAAGTTAATTTGCTCTTTCAAATATTCTTTCTCTTTCGCTTTCGTCACAAAGCAAACGACGATTCGTCTAAATCAGTTTCCGATGCTAGGCGAATCTGTTTAATCGGCAAATAATTAGGCACCGATGGAAGAATTAGTTGGCGATTTCGAAACCGAGGGAACGCGTCTCGCGGACGTTAAAGGGATCCGTTAATATTTGATATCGTTAGTCGGCGGCGTGCTCGCAATCGGAGATCTTACATTTTTACAGTAACAAGCCCGCGCGACGGATATAAATGGGCTGCAAGCACGAGGAGATAAATTCGTGTCAGGCAAGAAATTTCGCGTGCCGGCGATTGAGAAACCCCGAACGGGAACGAGCAACGATCGGCAATATCTGTATCGTTGAAAACCGATTCGCCTAACCGCGATTTCATAAAGCCTCGCATTTTCCCTGCTCACGACTAATCCTCGCGATTAATCCTGGCGATTAATCCTCGCGATTAATCCTCCAGCTTCCCCTTTTTAATTCCTTTAATTGGCCATCGATCCAATTACCATCGCGCCAATAGAATTTCAAAATCTTCCGCACGACACGTACGACGCGAATATAAAACTCGTGTACGGTAAGCTGTTCGAAATAAGAGGTGTCTTAAGACCTTTGAGCAGCAGCAACGGCAGCAGCGTATGCACACCATTATGGCCTGATCGTGCACGTAACCGTTTCCACATGGCTTTCCGTACGTCCGTGTAACAATCGTTAAGTTACGTGTGTATAAGTGGATAGAGACCCGGTTGCAAAGGATAGGCTGTCTCTCCGTGGCCGCTGACCGTTCCGCGAAACTAGCGCGGCGATTTAATCATTATCGGCAATCTAGCCGAGCGGGCAAAAAGAAAAATCTGGGTCAGACGCGAGCGCACGAGCACCGGCCACCGGGAACTCTCTTTCGATATTCGCGTGCCACGAAAGAAAGTCGTTCGTGGACACTGGAAATACGGCCGGATCGAAAGGAAAATTTCATTTCGGCGCCGTTTGCAACGCGTTCGCGAGGATTTCGTCGCGCTACGTGACGGACGGACGTCATCTTTCTGGAAAGACGCGCATCGGTACACCGTACACGAGTCGTTCGACAAACAACAGCAAATATTTCTAGAAATTGCGGATCTCGAGACGACGCACGCAAGAAGATACGCAACGATCCGAGTCAACGCTCCGGTCAACCCAATTCCCAACGAAATACACCGTCGCCGCTCTTTCCCCCGCTCTCTGTCGCAATTCGTCTCGTTTATCGAATCGAATCGGCGAAGACGAATGCAAAGATATTTCAATCGTTTTTCCCATCTGAACGGCCGGACGTTTATTGCCTCTTAAACGCAGAAGAACGGCAGAGAAGTGGCATAATTAAAATCCGCGGCAGCACGAGCAAAAAAGCTTCGGGATTCTAATATGGCGAGCGTGCAGCAAAATCGGCTGGTCGCTCGTAAACCGTGTTTACTGAAACGCAGAAATACACACCGGTGAGCCGATTTTACGAGCGTTTTAATAATCATTTACCTCCGGCAGAGCGATGGTAATTAGTAGCGACGGGCTCGAGCACGTCGCACGCTGTTTCCCGCTAACGTTCCAGCCTTTCTCTAAGTATCTCGAGAAAAGCAACCAGCCGACGTATCTTCAATCAGATCCGAACCTAAGTACTTTACGACTGTTTTGCCTGTAATCGTTGCCAACAATCGCGAAACGAAATCTCTGGTAGCGCAACTGATTCGGATTTACGAGCACGTATCGAGCTCGGTGCCATCGCTAGTAACTAGCATGAATCCTTTCGATGAGTAAGCCGTGGCTTTTTTCCACGACCTATCGGCGGATTTTTCGCCGTGTTTCCGCGTAAACGATTACCGTTTTAAATGCATTTCCTACACCAACGTCAGCGTACATCCTTCAGCTCCCTGCCGTCCGATTTATCGCGACGTACTTGATAAATATTTATTAACGTTTAAGCGGATCGAACTTTGCTGCGGGGAATTAGACGGAAAAGACAAAAACAGGTAATGAGTTAACGCGAGGAGGCGTTTCTAGTTTCTACCGTCTGCTTGCGCATGGTATAGGTCGTGACAAGTTGCGTGCCATCGTCAGCAAACTGCCGTTTAAATTCACCATTTTGTCTTACGAACGATCTTTTCCAGGCAATTCAATTCTGAATATTTCATAATCGATATATTCGGACAAATGAGTAACTATTTTTTAGCGAGTATTATACATATGCGCGCGCGCGTGTGTGTGTGTGTGTGTGTGCAGTATACGTACCGCCGCCTCGCGTCTCGTTCGGGCGTTGAAGTCTCCGAGACAGTCGCGCTTATACAAGGTGATTTCAATGAAACTGTATAGGTCTGTAAATACTTCGGCCTATACTTTGTACGATGAAAGCAATTCGACAGTTAGTCGTTTGATAGTCGTTTCGATGGGCGTGCATCTAATAAAAATTGATTATTACGATACTATATTTACAACTTTGACTGCTCGGTCGAAAGCAATTGGTTTTGACCAATATCGTCGGGTAATGTTCGATGTTTTTCTAAGTTTAGGTCCTTCGTAATTAGCCGACGATTATCCAACCAAGACGAATATTCCGACGTTTGATCGTTGCTCTTCTACCTTACGAAAACTCGCGAAGAAATTCAAGTAGATAGAAAAAGTTACAAGAAAGGAAAATCTACGTTGGCAGAGAAAATCGTAGAAAATATATTCAGCTATTTTTGCAATTTGGATCACGACTCGCGTATTATGCTTTGCATTTGTCACGCTCTTTCAGTTAACAATCGACACGCATTTAGGTATGTACGTAGGTTTCCCGACTAGCCTACAACGGCGCAAGGTTGTCGAAACTTCACTATGTATCTTTAATTGACTCGCGTGGGTTTAATCAAATAACGCCACAGGGTAAAACATCGGCCCACGCTTTCTTCTCTCATTACGTGGATCCACGTTTATACCTACTACGCGCGCGTGAACACGAGTGTTGCGTGCAATTGATTACCTCCACATTTTATTACATTTCTTTTTTTTTTTCTTCTTCTTCTTATAACGGCCTATTTAACGATTACGTTCGCCGCGGCGAGATACGTGATGAAATTCAAGGCACGTTTCCGTGGAAGTCTGACGATTGAGAATTCCTACAGTCTGGACCAGGTATGGATATTCGTTTTAAACTTGAGTTCGTAATCTTCGGGCTAAAATTAGCTTTACCGCCAACCACAGTAGCGAGGTGTTCGTTTTCCAAATATTTATCGAACGAAACGTGGAGTGTTCTACGTAGAATTGCGCGTAGAACTTACAACGAGAAGGCGACGTATTTGAAGAAGAAAATTTGCAACAACTTGCGGAAATTTAATTCCAAGTGGTGGATGATACGACGAGAAGAATATTTTACGAGATATATATCGTCAAGATTTATTGTGTCACAAAATTCCCCGCGAAAGTCAATAAGGAAGCGATTTAACCAACGATACGAGACTATTTTACGAAATAACAGTACAAACAAGCTATTTCAGACGTCTTAAAGAGCAAGACAAATACCTTGAAGCACCATGAATCGCAGATTCTTCAATTCATCTTGGTAACCGTGCTCGGTATCTCCTAAAATCAGAACGAACATCATTTTTACCTTTCGAAATGATAACGCGATTTAAATCATGCGAAATTGAAATTAAATTCAAGTTACTGCCATATATGAGACTTTATTGTTTCGAATAATCCCAATAATCAAACGTAATTTTAATTCCTATCCTTTCGTTCGTAAATAGACCGCCGAGAACTTGAGTACGAAAAAATCTATAGAATAAACGTAATGTCCAAAAGTACAAAAAGATATTCAGACATCAGAGCGTTGTTTATAATGCTCAACGAGTGAAACAAGCATCTTCTCTTAATTGCGTTCATAGGTACGATGAACTTGTACGATTAGTACGATGATGCGTGGATCGTTCTCGAGTGTAAAAGAATAGTACGATTTTGCCAACTCTACGAAGCGGAACGAAGCAAATGTCATTCGTCGATTGCGAATCGTCAGTTTTTTCTTCTTTTTTCTCTTCTTTCTTCCGCGAGTGGACGAGCGATATTTCGTCGGTAAGGCGTTAAAAAATTAATTTTCGATCGACAGATTTGTCTGCTGAGTGCGCGACATCGAACGATCTTATCCGCGCCGTACATCGAGATAACGTTGTTAAAGAGGCAATGAAACGTGTCTGGTACCACTTAACGATGATCAACGAAGCCGGCCGTGTTGTATCGAGCTCGCGGCTATGAATTAGTGCGTCGAACGAAAGCTGTTGCGTAATTAACGGGGGTGGTGAATGAATTATGCCGTGTCTCGTACGCGGCGGAAGGCGGTCAACCAATAAATTGATTGCGTCAGGCTCGATAATCAAATTTGACAATCGTGACGGCAGGTTGATCGCCAGATTGCCTAACGTCGGCGTTGCTTTTAATTTCACGGGCTATTAGTTCCAGGCAAACATTATATATTAGCGCGTATTGAGAAATATCACGTGTTTTTTAGGGAACGTGCAAGGAACAATGAGAAGCGTACTCGTACGGACAGATGATAAATTTAGGATGAGAAATATGACAGACTGAAAATCACAGCGGTGTAAATCACGTTTTATGAATTTCAACTTAGTCACGTGTTTCAACGTTCAAACCCAACATCCATTTAATGCGATTTAGTTGATGATCGGTATACCAAATGGAATTAACATAACTTACTGTTATGTACCGCGGGTCAACGTGCTAACGAGCCAACGCGTTAAAACGTCTTCGCGTGTTCGAAGAATCAGGCCGTTTAGGTCTCCTAAGGTGACCTAAGACGTTGGAAAACGATCTCTGTTCGGTTATATGCGATCCAAAGCAAGCTGTTTAATACACCGTGCAATTGTTCTAATTTTACCATACGTCGTTCTACTATCACAGATATTCCATCGATATCAGATAATTTCTATCACGTTCTATAAATATACAAGAAACGAAGAACGTCGAGGCAAATTTCAATTTGACAACTCGCCAATTCCGATTCTTCAATTCTTCGTTTCTCAAGTCCAGCGGACGTCGACGGGCGTTAGTCGTCTCCTCGACTAACGTAGCTTGCAACTCGGGGCAACCATAGGAATCGTTCGGTTCGGTCATTCGCAACAACGATCAGAAAGTCGGCGTTATATAATTAGGCTGAACAGTCGGGTCGTAATTGGTCGCGAAGTTGGCTGTGGACGCGGCAGGCAAAAAGGTCACGTTGCACGTTTCGTCCTTGCATCTCGTTAACTCCAGAACTAGATCACCGATCGTTGGGACGAACGAAATCGACGAAAGAAAAGCGAGAATTCGAAGCGTCCGCGAGATAGACAGATACCGGTGACTAGGTCCAAAATAGGAGGTGGTAGCGAGCGAGAAAGTCTCATTCGCGGACTGATCCGAGACTTCTTCTTCGATTTACGATTTCAACGTACCGCTGCCGGGATTCCTCGAAGCGAGACTTTCCCTTGCGCGCATCGAAAACCCGCCACTATGCAGTTAATGACCGACCGCAAAAAGCACCGGCTCGTAAGAGGGAAGTGGTCGATTTCTTGCGCTTGAACGCGCCAATGCAACGGGGGAATAGTGGCCGGTGTAACGATCAAGATACTATTAATACAAAACACGAAACACGAAATATCATTCGTCTAAATAGGAAACCAAATAAACTTTGTCCAAGACCATTGTCTCGTCGAACGATTAATTTCCTCGTCAACCATCTACGTCGTTCATTAATCGTATCGCGATCGATCGTCGCAAATCTACAAAGTCGATACGTTACATTCGTCGTTAGCGATACTCGTCGATTCGACGAAAACCGTGCGCGGATCTAAATTACGCTTCACCTTCGAGACCGTACTCCAGCAAGCGTCACATATAAATTATCGATGTTCCATTCGAACGGAGAAATTCCGAGCGCGTTCGCGCGTCTCTGAATAATTTCCACGCGCCTAGGTAGAAATACCTGAATTTCTGTCTCGGGGGCAAGGAACGCTCTCTTGGGATCACGAACTCCAGTCCCACCGCACGATCGCCGATTCCTCTGATTAATTCGCCTTCGAATTCTTCTCCATCCGCGGACGCCGTTCTTCTAACCGCCTTCTCCGTTCGTTTCAGCTCGCCTCGCGTCTCGGCTGTCTCCGTTATGATAATTGAATTAGTCGCTGCTATCTTAATCGATTACGCGCGCCCACCTTTGCGCGATAGATCGTCGATTAGACCCGTCGGAGAACTTCATCGACGAGCGTTAAACGGTGTCGAGATCGTTTGTTAAATAGCGGCTCGACGCGTCTCGATTTCGCTCGGCTGGACAGACGTTTAACACTTTTCGCCGTCGTTGTCGAAACGTCGGGTCGTAGGGCAACGTATAAATAAAACGTGGCCCCGAGAGTCTCGTGTTTCTGCGGGTAGACGCGCTGGCCAGAGGCGATCATCGAGTCGACCTTTGCATCGTGAATTCTTGCGTTCTCGCGCCAACTGACGAATATTTCCTCCACGTACACAATGCCATGGAATATTACCGAGCTCAGCAGGAAATTTAAAGCAACGTGAATCGTAATTTTTATATCTGTGAGATTATCTTCGCCGCTCTGTCGACGATTGTGTACGGCGGCCATTTTACTCGCCACGATCCGCCGGAAGAAACTGAGCGAACCGCGAATGCGCATATATTCGGTCGGCAATTAAGTGATCGCGGATTTTGTCATTAGCTGGTAACGAGTAGTCGTCCGAGCGCGCCATGCTTTCCAAAAATGCAGGCTTCTTGAAATAACGTTTCGAAATAGCGGAACATTTTGTTAAGAGGGGTATCTCGATGAAAAATTCGTCGCAACTGGACCGCGTAGATCGTGTATGCGATGCATCGTAACAGATCGTACGCAAGGTTATACTTGCGACGAACACGAGTAAAGAAATGTTTATTATATGGTATTCGTCTCGATCGAAGAAGCTTCGTGGATATATCGCGCGTTCTGCTGATTCGTATTTCAGGCATATTTTCTACACCGCCGATTATACGAAATCACGTTATGTACTCGGTTTTGCGAACGTATCTTTCTTTAAACGAACACGTTCTCTCTCTCTCTCTTTCTCTCTCTTCAAGAGGTTACAGTTTATAGGAGACCTTTGCACAGCCTGATTCGGCAAAGTTTTACGTTTCCCGAGTATACGATAAATCTGCATTCCCTCTGTCAATTTGTATTTTACATAATTATATAGAGATGCAGGTGCAAACGGGCAGAAAGTATTTAAACGCCAGAATTTATAAGCTGTAACGAACAAGTGAATTATATCGTAGTCGAAGAGACGACGCTGTTACGACCAGGATGAAAAGCAACCTGCTAGCTTTATCCGTTCCATTAGTAAAATTTCCAGAAAATCGTGTCCGCCATCACGATGGAACGCACGTTGCGAGTATCGACTGCGCGAAGGTGGCTGAATCATTCAGCCAATAAATTATCGTTGCGGACTCGGTCGTTTACTTCTACGACTAAATACATTTTCGATATATAATCGTACGTTTGCCCACGTTCGACTTTCCGTCGCTTGAAATTCATGCATAAACGAGAGGAAAGCGTTGACGTACGTTCCTTACGCTTCGTAAATCCTTTAGATATAAATAGAGATTTACGTAAATTCGTGCTTTGTTGCATGGAATTTGAAAGATCGGACCTAGGCAGAATCTTATCTTACTAATTAGTCTAATTATCTGAAATTTGTGCAACTTCGAATTCGCGATATTGTAAATGTACTAAGTTTCATCGGAGACCATCGATCGTAAATTTGATTAAAAATCTGAAGAGAATTATATTTGATTGGCGACTCCGTTGGCGCGTTCGCTGGACGCCAAGTTATTTAAGGCGAAACCACGCGAATTGAACGAGCAACCCGAGCGATCTGAACGAAAGTTTAGAGGGAGAGACGTGGGTGTTGTTTAGATTGCTCGCTATTTAGGCGAAAAAGGTAGCTGTATACGCGATGAATTGCGCGCAATATGGCAGAGATACGAGAGCATGATGAACGCGCGTTGCCACATCCTGGATTTATTGGCTTGGCTGTCACGATGAAATAGCAGTAACGGCGAAAACCAATGGGTTCGTATAAATATTAATGCTTGAGAACAGTGTTTAATCATTGCTACGAGATGAGGAAACGTGTTAATAAATGACCGGGGGGCAAATAAAAGCTTAAGCTTTTGAACGACTCGGTCGAGATCTTCTTCTCAGCTTGGATTATGTTTTTTCAACGCTGCGCGATAACGAATGGCTGCGAATTAACAGTTGGAATGTTTCTCTTTGCCTGGAAATGCTAGTTTTCCGTCGATTATGCAAGGGATGTTTTCCTTGTTAATTCCACCGAGTAGATGTAATAATTCTAACGCAGGTTTCTTGCGTGTAGGTAACGTACGTTTGTATTTTGATGTTCCGGTAACATTGTCGGATCGTTGATAACTTGTGAGAGATTGGATCGACTTACTTCATCTCATAGCGCTAATTGACGTTTTATATCCCGCGTGTTACACGAGCTGCATCATGTACATTGAAATGAAATACGTTAAAATTGAGAAACTACGCTCCTCCGATCTAATCTAATTCGAACTATCGCTGTCGCGTACGACGCGACGCGACAACGCCGACTAACAGTTTCTTTCCTTTCATTAAGCGCGGATTCAAAGTATGCGAAACGTACAGCGACTAACAGTTTCGATATATCCAGAAAAGAGTAACAATTACGAGCACGTTATATCGAATATAAAGATACAGGTATCTGGCTAAAGTATCCGGATACTCGAGCGTGTTAGCCTGCGTAAGTCTGAGCGCGAGCAACGACGAAGACTTGGTTTCGTGAATAGGAGAACAGAATTGCGAAACGGCGACCGGAGGTTTCGCGTCGATGGAATTGCAGGCGAGTTCAGTCGTAATTTTCGAACGGTGAAACTGATTAAGCCGTTACTCGCGTGTTTTCGCGCGCGCGATGTGGCAACCAGCACCGCGACGACGACGTCATTAAGGCGCATCCACGGCCGTGTGCCATATCTCGGCCGCGTTCATTGAATGCGAGATTTTGCAGCGCTGGAAGATCCATCATCCATCACTGCGGGGGATAGAAATTATCCTTGGCGAGTCGACTCGCCGGTGTGGCAATTTTGCTCGTATTCGGACGACTGGAATTTCCATTCGGATCGAGTGGTTTAAGAGAGGATGGAAATTGACGGCGATTAACACGAACCGATCTCAAGGGGCAAAGCTTTCTTTCGCCTAACGAGACGCCACCGATACCGCGAGGAAAAACGTTTCGTCTGTATATTTTATCCGTAAGGTATTTCCTTTGATTTATCGATGCAAATGGTTAATTGTTTTTGCGACGAAACGCAATTTATAAAACGATCGTACGATGCATTAGAAAAGGAAGATTTCTAAAAGTCGATTTTTTGGCATCATTACACGTTTCCGGTGTTGGTAGAGCAGCATTTAATCACACCGCCTGTTGTAGATATTTTTCAATAGCATGTTTCCGCTCTTTAATGACTATAATTGATTTACCGACACGGTATTTCTGTACCAGCGTAGCATTACGCGTAGACCTTCTTCCACTCGGATTCCTTAATTATCTTACACTTGCTTTTTACAAATTAGACACGGGTCATACGAATAATTACGACGTTAGATTCGTGTACTAAATTGTTCGAACGCGTCGCATTCTAATACACTGTTTCGCAATAAATTACTTATTTCACGATCGAATAAAATGGGAAATTAGAAAAAAAACAGTTGATAAATTGAAATCCTTAGTTTTTATCGTAGCAATTAAAATCCAATTTACGGCTGAGCTGCGTCAAACACTCTGCAACGTGTTGTACATAATACAGCAGATACGAACGAGTAGACCAACGTATTTCTAATACAAACGTATTTTCTATATCGTGAGAATTCCATCGGTGTCGTTATTTCCTCCTGTCCTTACTTACGTTGCCTTTTCCAAAATTCCGTATTCCTAAATTTTCCTATTTTGATAATCAGTTTACTTTGTTACAACTAAAGATTTCAAATCCGACAATTCGATGTTCCAAGCCAGAGATTTCCAACGTTGACGCCTTCGATCTCGTCGCAAAGAACGTTATATTCGAAGCTCGTACCATACGCTTTCAAACACACACACACACACACATATACACACAGGTAGACGTTTAAAAATTTGCCAATTACACGATACAATTGACATTTCCACAAGTTGAATTCGACCAACTCTCTTTTCTCGTATCCCAACGAATCGAAACGAATGCAGTTGGAAGTAGATAGTCGAGTGAATGCATCCGGTTTAAAGTAAATAGAAGCAAGAAGAGGAATGGGGTACGAGCCGAAAAATTGTGCGATTGCTCACTCGGAGCGACGATACGATTACGGTAATCAGACCTCGTTCCATTGAATCTGTCTAACCTCCGTGTAGAAGAAAATAACACGGCTAATACACGCAGCCACGAGGCGATTACAACGGCCATTACCGCACACGACAATCGGTGGGGAGTGATTTCTCGGTGACGCAAAGGATCGCTATTGTTGTAACAGCGTCGTAAACCAGGCAGCTGGCTAGTCTCTCGGTAGTCTCGGTAGCACTTTGACATTTCAGTTTCTCAGATTTATTTCCAGCATTCGAGCGTGATGCACCGGATGCACGCTAGGAAACCAACGACTGGCTGGTCGTTACAACCCACCGAGCCGCCGTGTCGTTCTCCGTTTCTGCGAATAATTCTTTGGCTAAACGCGATGATCGATCATCGTAGTTCTCTCGTTTACGTTGCGAAGATCCTTCCATTGCGTATTGAATTATACTGCGAGTAAATCAGGTAAATTTTCAAATTCAGAGGTTTACGTAAATTTGCTCGTCGTATCGGTTCGACGTTCGACGTTCGAGGATTCAGGAAAAAACAAAGGAAAAACGTTCTCAGAGCGCGGCGTTCGAACGAGAATTCGCGACAATCCTGATCGAAAAGCGTATATAACGTGCGGATTTTCTAAAATTCCATATCACCGGGTATCTTCCTCTCCAAAAATCTTCCTTTCGAAAGTATCAAGGGCAAGTCATTTACCTTTGCTTCGTCCGCGTATCGGACCACAATCATTTAGCGAGGAACAAAGCTTTCGTGTAACTTGTAAAATATTCTCGGAATGAGCGTGGAACGAGAAACTCCGCTATTCCACGAAATCGCGATAGATTTTTCTAAAAGAAAAAAAAAAAAAGAGAAAAATGCACCATAAGCAGAGAAAGAATTATCTTCCTGGAAGAGAACGATCTGGTTCGTTCGATTCTTTTGCTCGAAGTTGCTCTTCGAAGGAAGGAAGAAATATCGAAATTGAAAACTACGAACTCTTCGCTCGAATTGTTCTACGGCGCGACAAATGCTATTTGTCAGAGAGAATTGACGACCAGGAAGGATTAACAAACGAGTGAGCTAATTATCGTCCACGTTTGCGTTACTCGTTCACTCGGACCGATGATAATATCATCATCGAACGATAAGAGGCACATCGATTATTTCGATGTTTGTGCATCGCGCACGATCCAAGATCGGAGATCGGTTGACAACGATCGTTCGAACGTTCGCGAGGGAAAATTAGAATACGGACGAGCGCAAGATAATGTATCCTTGGCGAGCAGAGGGACTAATGGTCTCTGCACAGACCACGACTCCGTGATTCGAGAAAAACGGGCTGTAATCGGTGTCGGTGAAACGAGGGGAAATGACAAAAGAGATTTCGTTCGGAGAAAGTTCGCTACGTTGGCTTCTACATGATGGGAGATTTTGATTGTCGCAATGTGCCAAGTAGATTGAAAATTACGTAGAAAGATATCGTACAAGTATAATATTTCGTGTTTTCTAGATTTAATAATATACAGGCGGCTCGACTAGTTGCGAGTATCGGTTCGAGAGCCGCTAAGGACGAACAAGTACGCGGACGATACGAAAAAAGTGGAGAAAAAGAGCGGAATGAAACGCGAAGAGATAAAAGGCACGAGGTAGTAAAGTTACATTAGTTGCGCTAATGAGAGGCAGCGGTCTATAACCTTTGGTTATTAGCTTTCAAACTAGAAATTCGTCAAAGGAAAAAAATTGATAGAATTAGTAACATCGAGTCCACGTATCCATGCGTGCGGTCTTAAAACGGAAGCACGTTTAACAGAACGACCAGGTACATTACGATCTCGCAGGCTAATAATATACGGATTAGCGATCTGAGAATCGATAATTTTCAATAAATAACGTGTATCGCCTACATTCCTCGCAAGCTTAAAAGATTATAAGTCGATATCGAGCGAGCCACGAGAGAGAGAGAGAGAGAGAGAGAGAGAGAGAGAGAGAGAGAGAGAGCCAAGATTAAAATCGCCATGAAACCGACCAACGTCTCGAGCTTGAAATCTAGAATTTATCTTGCAAGACATTTCATGAAATTTATCTCACGTATCCCCGTGAAATACGCTCTTTCTCTTTGTCCAATCAAACAGCGTGTCCTATTTCGTCCTCGCGCGTAACGCGTGCCCATACGCGACCCGTGTACGAAACAAATTCATCAATTTCATACTAAAACGCGTCACCCTGTATATAGACAGGTCGCGTTCGCCATGCACCAACGATCGCAGCAGCGATGCTAGAGCCGGCATAGCCGAGGGCAGGTTTGCAACCGACCCAGAGAAATTTCTGTACTGGCTTTCTGTTCCTTCCACGACCGCATTGGCGTCGCGATCCTGGCTCCGGAGGGTGAAAAAAAGAAAATAAAAAAAAAAACAGCCGTTGGTCTCCGTGAAACGCGAATAATTTAATTAATTCGATCGATCGATTGAAAAAGTTGTCGATTTTTCGAACGGTGGAAAACGGAGATGGACGAAACGGTCGCGTTAAACGATCGGTTGAGAAGGAACGCGCGATTACGTAGCGAAGATTGGCGCATGTTCGAAGGAAAAGTGGAAGATTCGTGGGAAAGCGAGAGATAGCCGATAAATTGCCAAGTTTACGAGAAATAGTTTCTCGACGCCTTGGATTATCGTTTTTCTAGTATTCGTTGATCGCTGTCGATACTCGACGGCTACGTAATCTCCGCGGTGACGATCCGTTTAAATTTCCTTTGCAAGCGTCCTAAATCGCAGCGTGTCCTGAATATTTGTTAGAATTGCAAAATAATGGTGGAAAAGACACGTCGTCCTTCGCGGCAGAGGAAAGGCAGACGAAACGGGAGAAACGTCTGGATCGAGCGAGTGCAAGTTGTTAATGCGACGCGATCGTTCGTCGCGTAAAAACTTTCCACGCGGCTTCTGCACACCGAGGTGCAATGGTACAACGGTCTATGCGCGAGCCTGCGGCGCTGCAGCGGCCAAGTACCGGACTGGACCGGACCAGTCTCGACTGTTATAGCAATGGAAGACGAACAGGCGACTGGATACACTGACCCAGTGTTTCGAGCTACGCGACGAGAAGTCGAGCGCATGCACGAACATGCACGATGCTACCACGCACTCCACCGCATCTGTGGATCTGGTCGTTTATTTCCAACGACTGACACGACTACCGCTACGTTTTAACATCGACGACGAAGCGACAGAGTTAACCCGCGGTTACGGGTCAGACCCGATAACGAAGGAAAGAACGCGATACGAACAAAGCGTGCCCTTTGAACGTTCGGGTTCGTCGCGTTAGTTGTTTCAAAAAACGCGTTGATCCGGGGACGAGATTCCACTGGTCGGCCGGTGGAACTCGTACACAAAGGACCATCGGGTTGATTGCGTAACAGAAAACGGCCCACGCGCGGCTAAACCTATAAACGGCGCTCGGAGAAACACTCATTATCATCGCGTTATTTATTTTCAATCGAAGCTCGGTTGCCGGTGCCCGCGGCTCCGTTATCTCTACGATCGTAAACGCATAGAGAATCGAGGGTTGCAAAAGTCGGATAAATTATCGTAGCAATAATTTCGAAGGTTGCGGAGTTGTACGGAGTTGGGCGCGGGTTGGAAAAAGCGGATAAATTATCGTAGGGATAACTTGTAAACTAAGTTAGTCGAAGAAGAAGAGGGAAATAAAGGCGAGATAATTTAATTCGGTGTTCGAGAGGTGTCCAGGGGATGAGAGAAGAGAGAGATAAATAGAATAAATAAGCGACGGTAAATCAAAGTAATTAGAATAACGTTCGCGTAGAGGAAAGATTTATCGAGGATGAGTTAAAAACGCGAAGATTTGCATACTTTTGCGCGATCTGTTAAAATAATTTTTTTCCCGAGCGAGTAGTTCCGAGAAACAGGACCAACAACGATTTACAGGAACTGAATGAATTATTGTGCGTGTGATTGCAACGAAATATTATCCCAGCTGATGATTTATAAATATCATACGAACATCGGGTGAATACAAGCAATGAATATGAATGAGAACTATAGAAATTCGCCGAGATTTATATCCGCCTTTTTTTTTTTTCTTTTTTAATTATCTTGCAACATTAACTAAAATCTGCCGATAAATGGAATTACGTATCGTTATGTTCCGATAAAGCGTTTTTTCCTCGCGTTCGTTACAATAGGAAATTTAATATACTACGACTCAATTCTAATACAAACGACACGAAAAACAAAATACAACGAAATAATAGTAAATAACTGAATAATAATTAAAGTGATAAATAAATAACGACAGTACTTTGGATTCAACTTTATCGCGAGACTTTGACAGATCTCGAGCAGAGAAATCGATTTCGCGACCGGTCGGTCTCTCGCGAATCGATGAATTGAATTTTTCAGCTGCCCCGGGGTGTAGGAGAATCGAGGAACGATAATAGGTGGAAAGTGGGTAGTATGGAAACTCGTTCTTTCGTAGTTTTTCTTCTCAGCCCCGCGGGTCAATACGTGGATCGCGCACTCCGCGCGTTTTATTGACTTCCTAATCGTAGACGTACAGAGAGAGAGAGAGAGAGAGAGAGACGTTGTTGAATATCGGACACGCGGCACAAGTACGATATCACGTTACGTGGAATTCCCGTTATCTCGCAACGTTTATCAGCTATTTTATCAACTTTCGAATTATTTTAACAGCTGTTTGTAACGCATTCTCTATCACCGATGAATACAAGGCGGAGATTCTTGCCATCTTTCAGAGAATCATACAACGGCGATTCCGTGGTAGGCCATCGTAACTCGTGCATTATAATTTCCTTCCGATGGAAATCGATGGGATTATAATTTCAGCGCGTAACAAGAGACGAGACGAGAAAAATACAACGTACACGCGCGTCGATAGGGTTGAATCTGGGTCATCGTCGTCATAGTTTCTGTATTAGCGATTAATTTTCTACAATTTTACGTTTGTATATATCTAGGCGCGGTTTATATATATATGCAGTTATTACCAGATCGTGAATCTTTACGTATTTATTTATTATACAAAATTGGAGGAGTTGCTAAATCCTACTATATCCTGACACAGATCCCAGTAAACTTCACGTTGCTCGCGGTTTTGCAGTTTTAACGAGATAATAAAAGGTAGACATATAGTTGTTAAAAGCAGAAATACGTTTATAGCGAATCGTAGAGAACAGGCGCTTCGTATATTACATAGAGTAAAGGATACGCGTAAATAAACATAACGCGATAAACGTAAAATAAACGTAAAATCGACTAATAAAAGTAGCTTTAGTTGAAATGTACGAGTAATTGCCTTATCGATGCTTAAGATAGAAAAAAGATATATAAACAGGCAGTAGAACTCTGTGCACACCGTTTACAACTTTATTCCATCGGATTCCCTGCAAACTCGATTTTAGACTCTGCGCAGACAGAAAATGTCTCTATCGCGTTTTCACGTTCGTACGGCGAAGCCTTAGGTTTCCATAAAAACGCTCGTGCCGAAGTTGTACGACCAGATCGCGTTACGAGATTTTCCTACGAATGTCCGCGCGATTCTTAAATGTCGATAGTTCCTTTTGCCAAAGTGCATCGATACGTTGCGGAATCGTTTAACTTGTTTCGGTTATTCAACTTGTTGCGGGAGTCACGTTACATCCTACGCTCGCATAGGCGCAGTATCGTAAAGAATCGGCGCTCGCATCGAGAAATTTTCAACAGCTACGAAAAGTCCTTTTCGCCATTCGTCTGTCGTGCTTTACGGCTTTCCACGCGCACGCAAAGTGTGCAATTATAATCAATTTTCCGATTTTAGATAGAGAAAATTTCTCTATAATTGCGACTTACGAGAAAGTCGTTGGTATTCGCTGGCGTTGACTGTCGCAATAATTTTGCAGAATACATTTGTTTAATTACCGTGCATGCACATTAGGGACTAAAACGATATATATAGTTATTCACGAAAGTCTTCTTAAAACGTCAACGAATAAACGTGATATTTTGATAGGATCATTTAATTTCCAAGACTTTCTATTGCATTGGCAACTAAGCGGATTTTCTTCTTAAGTAACAACGATCGATATTTTCAGAGTTCCAAAGATATTTGCCAAAAGCTGTCGACACCACCGCCACTACGCTGCTGATTCTGCCGACTAATTTCTATCTTTTATAGTTTTTATAGTTTCTGCACCGATCCGTAGCAACGATTATTGTAGACGTTTCCACAGTAGCGACGCCGACGGTTGTTGCAAATATCTCGGAAACTGAGTCCGAACGCCAAGGGAAAAGTCGTTCGAAATGTCGTCCTCTACGATATTATTGAAACATCGTCGAAATGCCGGATGTCGGTAGCCTTCTAAACGATCATCGAAGTCTTCCTGAGAATGCACCCTATAAATATATAAAAATGCCACTTTGATTAAAATACACCTTATACACCTTCGTAACTGTCTCGGTAAAGAGAAACCTATCTATCCGTTTGTCTGTCGACGATCTTTTCCATCCGATCGATATTCGCGGTATTTTTATTTCCGTCGTAAAATCAGTAGTACAGTCCGGAGATTGCGGAACGTAACGGATACGCCCACGCGCACACGCGTATCGAGATTACCCGACCGAGATAACGTTAAGGAGGATGAACGGGACCACCGATATCGAAGTTTATCGAACAGTGTTTGTATTCGGCATAAAGTCGTCAATTATTATCGGGGACAAGCGGAACCAGCGACCGAAGATGCGCGGCCAATAACGAGGCCCGGTATCGATGCTGCGCCGCGAGACGACTAATGATGCAGCCTGTATCGAAATTCATGTTTTATGTATGCCGGTAACGATTTCGGGCTCGGACGATTGCACGCAACGGGATGCAAGGGAATGGAGAGAAATCAGTGACGCACGAGCGTATAACAAAGTTGCTGCTTTCCTGGAACGATGTCTCTTCGATGAGATATCCTGTATCTGCTTATTGGCTGATTTTATTCAAGTTGTTGATCGAAGGTTTTTCAATCGTTGCGTTGGAATGGGACGCGAAATAATCGAAATCGTGTGGCTATTTTGCGATAACGAGGAAATCCTGTCTCCGTTCTACCGAACGAGATATAAAGTAAGAATAAGAAATAAGAGGAAAAGAAGGACAACGAAATTAATCTATCAAGCGTTCGTACATTCACACAGATCGATCCCTCGAACGTGAAAAGATCATAGGGCCGAATACGATGTAATTATCGATAAACAACGTCGTCTATCGACGATAGACGACCGTGCTTGAAGGATTAAATCTTTTCTTATTCGTTGAATTAATTCGTCTCGTTATCTGCATTCTCGCATTTTGTATTTGCCATCCTTCGATTCTGTCTATTTCGTAAATGTTTTAACAAACTGAGTTTAAGCTTTTAATACATCTGTATGAATCTCCCGCTACTAATAATTTACGTAATTGTGTCGATCGATTCATAGAAATCAATGATCAAGTAATTATTTGTTTGATCTATGATTCATCATATATATATATATATATATATATATATATATATATTTTTATATATATATATGTATGTATGTATATAATATATTTACATAAAAGAGAAAAAAAACGAATACATAATTCTGATGAATTATTCTTTTAATAAAGCAAATGTACTGATACTTGCAAACGAGAACGTGTCATTTTAATTCGAAGGTTCTCGCAAGAGAACGACCACATTTTTCCTAGCGATTTGAGACATTTATTTCTAACAACTGACAAACAAACGCGCTTCTTGATAATGGAAAAAAGAAAAGAAAAAGAAAAGAAAGGAAAACGCTGGCAAGCGTACGCTCAATGGAAGACTACGTATCATTCGCGCTGGGAAAGCTAACGATCGTACGGCGTACACCGACAGGAAAACTGATGGAGCGTGGAAAAAACATTCGCGATACTCGCTTTAATTAGCCAACCACGCACGCGGGCGATTGTTTCGAAACGTTTCACACCATGGAAAATGATTAAAGATCGGATTGTTCTAACGGGAGCTATAAACAATAAATTTTATCAATTTTCAATAAATATTTCACTGTACTCGTTGAATTTATATTCGACTTGGCATTTACCACGCTCTGCCTGAACGTGTTGAAAAACGCACGTGGGGGCGATTCTTCCAACGCGTTGCGCGTTATGGGAAATTATAAAAATTAAATCGTAAGGAGAACTATAAAGCGTTTGTACGTATGGAATAATAAATTTCGCTGTACTTCGATACTTGCTGAATTTACATCGTAACACTGCGTAATATGCAGATACGTTGTTGCGAGTATTCGACAGCTACGACGTGGAACGTCAAAGTCATCGCGATGTCGATCGTTACGAAATTCAGAGGAAATTAGAGAAACAGTCGTCGGGAAGAAGAACAGAGCCCTGACAACGATGTCGCTAAACCGTAATAATATAAATTTATTCTCGTGAAATATTACGCGCGCAGGTTAATTTTATTCCTCGTTTATACAGTATTTAATTTCGAATACCACGTTTTCAGCATTTAACAATTTATCCGATCGGTTGGTAATTTGTTCGAGTTTTTAATAATCGAGCGACGATCGGACGTAATTTAATTCTGTTTGCTTGCAACTCGAACAATTTCTACAGTCTTCAACGACTCGACACAGAGAGCACAAAGCATTCGTTTCATTGATTATTTCTACTATTACCATTCTGGGTTATTAATGTCGCTAATGATCGCATCGAGTTACAGAAATCCTAATTAATTAGAATTTAATTATGTTTGCTTATAACTCAACGGATCTCGAGAGCCTTCGGTTCGAGCTCGATAGAGAGTTTAGCGATAGGAAGGACAGCGATGCCTTTGTTTTCGGATGAAGACAATTGCTTCTTTGTCTATTCACGACGGAAGAGAAAATGGGCAAGGTTGATTTTGCCGGTGGCATGGTAACGAAGATTTGGAAAGGATAGTCATCGTACATAATGCTGTTATTATCCAAGTTATAGTTTTTATTTCGACAAAGAATAATTACGCGATACTCGTCAGGGGGAAGTAATTATAAGAAAAGAACCGATCGAATAATTCAATATTATCCGTCAAGAAACTATTTCTTCTTGGTAACTCGACCATTAATTTTACTTGCTAAATGCTTATTGCCAGTGAGATGTTACGAATCTACGCTACTATTATTTCTTTATCGTAAGAACAAATACTTAACTTTCCTACGACAAGTTCAAATATCGTCTTCTATTTTTTTCTATTTTTTTTTTTTTTTTTTTTTTTACGGATCGTATCGAATGGTTAACGCGAAATGCTTTTGGGTATCCCGATCGGAAATCACCGTTGTTCGGCGTTCTATCGAAAATTACATCGTCCGATTTCAGCGGCTCCACGAGCTGTAACAGCGTGTTACGTCGTTTCACGGCGTATTATCTCACGATGGCGCATGACCGTTGTCTCGCGGCGCTCTTCTATAGGATTTTTATGCTAAAATAGGAACCTCGACGGAAAGGAACATTTCGAAATAACAGGTGTTCGTTTTAAATCGCGTAGAGAAACGATATTTCACTGTTTACGCGCCATAAACGATACGATACGAGGACCGATTCGAAGAAGTAACGTCTTCAGCCTTTTGTTCGACAGAATTAGGGGAACGCTTTTTATCGTGGACGCAGGTAAGCGACCCCCTAATTCTTTCGAGGATTGTATCACCGTCGAGGAAGCTGCGGTACCACGTTCCAGGCCATTGAACCCTCTGGATATTAATGACCTTCGTGATCCCTTCGGAAACCGTGTATCATGTTCGTTGGACCACTGTGGCCGAAAAGAGCGGCGGGAGTTCTTTCGTTCGAGGATGGAAAATAAAACGGCGACGAAGTTTCTAACGTCGACTAACGGTAACGGGTTTTAATCGAACATCAGGCAAGAAGCGTCGAGAAAGAAACGCCTATAGCGAGGGCGTTGATCACTGCAAGGCAAACAATGGTCCGGTAGAGGCATGCGCCGGTGAATTCTTATTACGAATCTGATTACTCGTTTCGTCGAAACAAGTACAATCGGTCAGAGAGATACTCGGACAATTAAGGTCGCAGGGATAATACGCTAGCTGTTAGCTACTCATCCGAGAGGGTTGATTAACATCGTACGACTTCATACGGAAGGAACGTCGGTCTATCGTTGTTGCGAAGCTCAGTTTAACCCTCCAATCCGATACTTTTGCACATCGCTACACCACTGAGTCCGTTCTTAACCCATCAAGCCATCGTAGTTCCCCTTCTCTATCGTAAAACCACAGCTAACCCGCCATCAGCTACATTGTAACAGCAACATCAACCGTCCCATCGACTACCCGCTATAAAAGAAAAAGAAACACGGACAAAGGTGCCGCGTTCTACCTGGCTCTCGATAAAGAGAAAGAAACGGGCAAAATAAAAACATCGCGCGTTATTGGATAGTAATAACCAGCGTTCGAATCGCGTTGGCGCAGCTGTGCCGAGCGAATCTCCAGTGTCCCCCCGATGCGCGTAATCCTGGATTGTCGTGAATCTTTTATGAATCCGGCGGCTACCGATCGACGGACGAATCACCTCGACCAGGAATTCGCGAGTAATCGCCGAACTTTCTTCCAACGATAAATCGATCCATCGATACACGAATAGTAGAAAAGAAGAAAGAAAAGTAGAGAAGTAGGCTAGAATTCCGACTAATGAGGCCAAACTCGACTCGACTTGGGAAACGTCGTCGCTCAAATACAATGTCTCCGGTCTTGTACTCTTGTTCGTATCCACGCGCTCGATAGAGACAGAGATGAAGAGAGAGAGAGAGAGAGGGGGGGGGGCGGGAGAAAGAAGAGGAAAAGGAAAAAGAAGGAAGGCTGCGTAATACGCGTGGCCCGGGGAATAGAAAACGGCAGGAAGTTGGCCGATGCCAGCCAAAACAAAGGAAAACCACCAAACGAGACGTAGATACGAATCTTCAAGCGTGGGATCGCCGCGTACAAGCATCGTGCGTCGAAGCGTTCGACGTGGTGGCTCTAACCAGGAAATATCTGGGACACGGTAACGATGTTCGAGGCCTCTTCTGGCCCCGTAATTTCCACGCCACGACGAAAAAGAATTTTGTTCCAATTAGAGAACCGCTTTTCGCCGGCGAAATAAAACGAATAAAAAGAAATAGGGAGAGAGAGAGAGAGAGAGAGAGAGAGAGAGAGAGATAAAACAAAGAAGGAACGAGCATCATGAAACAGTATTTTAACTGACGTGGTGGTGAGTGGTGACGGATGAGGATGGGTAGGCTGTAGGGCAAGGAATTTTAACGTTCGCCTTTTATTCGGAAGATGGTTAATGATAGTTGTGACTGGATGAGGAATTAGACTTGTTTAGGATTAGATTTCGTAATTTCGTGAGGCGAAATTTAATCCTCGAGTCGTTTTGATAAATCGAGCTTTAAATTTGTCGACGCTCGTTGTAATTAGCAATTTAATCTTATTAATTTTGCCGCTACAACGTAACTTTATAAATTGCGAAGTTGCGTCAACGATTTTGAACGCGTCATATTGTTATAAATATCATTATCGGTGATTCATATCGAATTAACAACGATAAATTCTTTTCAAATAGCGCTATATTTCCAATAATGATAACGTCGTTGGTCACTTATATTTCTAGAAATAATAATGTCAGTTGTCAATCTATATGCATGTTTAATCATTGAATAATCAGAGTAACGAAATTTATTCTTCATGGGTGTGGTAACAGAGCTCGTAGACATACTGACGTGTACGTACATATGCAAGTTGCAGAAACATAGATAATGACTGAAGAATGTAAACAGGATAATTGGTGAACATTAAGCGTACTTACATGATAAATCAATTTATGATCATTTATAACGTCTTAATCCTATTGAAATGTAAAAAAAGCCATCTTTTTCTGCAACTATTTCCACACGCTTATATGCGAAATTTATGACGGCAACAAATTAATTATTGCGACACAACCACCTATTCGTTCTTTGCTTCTGATCTCATTTACAGTAGGATAGAAGAAAAAAAAGAGAAAAAAGAAAAAAAGAAAAAATTCATCAACGAGGCAGTTTAAATTCGGTGAATCATCCAGTGCGTCGTTCTACCCGATAATTTCATATTTCGCGGCTGAATTTTAAACCTGACCAAATTAAACGTCGTCGAATTAACATAACTTCTGATGGAAACTATACCGTATGATTTGAATAATATAACAGGAAAGATATTATTATTACAGTTTTTTCCAAACACCCAACAGGTTATTGCGACAGACATATGTTGCAATGAATTATCCGTATACAACATATTTTCATTTAGAAGAAACTTTATTAATTATACATACACGTGACTTGATAAGTTACACGGATAAAAGTTCCTATGGAAAAATGTCTTGTTACAAAGTTGCAGCAATTAATCGTATCTTTTACCAAGCCAATCCAAGCCGATCCGAGTTGTAAAGAAATCGCCAAACGAGCGAAAAATATTCTAAAAATGTTTAAATAAATTGAGTAATTAGACGATTTCTGGCGATATTGTGACGATCGTCAAATTTCCTTGCAAAGATCTCGTTACGTTTCTTACCGAACGTGTTACGGTTATACAAGGAAATCTATTAATACCGGCAGTTTATAACTGCTGTCTCGTACGTACTTCACTAATAATATTACTTTAATTGTACAGACAAGAAGATACGCATAAATCGTAAATCTAATAATTTCAACCAAGTCGCGAATAATCCACTATAATGGTAGATAAAGGTTGTTAAAGAGATTATAAAATTTGCCCGATAATTTCAGCCAAGTTACGAATAACCCATTGCTGGCTGGTTAATGTGCCTGTAATCAGTCGACTAAAAAAAAGGAATTCCAGTTACGAGGAGTTGAACGAGGAACGTATAAGGCGGTGAGAAGAAGCCACCGTTGATCGACTCCGTAAATTGAAATACGGTAGAGAAACGACAATTATTTCTCAAAATTTCCCTTGAAATTCGCTTACTAATTGCTTACACGATCTCTCCGTGACGAAGAAAATTCAAGTCACCGCTCTTTGGCTTTTCCACGCGTCCAAAATTAATCACGTATCTACCGGAAATTAACGAAATCAACGCAATTGAATCGGCCGGTTTCGCTTCCGAGAGACTCAGATCGGTCGCGGTTAACGCGTATCAACGCGTACAAGGTTCGCAATCAGCTACACCGAAGAAAGGCAAAGAAAGAAATCGAAGCAACAAATTTCCCTAATTTGCCCGATATAGACATAAAACTGGTCGATAAACTGAGCGATATAATTAGGAAACTAGTCGAAGAACGCGGCTGATCGACGCAAGTTCCGATCCAGTTGGCAAAGGTCTGTGACAGAAATGAAATTCAGAGAAGTTAATTCAGAAGCTAGTAAACCGGATATACCGGTAACGCTTGCGTTAGCGTATTAGGGTTATTCCCGAACCCGAATAAACCGTGACGATAGTAAGTTCCACTAGCAATTTTGCCGGAGGCCGCCTATGCTTACGAACTCGACTGGCGATACTCGTTACATAAGGCGGGCAAAATACCGCGCGTAACGCCTTTTCCATTCGGAAGACCGATCAATTTTCCACTTAATTGCCACGCGTCGCTAGTCTTGACAGGAACGAACGGATCCGTTGCTATCGGTTGAGGCGCGATTTCCTCATCACCGCAGGATATAGCCTCGCACGGATGACAGAACGAATAAAATTTGGGATTTTAAGATAGCGAAGAGCAAGTTGCCAAGTCGAGAGAAATAATAGACTTTGAATAAAATGTTTGTAAAAGTATAGCGTTGTATAATGGTAAGATGGAATAATCATAAAATGGTAAAGTTATTAAGCGGTGAATTCGTGAAGTAAAATTACAAATTCCTAATATTCCTCGTTTCATAACACTTTTTTTAATTGCCACTATCACGACTGTGCAACGTTTCAATTCGACGAGTAAACGTATATAACCCTACGCATTGCTAATTAACGATTTCCTCATCGTTGCTCCACCATAGACGACGATCAATAAAATTTTGAATTTTGCAATCCTGAAATTCTAAAGTTGCGATCTTGGAAAATTCTAAACTTTCGAAAGCTTCGATTTCTTCAAAAATATCGCCATATGCAAATATAAGGACGAACAATCGTAAAATCGCGTAATTACGTTTTGTAATTTCATAGGATTTCGCATAAACTACTAATACTTTTGAACGTATAAATTAATTTTTTCTTTCATCCTCCTCCTAGTCTTTGTCCTAGTTTAATCGCACTGAATCGCTGGATATAAACGGCCATCTCGGCGCGAAGAGAAGTCAAAGCAAATTTTCTCAGATTTCTCGATACGAGATTTTATTACACTGTATTTCGACCGTAACAACTCCCGAAATCTCTTACATCAGCGTTTCTCGCCACTTACAACTTGTCTCGAGCTTTTCTCCAGAGAAGTCCGTAAATTACCAAAGGGTTACCCGAGACTCTTTCTTTCAGCTCGGTATCGTCTAGCGATGATTATCGCGGTCAGACTTTGTCGAGGCTTTAAACAGGTTTAGGAAGGTGGTTTTCAACTCGGCGCAGCTGGCAAACCGAATTTTTGGAAGTCTGTGTCGAACGAATTCTTGTCACTTAGGATTTCCAACTTAAGGGGATATGCAATTCCGAAGACGAGAAAAAGAAAAAAAAAAAGGAAAAAGAAAAAGAAAGAAGAAGAAGAAAAAGTGAATCTACCATCTTCCTTCTTCTACAAATATTTGGCAAAAGATGGAGGTTTCTGTAGGAAATTTGAAAAAAGCAACGTCTCAACTCTGGGCTCGTATCTCTTTCTATCCATCGCATAAAATTACAAAATGCCACAGTAGTACCACACTATCTGGCTCTATATCCAGCGAAATCTTGCACCCAGCGGCAAATGTGACTGGAACGTAAAAAGTAAAAACAATTTTGTGCGAGCTTCAACAGAAATAGACTATCTACAATGTGACGTATAATTTTTCTGTTATCCCAATCCGTTACATTTGTACGAACGTTCCAAGTTGACTTTTTTCAACGACGAGTAAAGTTTTGCCTCTAACGAGCCACCGTCTCGTTCTTCTCCACAATTTTTTGAAAAATCGTACGCCACACTGAAGATAATCTATCTTCGTTCAAGCTCGCGGAAAAATTGTGCACTTCTCTAGTTAATTCCAGTCACATATGCCGCTGGATGCAAGCAAACGAGTTATAGCTTGAAGTGGAGTCAGATAACGTTGAACCATTCTGCCATTTTGGAAGGTTTGGAAGGAAGTAAAAAGAATATGAACGCAAAGTTAAGACACGTTGCTCGTAGTTTCCTAGAAAGATCTTCATCCTTCGCCGAGTACTTCGAGGTGAAAAAAAAAAAAAAAAGAAAGGAAAATTTACCCTATTTTTTTCTTTTTCTTTTTTTTTTTTTTGCAGGTTTCCAAGATAGCACACATCCTTAAGCTTCGGTCAGTTGCTTATTTCGATGGAAGTTTGTTTCTTTTCTCGAGTCTACGCGTTTAAGATTAAAATACCAAACTGACGCTTTAAACGATCGATTAGGCTAAAATTTCCTGCCTGTTGATGATGTTTGTTTAGCCTAGCGTCGGGTAAATTTCCACTGATATTTCAGAGTCGTAATATTCCGCGACGTGATCGTTCCAACGTCGTGCCTGTGAAACCACGAATTGAACAAAAAGCAGAATCCTCCAAATGTTCGTTCAGTGTAAAATTCCAACGTCGTTCGGCGTACAGAAAAAGTTTTAAGAGAAAAGGAAAAACAAAAGCAAGGGAAAAGAGATTCGAGTCGTCGAGGTTCCCTCTTCGAAACTATTAAGATAAGAGAGAGAGAGAGAGAGAGAGGTTGGAGTAGCAAGAAACGATTAATTTATAAGGCCTTCGGATTAGTTTATAAAAAGCTCGGCTCTGCCCTCCTGGATGAATATGTATCACTAAAAATAAGTCGCTACTGGAGCATGCACACCGATCGACGCCGACGAGTCCACGTTTTTTCCGTAATACACCGCGCTTACCGTTAGTTAACATTCCGCTAGAAAATGGTGACTCACGCAGGCTAAACGTATTTTCAGAAGGCGACTAGAAATTGATGGGAACCGTTGACCAATCGAGTTCGACTCCTATTCGTTTATTGCGTAGACGATGTTGCCTTTCTGCAGGCAATGGCTCGCGAAGGTATTTGAACACTTCTGAAAACCTTGTAATAATACGTAGGTAAGTCGTAAACCTGTTGCTCCAAATGAAATCGAACACATTAGTCTACCCAATCCGGTAGCAAAATCAAGTTTAAAACCGGTCAACGTTTCCAAGATTATTGTCTAGACAAGCGTCGCGAAATGTCGAATCGGCTTCCACTTATCGATCCGCTATTTCCTGGATATTATTTTCTTTCTCTCTTTTCCTTTTCTCTACCTTTACCTTTATAATTGGCAAGCAGAGAGAAATTTCACAGTCGCGTTCGGCGAGATCTTCTACAGCGATCGCTTGGCCGGAGCTTCTTCATCGCGTGAACAACGTTCTCCGGACACGATACAAACGAGACAGAAATAGGAATAGAAGATAGATAACGGAAAAGAAAAGAAAAAAAGAAAAAGAAGAAAAAAGAAGATACGTGGAAGTCGAAACGAGGAGACAATTTTAATTACGGAACAGGTGACGCCGGTATACCCAGTTTTACACGGATAACATTGAAATACGTGGATGCGATATTACTGGCTATTTCTGGCATACGTTTAAGCAAAACCTGTATCCAAACGTACTAAGCATACGTTCGAAATGCAGGCTGTTGTTAAAAATAGCGCATTAATAATTTATGAAGCTCGGCGAACGGACCCCGCCATCCGAGTCGCTTTCAAAAGAATTTTGTCGCTTGAGAAACTTTCGCGTTGATCACTTACGAAATTATTACATTGCTATTTCTGATCTATGGTATGGACGTTTCATGGCCAGTTTCAAAGTTATCGCAATTTGAAATTTACTAAATTTCGTAATTTGCTGTATCGGAAATTCTCGCGTCGTTCCACGTATTTTGAATATGATTACGTACGCGCGTATTAAATTATCGACATACGAAACCAAAATACGCTTTGTCGCAGCATCTCAAGGTTTCGTTCGGACGTTATTTCCAACATCGATGTGTCGAATATACCAAGGCAACGAACGACGCTAATTTATTGAATGGCCTGATACAATTCAAAGTCCGTGTAAATCGAAAAATCTTCGTGAAAAATACACAACGATTAATATTCGACGCGTGTTTACCGCAAAGACCAAGACAAAGACCTTCGGCGTTCGTCGAATTTCGCCTGTACCACTTCCACAGCCGAGTTTGCTCTACCTGCCGATTCGTCTAATAACTTTCCACCGGAAAGCTGTGCCGTGCGTGCGTGTGTATAGGTAACAAGACAGGTTCTACCACCCTGGCCTGGCATACTCTGACATTTGCCAGGTTGATAGCCGGCGAGTGGTTCACCTATAAGAGAGCCGTGGTCGCCGCGTTACATTTACAACGTGGCCTGCGTGTTGTCGAAGGGATACACGCGTGCTCGCGTGCACCGGTGTCATAACCGTAGGTAGAGTACGTGCACCAAGTCGAACCGTTCTCCCAGAATTCTCCGTCGAGCTTCTTTGAATTCTACACGCCCGTCATCGGTAGAAGTGCCTGAAAAGCTTCGACTTTTTATTCTCATACATCGACGGTTTAGTTCGGTGTTGAACTGTCGCTCGATAATAATGATGATGATGATGATGATGATGATGATGATGATGATGATGATGATGATGATGATGATGATGATGATGATAATAATAATGATGATAATAATAATAATAATAATAATAATAATAATAATAATAATAATAATAATAATGATGATAATCGACGTTTCGCCACGTCGCAGAATCCGGCCAATAAAATATGTAAATGGTCGTCATCTTGCTAAAAGCTGAAATTGGTAAGAAAAAAAAAGAATGCGATTAAAAGATAGTGGATTCGCGTGTAACTACGCTTATAATTACGATCCAATGACGACAAACAAGAGAATCGATCCTGGTTTTTATAGATGGGCCCGTTAAATTATTTTGCTAATCAGATGGGCGAAAAGATATTCCCCATTATGGTAAATGAGACAGTTTCCTATTTGACATAAAAATAGAATTAAAGATGCTTTGAATGGATAAATCGTGTTCACCCGTGTACTTCCATTTAAATTGTATTATCTGGTCTGCATCGGATAACGTATTAACTTTACACGTCAAGATAATCAAGCCGGTACACACCGTAGTATGCGTGCTGAAATTTGCATAGCAGAGAGAAATATTATTCTTAATGAATCGTAACCATGCATACCGAGCGATTTAACGGCGTACAGTGAATAATTTCAGCGAATATAACGCGTACCGTTCTTAACTTCTCGAAACGTATCAAAAACGGTACGTAAATATCGTCAACGCACGAATCCAACAACAACGTTTCGCCGTCGTCATCCCTTAAAATCGTACGTACGTGGAAACTCGATGAATAAATTTGGATCGACTCAACCGAATGACAGATCGGGCTAATTTCTCCTCGCTCGGCGAACAAACTCTCAGCGATGCTCGTAGCTGGTACAGTCAAATTGAATCTTGGCCCCCGTAGCAAACGGCGCGTGCAAATGGTCGTATTGTTGGGCGGTCTTCCCCCCCCCTGGGCGCATTGTTTTGCCCTCGTACAAATTGGAAGCTTTTCGCAGATTAAATCGGACAATGCGAACGAAACGAGGCGTAATAAGTACGCTTCGGTAGGCTGTGTCTCGCCGCGGGGTGCAACCATCCCGATAATCCTTCCATCGCTCATCGATATCATCGACTTCGTCAACTCGACGTGCACTGCGGTTCGTAGACACAGTAAGATTAAACTGCGTCCATAAATTCAGTAAAACGTCCATCATGTCCGCCTATATATATATAGTATATAAAATATGTAAATATGTGTATATATATATATATATATATATATATACTTCGTAGTAAATATTTGCCAATATCTGCAACAATTTAGCAGCGAACAGGAACGAACTGCGTACTTACCGACAGGTAGTAGCGTGTAACGGCGACGTAATAGAGCGCAATCTCGAGCGACCACCTACGAATCGTCGTGGCACGGCTGAGCGTCGTGTTTCGGTGGAATTTATCGCGACAATAAAACGATTAGGGTCATTAGCGAAGACGTCTTTAGCGAGCCGAGGATGAAATTCAAGTTTCGATCTCGTGAAACGTGCAACGTTGCCGAAGATACTGGCAGAAAGAAAAAAAGGAAAGAAAAGAAAAACTACATGAATATGTATATGGACGTATGAGTAGTCGGTCGTCTTATTGGCGACTCTTGTTCGCAGCTTTCTTCTTTTTCGCTCCTTTTTAATGGACTCGACGGATGCACGGGGAAGAACATGGAAGATGATTTGGAGAATTACCGCAGCTTCGTGCGTACGGTATACTCGTATTACTTGTACTCGTTGCGCGCGTACTTACGCATGGCTCATCCTAACGTTCTACCGCGGACTTTTTCTTTCTAGAAGCGACAAGTGTAATTGCTAATAGTTGTGACGTCCATGTTCCATAGGGTAAATAGGAACTGACAACCGCTGTGAATAGATCGATTAACAGCGCGGTAATGTAACGAGGAAATAAAATAATACGAGAAATGTATCGTAATTGTACCTCGCGCACCTCCTTTCGTTTCCATTTCCACAGAATCGGAACACGAGTCGATTTTTCATTTTAAGGATATGAAAAGAAACAACTAGAAAATAAACGTATTTTAAATAACATACGATTAATGGAATGTCCAATTGTCGAATCAGCGTTCACATACTTCAGTCTGGTTCAGTGCGAGATTTGCTGGAACTACGGTGGACAAAATTTTCCGAACGCCTATAGGCGCCTATAGGTATCGCAAGCGCGAATTTACTAAGCGCCTTTAGGCGCCAACGGTAGTCGAGGCGTTAAAATCCGATAAACGGGCCGCAAGATTATTCCAGATAATTCTACAAATCAGATTCCAGAAATACCACCGCCGTCAATTTCGCGAGAAACAAACAAGCTCGCCCGGAAAGATTCTACCATTGCCGTTTCTCCCTTTCTTTACGAGCGATCGTGTTAAAAAGGAAAAGAAGAGAACAAGGCGAAACGATAGGGCGAAGTAGCCGAGCAAATAAACTGGCGATTTATAAAACTCCGTTAGAGTGTCAGAAAGTGGCTATGGCGGCGATTCTAACTTATTTCGCGAAGAACGAGAAATTCACGTTTTATCCGGTATCAAAGGTGTCTCTGCTAACCGAAACGCGAGACGGACAAATTCAAATTCCAAAAATGGCGTTTACGTCGTATTCCCGAGACTTTTATTGCGGCTGGGTCGGGGTTGGGGTCGGTTTTCGTTTCAGTCTGCCCGTGGAATTCGGATGAACTTGTTATTTTGCTTTCGTTTCCCAGGAAACCGTGCGAGGAATTTTTATTCCATAGTTCCCGACCGTGGCCCGACCAAAGACAGGCAGACGTTGTCCTGACTCGATTGTTCGTTGTGTACTTTTTCTTCTTTCTCAGCGGGCGAGACTCCTCGTCCGCTTGTTTCACTTTTTTATTCAGTTCGATAAACGCGACGAAGGCACCGTTTGACGCGAACATCCAGATTCAATTTCTTCTCGGATGTTAAAGTACGAAGGATACAAAGATCTAACGCAAGTTAATAAGACGGTATCGAGTATGCGAATTAATTTGACCGCTCTGCGACAATGTGAATCGGCGATGATTCGTTCGACGACCAAGTTTATATCGCGTGACGGATAAATAAAACTTAGCTTTGTTAACGACAGACGCGAAACTTAATTTGCGCGTCTGGTATTTATCGATTTCGTTGTGAAACGTATCACAATGGAACGCGATGACGTTAAAAACTTGATACAAGGGCATGAAAAATTCGAAAAGCCGAAACAAAATATGTTTGTACTTTAAAAATCTCGAATAAGAATATAAACAATTCTTTTCTTCTTCTTCTTCTTCTTCTTCTTCTTCTTCTTCTTTGTGTACTCGTTCTTCGATAGCAAAAAATTCCGCGAGTCGAGTTAGTCGATAATACTCAAAAGTAGTCGTCGATCGCCTCAAGCTGAAAATAATAATTCATATCCTTATCGATTTTCATCTCTCGAAACCGAGACGTCTGTGGCGAGTTAAAGCGTTTAATCGCCTGGATAAATGACTAGGCATTACTTTCTCCTGTTTAAGTTTACGACGTTCCGACCGTTGCAAATCTTCTACGAGCAAGGGGAAGAGGGGAAAAAGAAAAAGGGAAAAGAAACGAGAAAAGTTGTAATTGTAAAAAATAGCGATAAACCGAACGATCGTGTTTGAACGAGGAATCCACGGAGTCGTTGTACGTTCGAATTAGTCGCGTCTGCGTAATCCCCTGTTATTTAGGCACACGTGATTAATTATGCATGCGCGAGGATGTGCGTGCACGAACCGACCGACTGGATGCCTCTGAATCGTATTGTTTTGAAAATCGCATCGAGATGCTCCAGAATGCGGATTGCTGTAGTTTCGACGAATTTTTCGACAAAGTCGAGCGACTTTCTGTTAAAAAATTGTAACCGTGTATATACGCAGTAGTAGCTGTACAACGTTCGACGATAATACGAAAAGTACAATTGGGAAGAAAATTTCTGATCGAAGAAGTAAACGTAAGAGAGGAGAGAATAAAAATTGTTCGTAAATTATACGAAATACCCGAACGGAATAGGAATTTTAATTCTGGACTAGGAATTGGGAATTTGAAACAAAACGTAGTCGCAATAAAACCCACGGACACCCCCAATTGCCAAGGATTAAATTACCATCGCTTAATTGCTCGTTCACCACCTGGCGCGCGAGTCTTCCAGGCATCCTGCTTTGGGAAATTAATCGACCAACCGGACCACCTGCGTACAACATCATCGATACGTAGCCCTCTCGACGATTTTATTAACCCGATCCATATCAAACGATATATCGACGAAGTCTAAATTTGGTAGATGACGATACCGTTTTCGTATTATAAAATGTTAGCCTCGCGAGGGTCAGTTTTTTTACAAACGCGTTTGAAAGAGTGCAAATTTGATTTGTATTAACGCGTACACTGAACCGGTATGCAACGAGGTATATAACCGGATAAACTATATAATAAACTGTATAAAGGTATAAAGCAATAATATATAGGTACGCAACGAGATAAAGGATTAATCAAAATACATCACGAAGTGGATTGTCTGGAAATTTAAGTTCGCCAAGCTAGTGAATTCTATACGCCAAGAAGACTCTCGGTTAGACTTCTCGGCTATAGATATAGACTTATGTCGGTATACGTATGGTGATAAATGATAAACGATTATTTATTAGATACTTTTAGAACTACTTGCGACAGACCGTGCGACATCGTTCCTCGATTATTTGACTCTTACGAGATACTCTTACGATTTCCGTGAAAACTAATTCGACATCTACGTAACTTCCCCTGATAACGACCGAGTGTATCGTCGAACCATTTGGCTCCTGATTCCTGAACTCTACTAGCTCTAACGGATGCTACGTTTGCTAATTTTATAATTACTAAAAACGCACGCATATCGATATTTTACGAGATATCTATGCCTGCTCGAAAGTGAAACGAATGATTTAATATTTCCAGAAAAGCGAATTAACCGTTTTTCGATCGGCGATCTCTCGCTACACCGTTTCTCCATTCCTTTCTCTTTTACCCTGCTTCGAGCGTTAACGTAGCGAGTTCGGAGTCAACGTTAGGGGAAGTGGCGTTGACGAACGGAACGCGAGGAATTCGCCAATGATTTTTCCGTTGTGCCAAGAACTCGCTGTATTCTGCAGACAGAAATTTAAATAACGTACGTAGTAATATCCGTAACACGGCACAGTGCAACTCGTTACCGCGGGGCTACTAGTCGATTTGGAATTTCGTTATCTATTTCGCGAGTCTCTAAATACGTTTATACTTATCTGTGCGCGTTAGTTGCCGGCGGCAAAACGAGGCTGCGGTTGTTTGTTGGTTTTAATTGCTCGTACGCGATCTGAACGTCGTTATGTATTAAGCAGAAACGTGATTACCAAACGGTTTCATTGTTAAATTGAATGTGAGTACGTTTATTGAGAAGGAACTTTTGTCTTCGTTAAAAAAAGAAAGAACAAAAAAGAAAAAAGAAAGGAAGAAGAAACATGAGACGAGAAAACTGAGAAAATCGACGTACGCTTCCGTACGATCTCGTTTCTCGGTTTACGCGAAGTATCCGCTTCGCGTGGTTTCGTTCGACGCGAATGAAAATCGCGTAAATAAAGTTTGTCGATTAAAAAAAAAAAAGGCGCAACGCAACGTACTTGTATTCGTATCTCGTAAAGCGGTGACGCGTGTAAACATCGCCTAAACTAAATAGCTAGCAGTGGTAAACGTATAGAGCAACTTATTACTTGGTTTTAAATTTTGCTCAATTATCTAGTTTGAAAACTTTTAGGAAAACGGATTTTCTGACCGCGTAAATAAATCAAGATCGCGCATAAAATCTAATCGTGAAAGTAAATCGTGTCGTAATTTATCGCGTAAAAAAGGTATCGCGTGAATTCGCGAACCAGCGTATAAAATATTCGGCGATAAATGACGAGTATCTTCGAAAGACGCGTAGGATTCACTTCGCTCGTGGTAATTGTGACACGGTGAAAAAGTTGAAGAGTCGAGCGGCGATGTTCGATCAGAGGTTTGGCTTTCGAACGAGCGTAACTTGCATCCGAGTCATAATTCAACAGCCACAATGATTCGTGACCAAGACGAAGTAGCAACGACACAAAGTTGCAGTCGAGTTACGCGTGACGAAATTTATGTTCCCGCGAAACAAACAAGTCGCCGTACGAAGCTCGTTTCTTCGCCTTTGCTTCGTAACGCTGCTATTCTTCACCGTTCTTGACTCCGTGTGAATTATGGTCTTGCGGTTTTGCCAGGCTACTCTAATGTTTGACCTAATGTAAAAATTCCCTAAAAAGAACCACCATTAAGCGCGATATCCGTACGCGCAAGTTTTAAAGAAAATCTCGCTTGAAATTGGAATTTGCAACGGTAGTTGCGCGAATGATCGCACAGTTAAGCAGGGTAATAGTAGCATCGGTATTTGGAACGTGAAATCGGTCAATTTAATATCTCGTCGTCTTTTTATAATCTCCAACCTTTTTTTAAACATACAACGTTGCGCTATTCCGGTAGATGGGACCGAGATGTTGGAAATAACGCCGGCAATCGTTAACGATAACGACGACCGTGTTGATACTTTAACCTGTTACCTTCCGCGGCTGATCAGTCGGCTCGTACTCCGTCGATAGCGGCCAAACACGCTGCTGGATGTGACAGGCTGCTTGCCTAAAAATCCCTTCGTTCAATGTTGCATTATCGTACTTGTATTAAGGTTAAAGTTGCATGTTTCCATTGCATATGCCAATTATCTTTTAATGGCGTATACGAGATGCGTTACGAGCGGACAGACGATCCAGTCGACAGATTTAGAAGCTGCGGTTTCTTTTTAATGTCCCGCGGTATCGACGACAGTGTAATTGAATTTGGAAATCAGCCTTCTCCTCGCACCGTAAAGTCGAGCAAATGATATATATCGTGTATTATTATTAATATCTGTTACGTTACGTGTATGCTTCGAATTGCAAATTATTATCATTCAAAAGTTCGACAAGAGTTGCATTTACAGTGACATACAGGCTTACGGTTTCGAAGGATCGTTCGATTCTTGAAATACGTTCGTTAATACGAAAGAACAGGTGCTCTGCAGGGTAGAAAGCGTCGAAACTTGAATATAATCAGCTTCTTTGAATAAACTTGATAATTTCCAAGTAAGTAACAGTTTGAATTGAACGCTCGTAAACGATAAGAATCTGTCGATCAACGATTGGCATTAAGAGAATCTCGCCCCTCGATTTCGTAGCAGTAAAATTTTCGTTCGACCTGCAGTTACGTGCTCGCGTCGAGTTACCATCTCTGTCGAGCATCGGAGGCCCCCGCGATACGATCGCAAAAACCGCGATCATTGGTGCAAAACAGGCTGACAGTGTCGGGACGAGAAAGAACTGTTCGCCGATCGACACGTTCGCCATCGCGAATGTTTTATAGTTAATTAATAGCACGGCGGTCGCGGCCGATGGAGACCAGGAATTTTTCAGCAATTATTCGTTTCGTCGGCAACCGTCACGCGCACGCAACGCCGCCGCGTCGCGACGATCGGTCGCCATTATCGACATTGTGCCACCGATTGGCACGACCGATTCCAGTTTGTCCCCTTTCTCGGATCAGATCTAACGAAAGCGAAATAAATCAGCGGTTCCACCGTGAACGAAGCAAAGAATATTTTACACAGGAATATATATAATTGAACGATTAACAGGTATCGATCGATAAGATTTAAATTACGGAATCGAACGAACGTTGCGAAAAACGACGGAGTCTTTCCCTCGGCTGTTCGATGTTTCGCGGCTAAAATTAAAGTTTCGCGCGAGAAAATCGAACAGATCGGTCGATCGTTCGCCTAATCGTCGGCTCTTACGGGTTTTTGAAAGCGGGAGGAAAGCACGTTTGCGAGCGGACGCCGAGATCGTAATTCACTTTCACCGATCGTCGTGTGTCGAGCTTGTTTGCATCGAGCATGTAACGTTGTTGTTTCTTCGTTACCTCGTGACGCCAAATTCCTTGACACGTTGCGTGGAGGATGGCGCCAGATCGCGTACCATACTGTACGTACCGTGTTACGTGCTACTATTCAAATAATAATGGTATAATAATGGTAATAGCAGTTTGTCCGACGATATAATCGTACGTATGCGAAACAGAATTCGAACGAAAAGTACAATGCTGTGGGTTAAGGTAACTAGCCTATTGTGCGTTGCGTGATTCTACCAGTTTGAATATTCTCGTTTCTCTGAATATTTATATTTCCACGTGAAATTAATATGTTACATGTATTGTACACCAGTCTGTCATACCTGTGTCTAGTATCTGTGTCCACTTTCCTGCTGATTTCTCGCTAATTAATTTCGACAATTTTTTGGAAATCTCCTTAGGGCACCTATAATTCTTGAAAGCAAGATGCCACTCAAGTAATATCTAGAAATTAATTTATTAAGAAAAAATTCATCTGTACTTCGTTAGCACCTGACCGTTTATTAAGAGGGTAATAAAGATAGTTTCTCTGCGTTGAATATTTAAGCCGTTAAACTGTTGCAAAATATCCTGTCATTGTAAAATGTAAATATACTTTTTATTCGCGAACGAAATAAAAGAACGAAGAAGAAGGAAGATGAAACGAACAATTTTCAAGAAAGCCGATGGTACAAGATTGCGTGCTTAAGAAAGCGGTATTTCACTTTTTTTTTCTTTTTCTTGTTTTTCTTTTTCTTTCGCGCATCAATTCAAAATTTACGAGGTGCTAAGTGAGAGCACTCGTTTAAATACTCGAGCTGCGAGACAAATGGTACACTCTCTAAAATCCAACTGTTCCAGCGAATTTGAGAAATTAAACTCCACCTTTCCCATTCGTTGTTACTTTTCACCAATTTTTCTCTGGCCTCGTTAATCAAAAGTTTAATTACGCGTTACAAAATATCGCCGTTTCTTTCCATTTCAGTTGACGCGCACGCGTCTTCTATTATAATCTACCTTTAATCAAGAATCTAAGATGTCCCGATCTCGATATAACCGTCTTTACCTGACATTAATATATATATATATATATACACATTTTTCTTTTTTACAACGTTTTAATTAAAAATATCGTTACGACGAAAGTACAAGAAACTTCAGCTGTTCGAAGCAGCGAGAGTTTTCTAGAAGAATTAATTAGAAAATCTGAAAAAAAAGAAAAAAACGCCTTTTTCCTCGGCGCGCGTGTGATCGCCAAGGTGTATTAAAATTGTTCCAATTAACATGTAAAAATCGTTAATTATCAATACGGATACGCCTTTGGAGCAACTGGCTCCATTAATCGAATTGATCACTTGCGTAAAGAAGAACAAACTGGAAAGTAACCAGGTTAATTGTTTGTTGCAACAATATCGGATATCTACTTTTTACCGATAATTATTATTACAAGCAAAGGATCATTAATCTCTAACCGATTATTCGCGCGAACCGTGTTTAGAATCATCGCACGGATGAGGAGCAAATTTTGTAGGTTGAGACGTAAAATGTGTCAGGTTTTACCTACTTTGTCCGTATTACAGAGATTATTATGCTTCCGATATTTCATATATTCTTTCGTATTAAGCGCATCCTGTGCGTCTTCGCGCGCCTTCGAATTCCCCATGAACGCAAAAAAATCTGCAACCTAGTTGCGAGTTGGGCTTTGTGAAATCTCGTGTCATTAATTTTCTATTAATTTTTTCCCCCCGTTAAAAACTGCCCGGCGCATCAGCAGCTCCATAAATATTATTCGCACAATTTGCTTAAATGCAGTCGCGCGTAAAAAGCTTCGCCACCACTGCGCTACACACTGTTCGTATTATAGAATAAATACGAGGCGCATCCTCGACGTAAGTTCTGATTGGCTATTAGAGAAAAGCAGAAATTTATCTCCATAACGTTCGTCCAGTTCTACGCACCTTAAACCACTTTGCCGCGTAGTTTTTACTATTATTCGGACACTTTGTCATAACGGGACATCGATTTTTGTGTCTCCGCTTCGTAGAACGGTGCCGCTCGAGCGCCGAAGGTGGCACCCAGCGTCAACGTAATTCCTCAAATAGCGAACACAAAGTGTTCGATGGAAAGTGACCGTAAAATTTGTGGCGAAGCAACGCGAACAGTGGGAATTGTGTTACGCCGTCCGGAATTTAGGAAGTTAGGCTCACGCCGCTGGGTACCGTTTCGTGGCCTGTCCAACGAGACGAGAGAATAGAGACACGTAAACGAAACGCGATCGCGACTCTCTCGTCTGCTCGCCGACAGACTATAGGCGACATCGTTCTACGAAGCGGGGATAGAAAAACTGGTGACATCTTGTCTCGTGTCCAGTCTCGACAAAGTTGAAAACTACGTACGTAGCGAGGCGGCTCGAGTCGCGGTAGAACGTAACCAACGTCGAAAGACTTGAAACTTTGAATTTCAGGGTTTCGTCGATAGTCGATGGCAACTTATTTTCCGGATTATTGTGCGAATCGAAGGGTTGAGCGAGATTCGCGGAACAAAGTGGAACGTTCGCATGGCAAGTCAGGAGACGGTTCTTCCTGAGCGGATCGGATTTCGATCCTTGTTGCGCTCCGGTTGGCCGTTTCGATCGACGCTCGTAGCTCAACGGGTGAAAGTGCTTAGCGACGCTGAATGCGAGCTTAATGCAAATCGAAGGGAGAATCTCGCTGACGTACCCTCATTTGCATAACGTATTGTCGCTTTTGAAGCGGGCCGGCGACTCGCGAGAAAAGGCCAGAGAAATCCGGACCGTAAAAGCAGCCGATACTCCCAGTAAATAATTCGACCTGGCCGGTTAACGGGGATACCACGTTCTGTTCGTTGACGCGCCACATGCGATCGACGTATTCCCTCGACCTTTCGTTCGAGAAAACGGCGAGGAAATTTTTTTTGCTCGCGGTCTTTTTCGACGCATCCTTCCCTCCGAAAGTGCATCGATCCATCGAATTTGTCGTCGCGTCTTTTCATTCGATCTGTCGTTACACGGTTTTCTTTAAATCGTCGCTGCGTCATTTACCAGGCAACTGCCATCCGATATTCCGATGCAACGCGAAGATATGAACGCGGTCCATGGACGAACGCGAAATCCCGCAAAGACAGAAGAAGGGAGTCCATGTTTGGCGGACGACTTCTTATATAAAGTGACTAAGGTCCTTTGTTTCTTGCATCTTTCCACTTTCCACTTTCGCAAGCGTGCGTAGCTGCAAACGTTTGATATTACTGGATGGACTAACGGTTAGATCGTGGTCGCTTTACGATGTTAGGGTTAATGCGAAAATATTGGATGGACAGTCGGACAGGTATGTGTGTTAAGGAAATTATGTTCATTCCCGATCGTTTCTGACAGTTTTATCATTTACTTTATTGCGAACATCGTACGAGTAGCATCCTGACCTGCTAATACTATTACTCGAAATCTAAGGTAATCATATTCAGTAAGTAGCATAATAGATAGCGTTTCGTTTAATGGTCAATACGTTCCTTCTATCTCTTCTTTAGATTCTAAGACACGAAAGCATGGCGATTAACTGTATAATTTTATTTTCAAATCTGACATACATACAGTTCTCTCTCTCTCTCTCTCTCTCTCTCTCTCTTTCTTTCGCTGTTTCTCCGTTATCCTGTTTATCTACTCTGTAATTTTCGAGTCTGTCGTGTCGGGTTTTTGGCACGTATTTCTACAGACAGGAAAAAATTCCCGAAGAATAATGAAAAAAACGAGCAGGATAACTTTCTGCGTCTTGGTAGAATTCCAGGGATGTTTCTTTCATCTTAGACAGACTTTGTTCTAACGAAGATAAAAATCGTACAGCCAACCAGGTGAAGGATAATCGTTGCCGGGAATTTCAGTTCTCCGCGTCGTAAAAACCTCGCGCGTCATAAAGATTAATGAAATTGCAATGAAATTATTCTAAAATTCTTTCCTCTCGTCGGGTTCGTTCGACGTACGCGACGATAGTCGACGACGCGACGAAATACTTCGAAGGATGAAGAAATCCCCCTCCCTCGGACCGCCTATCCATTTAGAAACGAGGAGCAGAGAAATCGAAAAAGAGAGATTCTAACGTTTTCTTGCGATGAGTCGAAGCATTTATCCGGTATTCGAGTGTCGCGGCGAGAAACGGACACGAAACGCCGGTAAAAAGCGTAAAAATCCAATCAGCCGCTCGTTACCGATATTTTTCTAACCGTCGAGCCGGGAATTCTCGTGAAACCAGGAGAAATGAAGTAACGTCGTTGCTCTGCTGAATCGTCGGTAAATCAATCACAGCAAGATCCACGATTTAGCGTCGCGAGAATCGTGTCACACCTGATCTCCTTCTAACCTTCCATTTTCCACCTGATATACATTCAAAACCAGGAATCTAAGGATCTTTAACGGTTCACTCGGTCGATCGTGAAACTTATCTAAAATATTTGACGATCGAACGGCAAGACAGAGAGGCTGTATATAATAACTAATATAATATCCTGTCTCGAGTAACGAATTTAAGGACCGAGCCAGCGAGATTGAACGAACGAACGGACGTAACGATTTCGTGTAATTTCGTTGCAACGAGTCTCTCTTACGATCGACTTTTGTCTTTTCTACAAGTACAAAGACTAGATAAGAAACTATATTTCAGATATACATAGGCGTGTAACAGAGACGTAACGGAGGTGTATTGTGCAAAGCAACGTTTCACTATCGCGTCCAAGAGATTTTACCGTGGATGGAAACAATCGTTGCAACTATTACGTTATCGTGGATCTGTTTCGGGTGAAAAGGGACGGGGGGAAAAAAGGCGATGACCAACTGCCTCGCGCGGCCCCCGAAGAACAAAGGTGTACGGTTGCGTTCGCTTAAGGAGGCGGGGATCTAATTTCACGCTGTCGTTGCATAATCCTGGATGCGAATATAACACCCGACGCGTATTTATCTTCCACGCTCGGATCCATCGATCTTGTTCGAACGGCCGTATCGAGGGTAGTTTCATTTCGGTTATCCCGGTGAATGAAAATGAACGGGAGAATGCGAATGAAAGGGGAATAAGCGTGTCCAGTATAATATACCAGTACGCAAATTTTTTCACAACTTTTTACACAATTCGCTTGCAGGTTGTTCAAGAACGGTAACAAGATTTCAGATTTCAGAGGTAACGTCGCATTTACGGAACGCGAGTTGAAGAATCGCCACTTTCTTCAAATTATACGTACACGTAGGCGTCGATACGTATTTAACGATCAAAGGTTGCACAAAAAGCTAAGTTACTATACCCGCAGAATTTGCTAGAAACATACCGCTTACCCGCATGACGGATGCAAAAAGATGCTTCGAACGCGTTTCTATAAAATTGATATCGTTTCGTCAGCGAGCAGAACGCGCTCGATCAGTGCGTCGTGCATTTGCCGCACGATCGTTTCGAAACGATCCAATCACGAACGATTGAGCGAAAAGAATGATCGATATGTCTTTTCGACGCGCGTGTAGAGACGGCTGCGTCATCCGACGGATTTCATTCTCGATGACGTTTCTCCAGACCGCGTCGTTGAAATTACTGTCACTCGAAAATCTCGAGGATCTAGAACCAGCTACGATGTACGTAGATTATGATGTACATTTTATTTTATTCGTCGATCGCACGATTCACGCGTTGTGCGTACTTGTTGTTACGTTTCGTCGGTTTATTACTGTCGTTCGATCGTCGTACATGGCCGAATAAATTATCACTGTTTTTTCTTCGACTAATAGACGATTTTGAATGGTTGTTCGTAAATATTTGAATAGGTTTCTAATGATACAATTGTTTGTTTTCTGGACGTAAAGAAATAAACGGCCAGTAAGATATCTTTGAACGTTGGCGCACGTAGTGTTGTATTTACACGTCGTTCGGAACATATTGTGCAGGTTCACGCGCCATATTTCAAGTTACGAGCCAGGTTAATTACCAACTCTGCCAAAACATGGCAGGTGCTGCATCGACTTGGAGTTTCAATCGTTGGCTGTCGCGCGTATGGCGCGATACGCGTACTCTTTTTTTTTCCTTATTTTCGTTTCGTTTCGTCCTCCTCGCGATGAGTAAATTGGCCAAGCTCGGTTAACCTCTGCGAATAATCTTTGGATCATCTGCCACCCTTTCGATAGCAAATAGGCAAGAAGCTCGTTAAAAGTCCTCTGTTATTTACGATAATCATCTTTCCTTTCGATTAATTTTTACTACTCGTACTTCGTTGATTTCTTCGACTCTTCGATCTTCGAAACCGAGTTAAACGAGCAGGCGTAAATTCGTATTAACGCAATGTGAAAAAATATAGCCGGACTGTTCGAGACAATGAATCTGAATATCAAACACGAAAAAGTACGACGTGTCTACCGTCATAGTAACATCGATGAATATGTAATTAATTCAGGTAGATAAAGGAACGAATCCCGTACTTTGATCACGTACGCTACACGTAAAAATATCCAAGAAATCAACTCCGTTGGACTAACTTGAAATTTTCTTCTCACTTTACACGCTCTTTCTAAACATTAATTGCGTCTTAATATGATATCTTACGCGCTAAACTTCACGTACGCAACCGTACAAAAATTCCAACGAAATATTAAACGTCCTTCGATATAAGAAGATTTTCTAACTGATAGAAATTTATTCCTGCTTCTACCGCTATTACACATGGAGAAACCTTGAAAAGATCTTATTTCCACTTCTATCATCATCACGCGCTGAGAAACCTTGAACTTCTGTTCGTTAACATCCTGTAAAACATAAAACCTTCGACTAATCCGCGCATCGTCCAACAACAAACTCGCTTCGGCATTATTTTCTGACTACCGATGCACGATTGCAATTACGCCTACGCCTTGAATCGAACGTCTCTTTAAACCTGCAAACCGATCTTTCATGCCGTACACCTATTTACTCGTCTTACGGTAGATCTCCTGCTTCGACGATGGAAACTTGGACGAAAATACGATCTCTAAACCCGAATATTAGATAGAACGCCATCGAAATAAGGTATTTTTTTAAATCGTAAGATCTTATCAGAATCAATTTTTCAGAACAAACACCGTCACACAGGACGAAACTGCACAGAATCATAATGCATAGAATGTTGATCACAAATGTTGCACGAGTCGATCGCCGACGATACTTTCGTCGTATCTCGCGTCAGATTCTCCTATCAAAATTTTCTTCGAACGAAACGCGATCCTTCTAAAAAAAAAAAAAAAAAAAAAAAAAACCAGAAGCAAAGCTTCCTAAATCTCAAAGTTCGTATCTCTCGTCGATCGATCAGGCAATTTCCAGCGAGCTTTATACACTTGGCGAACTTCTCGACAGCGGAAACCCAAAGGTACTGCTAGTAAAACAAACTGCCGCAAACCGAGAACTCAATCCCTCGGCGATCTATCGAGCTTTCGTTGATCGACTCTCGCAGCGATCTGCATACACGTTTGTTCACAAATTCTCGTCGAATTAGAGATAGCTGAGAAACCGCAGCATTTTTCACAGAACCAAACCACAGAAAGACCATCGACGTCTATCTCGACGAACCAAGCACCGCTTACTACGTCGTCGCTCTCCTAATTCACACCACACATTCTACGAATGCTTCGCCGCAAAGATATTGCTCCAAAGCGCGAAAGTTGCGGCAGGAAACGTCGGACCGACAGAATTTTCCCACTTGGAAATTGGCACTTTCCTATGTGCGCGCGCCGCTTTCGCGGATCGAACGCGGAACCCGTTCCTGCTTCCTGGACGAACCGTCGAAAACTTGTCCGCGCGAAAGACCTCGAAACGCTTCCACTGAAAATCGCGCCGCTTTAGCCGCTTTCGCAATACGGACGACTGGTTGCGCTCGCGCGTAACTCGTCGCACACTCGCACGCTCGTACTCTCGCGACGAGTAGATCGTTGCACCGCTCGTATCCACGCGGTCGAATATACACGCGCGTGATACACGTGTGCGTGTCTCCCCATACATGTCTCGGATCCAGAGTCGTAGAGCGTCTGCCCACACGAGTGTACGCCATGATAGTGTGTGTGTGTGTGTGTGTATGTGTGTGCGTGCGTGCGTGTGAGCGTGTGTGCGCGCGTGTGTGCGCGCGCGTGTGTCGATCACACGATCAGACACACGGCCACGGATGGGAGACACGCTCGCGCGGATCTGCACGTACACAGAGGCGCGCGGAGAACAGGCAGCGCACGTACGAGTGTGTACTATACCGGAACGAAGCGGAGAGTGACTAACCTCTGCGAATAGAAGATGGACGTCCACGGGGATAGCTGGCAGGAATAATCCTCTGGTCGACAGCTGACTGAAGAATCGATGGAACGGTCAGAGAACGATCGTCGTGACCTGTCTCTTATGCCACGGCATGCTGCACGCTCGATATTCTTCGTCCAACAGGCAGATATTTCGCCGGATATAATTCATAGAGAATGACGATCGTAGTCGTTCGGGCACAAAGTGTCACAGTGGAATCGACGACGAAAGTTGGACGATAGCCATTCGGTTTGTCCTTGACGATAGACGGATCGAGCAACGAGACGCACGGTTCGTATGGCGTGCTAGCCAAACAGCGGTTAACGTCAGACACGACGATACACAGGCCGGTATACACCACTGGCAGAAGCCCGTGTTAACCCCGTGGAAATTTCAAGACGAGAGAAGGTCCGGGTCGCACGGAAGAGATCCACCGGCAGAGGAACCCGGACACGCACCGTGTGCCAGGAGAACGGGACGTCCACGCGTTCGCGCGGCCGGATACACGCTACCAGATGTTGACGTCTCGCGAGGAGCCCGGACGCCGCCACGCTAGCGTTTACACGCGAAAAACACTCTCACTCGCGACCGAACACGGACACGTATGTTCCGCTAGCTTATCCACCGGATTAACACCTCGTTGGTACGATGGTTTCTTTCTTCCCGTGGAACGTGTGCGCGCCGTTCTCTTCCTCACCCACTGGTCTCCAACTGTACACTCGAACGTTGTTCACGACATGTACGCGCCTCTGATGTTCGAACATACAGTTAGAATGTATCGTGAAACATCGGCGAACTCGAAAGAAACACGAAGGAATGCGACGACTTTTGCTCGCTTGGACGAAACAAGGGCACCAAGGACCAAAGTCCTCGATGATCACCGATGTCGGCCGTTGCTGGTGGCTCGCGTTACGCACGATTAACGATGCCGCGACGAGCACGATACCATCCTGGGACAACGTGCACCAGGAACGGAGGGGTCTGACTGCGATCCAACCCGATCCAACGTGGATCCAGCTGTTCGTGGACGCCGATGTTGTCCGGGACAGTGTCACGCGGCCGTAAACCGTATTGCTCGCCGGCGACCGTACGACTGTACGCGTGGTGGAGGTGGAGGAAGGAGGAGATAGAGGTAGCGGTAGGTAGTGGCGGAGGAAAAGGTGGGGAAGGAGGAGAACGCTTCTTCGTGTTCCTCTTCGAGACTACCTTGGTGCACCTTCGGCTGCTGATCTCCTCGAATTCTCTATCCGGAGCCGAGAGAGAATTTGTTTTTCTCCGAGAGAAGCCGGATGTTGCGAAGGAAGAGACAGGTCTGCCCCCGCGGCTTCGTTGCTCGAATTTTTTTCCCCCTTCCGGCCGGGGAAGCTACGCTGCTGCTGTCGACTGCCGCGGGAAACTCGTGAAAAACGACTTCCTGGGGAAATTACATAGATACGCTTCAACGAGAACAACTATATAGAAGCCTGATCCGCTGCCGTGAAAACAGGTCAATCTACACTGGCCGGCGGAAGAAATCGAGCAACGCGACGTAAATCGACTGAACGATTCTCGAGAGTTTCACCGATAGAAACGTAGGAATCTCTGTGATGATTTTTATTTACATCCACTGTACACATATGTACGTATATGTATATACATATATATATATATATGGTATATATACATGCATGAGTACATGCATGCATACATACATGCGTACGTGTGTACATGCATACATATACATATATATATATACATATAATATGTGTGTGTGTGTATATATATACACATATGCTTCATTCGAAGTTGCTAGGAGACAGCGGAGAAACGCAGATATAGGAAAAAGAGTTACGACGAGTTGTCTCGACTCGAAGCTTCCGATGGGAAAGCAGGAAGGAAAGAGCGACGACGGACGCGTTGGATCGAGTTGCGAAGCCCGTGCGGACGGTAAGAAGAAAACGGACGGCGCACCGCGACGGACGTTGGCAAGGCAAGGTAAGACACTGCACGCTGGCGCAATGTCTTACGGTGGCCGCGGTGCGCTCTATGGCGTGCATCATGGAGGACTTACAGCGGTATACCTTGCCGGGGCTTCGGCACGCCGACGAAAGGGGGTAGAGAGTCGGGGCCGCGAGCAAGATAGGCGCCACGAGGTGAACAGAGACGATCGTAGCGAGTACAACGAGCCGAGAGAATATATACTAGGTAGGTAGGTAGGTATGTATTTCGCCTCGAGCGACTCCAGGTATAGCGGTACTCTTCGACTTCCCTCCCCGCGACCTCACCTGGTCCCCTACCCTAGGCTATACCACCACCTCGGTTCCAGCCACCTCTCGTTTCCCCTCTCTACACCTCGCCGCCACTACCACCTGGTCGAGTATCCTCCTCCACCTCTTCCTCCTTCTCCCTCTTCCGACCACTGTCCTGGTACCCCACGTTGCCCCTCGTTTTTCTACCTCCAAAGGTGGCCCCCGTGTTTCTCTACGTGTGTATACGTTCACGATGCTGCCGCTCCGCTGCCGTTGCTGCACGTGTCGCGATCCTACGACCACGGTCCTACGGAACCATCGTCCGTGTATCTGCCGAGAACGTTGTGTACACCGTTTCCTCCTCTTCTGCTCTCTGCCTCTGCCGAGCAGAGCGTATAGAGAGTGTGTACGGCTCGACAACACGTACAGACGGTAGGTCTGCGGTCTACCGCTCGACGCAGCGTGCACGGCCTGCAGGATCTCTCAAGGACGTAGGCCGTGAGCTTTTCGGGCCTCGCTCGACCTACTGCTGGACGAGAGCGCGCGCGCGCGCCCAGCCGGAGACTTCGATGAGCGCATAAGAAGGGTCCCTGCCCTCTGCGGCTGAACGGAGAACGGCGCGATCGTTTGGTTGGTTGGTTGGTCGGTCGGTTGCCTGGTGAGACGAGCGCGGCGTACCGTTTTCGTGCGATGCTACGACCCCTCTGGGTAGCACACGTGTGCCGGCGGGATGCTGGCGGGATGCTGGCGGGATGCTGGCGGTTGCGTTAACCCCTTCAACGTGCAATTTTTTCTCGCTGTAACGTTTCGATGCGGAAACCAGAACGTGTGCGGAACTTCGATTCGAGCGTCGATCGACTCCACGCTTTTTCTTTTTATTCGAGCGCGTGCCTAACGGTGATTTCTTCGAAACACGAATTATTTATCTCCGCGTTTGTCCTATAGGGGCTATTGTCGGCTTCGAAGCAAATAATTGGAAATATCACAGGGACAATTGTAGATTATTTGGCGCAGGTAGTTGAGAATATCGAAGCAAGTTGTAAAGGTACAGGAACGTTTAAGATATCGTTCTCTAAAAATTGAGTGAAATTATAGGAAAGGAAAACGAAAACAGGACGGTTTATCACATTGTTAATTAAGTTTCGTATCGGTTCTCATTCTGCGCCCCCCCCCCCCTTTCACTTTGCTCCTAGAAATACGCGAGAGAAATATGGACGAATCTCGAACGTATTCGATTTATAAATTAATTTGGCGATTGTTCTCGTCAACGTATTTTCGTATAATCGAAGTAATACGATAAAAGGGTAACACGTAAATTACGCATCTCGTTGTCAGAAACATTTTCGCCAGTTTGGATAAAAGCTGTAACTATGTACTCTACTTCGCCAGCAAGATAGTCGAAAAAATGATAGCAGCTTCCTTTTTTAACGCAGCAACCGGAATAGCCATTAACGTCGCACTACGAATATCGGACAGAACAATGTCTCACTTTGCTTCGTCGTTTCTCCGCGCTCCAGTTTCTCTTACGTATCAAAAGTTCTTCCCTTTCCACGCATTCGAAGACTCTTCAAAGATCCGATCACCGACACAAGAAACATAAAAAAATACAACGAACAACGTCTTTGTGTTTGCGGCTCTTTAATACGCTCATTGCCAATACTTAGAAGCTTAACGTAACGCAGCCTATCTCAATTTAGATTCATTAGATCCGTCGTTTCATCCGCCAATAAATTTTCCGCTTGACAAGAAACTCGCCTCCATCGCCGATTAAACCACTCGCCTAAAGTGGCCTAAACTACAGCACGCGAAGGTGTAAATCGAGCTTCGAGCGGCACGTCTCGTCCTCTGCTGCAGCTTCCTGTCGGGCGTTCCGCTTCGCGCCTCTCCGCTGCGGTCGCAGGAGCGCGTTTCAGGGCGCGACCGGTGATAAATCGGGCAAAAGGACGATCGTCGAAACGAGGGGATTCCATGGCTCGAGGCGCGCTCACCTCGCTTCTCCTGATACACGCGCTAAACTGGTATTTAAAGCGGTTATCATTTATCGTGAAACCGTTCCGCGAGACGGCGAGCTGCAACACTATGCTCGATCCTTTTTCCCCTCTTTCGCTCGGTTTTCTTTTCTCTTTTTCTCTTCCTTTTCTTTCTTTTCTTTTCTTTTCTCTTTTTTTTTCTTTTTTACTTTGTTTCTTTTTCGTGTTCTCGCGGCACCGGCTGGCCCCTCGGCGCGTGCACGTGCTACCGGGCGATCGGTCTCTCTCGCAAGCGGTGCAAAGAGGAGGGAAAAAGCGGAGACGAAGGCGGCCACTTAATTGCGGAATACCAGCGCACGTGCACGCGTCGATAACGCGCATCCTTTCCGCTCCTCTGACATCATCGATCAGCCACCCTGCGCGATTCTCCCGCTTTTTGCCGCGGCCTCCGGTTCTTTCGTTCGCTCGCGCCACCGCCATTTTTCGCCATCACGGTTATTAGTCAGGATCGGACGGTATTTTTGCCCTGCGGGACACTGCAGATGCACCGATGGCCTCGGGACTCGTTTTACCTCCTTCGAGGATAGATGAGATCGGCGCGACGGAGATAACAATAAGCGTTCTTGGAGATATTTCCCGCCGGTTTGCTGAACACCGGGCTTCGTTATTTTCGTCGTTGTTTCTTTTTTAACGCCGTACATCGTACTCGCCGCCTCGAGCGTCGTTCAGTATTTTGGAAGTTTCCCGATCATCCGTAAATAGAGCGCGCGAGTGTATGACAGCGTACACGTGTAACAGTAAAGACTGTAACCGTCTTTGTGCAATAATCCGTCAACGAGTTCTTTACGAGAATTTCACCGGTTCGAAAATTTACTTTAAAATTGGTACGTTCGTCCAACTTTATGCAAATCCTTATATCGAGCAAAATGAAGAAACTGGTTAATAGAGGATCGGCGTTGAACTTTCGTCCGCTATTGCAGATGCTGTATAAAGTTTTAGTTTCGATAATCTAAAAACCGTATCTCTCTGATCATTTGTCTTTTAATAAGTTGGTACGCAATGTAGTAATCGTAGCCGAGTATCGAGACACGCGTTGTCGATAACGTTTCGACTATACAGATTAGATTAAAAGCATTAATTGCAAAATGTGGTATCCGTTCGAATACATTCGCGAGACAGCGTATCCAATTATAGGTAGATTTAAAAATTCACGAAACAGAAATCGAGATAAACATCGAACGATCTCAACTTTCAAATAAACTTCGCCGCTCTCCTCTCCTTTTCGTGACTCGCGTTATTCTCGTCTCTCGGATAGTCGAAGCAACGCGCAATTTATCTATCAAAAAGGACAAAACGACCGGCGACAGACGCGTTATCTGCCAAAGAAACAACTTCGACGTATTTTGTTATTCGTTTGCGTTCGATTAAGACCTTCTCGCGACGAAAGGAACAAAACGTAGGAAGAGGAAAGAGAGGCAAGCGATGCCGGGACACCGACCGAGACCGGTGGCCAGAGATAAAACCAAAGGCGAATTCGTATTTCTGGCTGTTCGTTCTAATCTCGAACGCGTTACGCGCGTCGTCACGGTGTTCCGCGGTGAATAATGGACACAAAGAACCTAGATCCAACAACGAAAGATGGGTTCTGCCCGCGAGAGAAACTGGTTCCTCTCTTTCGACCGAGTTTACGGGTTATTATTCCCGATAAATCGTCGTCCCGTCGATTATTAACGTCGTTAAGTTTCTGAGAGATATGCCGTTAATCGCCGAGATACGTCGCGTTTTGCTTGGACGTCTGGATGACAAAAAGGCCGAGTGTTACAGTTTTAATCGAGAGAGTGGCGGTAGCAACGAACCGTTAGTTGTGCGCAACACTTTCCAACGAACAATGGTGGAACATCGAATTTAACCAGATACACCTATCGCCTCGCGTTACATGGCTAAACAAAAGTTGATAGAATGGAATTGATCGACGTTCGTAGAAAACCGACCGTTGAATTTTAAAGTTCGACGACGAGAGTAATCGCGCAACAAAGAGTTACGTTCAAACGGACATTTCCGAAAAAGAAAGAGAACAAACGGATCGGGTTTGTTCCTAAATCGCGTGAAAGCAAAGCTGCTTCTATCGGAACGAAGAAACTCGTTCGATTCATTTTATCTACGATCCACCTGTTTCCATCAACTTGGAACGGAACGACGACCATCTACGAGCAATTAGCATGATACAGTTATCCTACGAACTCGCAAAAATACCAATTCAAATACCATTTAACAAACGAAATAATATGACCAATCCCTTCCAATTCTCAACGTCTTTCGCTCAGTCCTATCCTTTCCATCGTGGAATTCTTCGAGCGATCGTCGCATTAATAATCGATGTTGTCCGACGAGAAACGAGCTCGGGTAGAAACGGTGGTAAAAAAGGCGATAGCGGAGTAATTAGCTGGAAGGCCTATTAATCGTGTCCATTAGCCAGGTCGGGCAAATCTCCAGGGAGCTAGGCGAGCCGATCCGTCGAAATCGTCCGCGGTATCGACACGCTTCAACGAGAAGCCGATGTTCCGTTGTCGGATGATTTTTGCGAGAGATCGACGAGTAATATTCGCGAGTAAAGACCCGTACGACTTTCAACGCTGTTTCGCCGATGTCTTCCGCTTCCTTTGCTCGTTTTTCAAGCTGGCCTTTCTTTCCTTCGTCTCGCTTCCTCCGGGCAAGGGTAGCCGGTCCTGTGCACGAAGAACAGCACGTAGATATTCTTAATAACGTTAACGGTTCGTTCCGTACCCCTTTATGGTCATTAGTCCAGTTGCTTTTGCTAATATCGTCCAGGCCACAGAGCTACGGTCTCAGCGTCCAGCACTCCTGCGACTGCTCGTTAGCAGTTCGAAACTACGGGCGACCAGTTGTACATCCCGTGGCCTCTTGTAATTGGCCTCCGAATAAAAAACGATCCGCGCGAGCCGACGGACGCCGGAAACTGACGCTCGCGGTTTTCCGGATATACGATGACTCGGCAGTGTATTAGATTGTTTGTTAAAAGTTTCTTTCGTTTTCTAAGGAAATAAGGAATTACACGAACGAACGCGACGTATTTGTTCCATTACCGCGAAATGGATAATTCTGACGTAATTCAATAAAAGATAGTATAAAGTAAAAAGTGTCCTGCGTCTATTATTTGCTTGTGAAACGAAAGGAACTTTCGGGACGACCTAATATGTTTGGTCAGCGAGTCGCAGAGGTATCTTTCTGATCCCGGAGTCAGGCCGTGGATTTTTAGACATTTCCAGGAAACTGGGAATTACGAAAGTGCGTAGTACGGAAAAATATCGGCGGTCGTTATCAACTACGGCGGGGATGAGATAAACGTCTTCTTGGGTGTCGTTCGTTTAATCGGCTAAAGAAGTAAATTAAGCGAGTTACACAGGTAGGAAGAATTTGCATAAAAATCGGTTTACTTATCGGTTATGCGGTATGATCGATGCTTGTTCTGTTATTTGCTAAAGGAAGGTCGTAAATTAAAATAGATTGCCAGTAGAATTTCACCACATGGCACGCTATTAATGAATCATCGATGCTTGGCGAGTTTTTGCACGATGCACTCGATTCTAGAACATGGAACGCGGTGAATAATGTGTCTCCATTTCCACGAATCGCGTTAACGGCGGATACGAACCTTTTACTCGATCGACTTTCCTAAAAATTTAAACATAAACAAAAATTTCGCAAAGCATTTCGAAAAATTATCGTTGGCTTTCGAGGCATTAAACTCTCCCAAGTATTCGTCTCTCACAGTACAAACTCGGTTTTTTCACATAGGAAAACACGCAATGAAGCGAAATATTGTTTTATCAGTGTTATTAGTTTGCTAGTCGTACCATACAGCGCTACTCTAGTTGCAAAAGAAAGTCATTATCGTTTAAAGGATCGAGCGGAGAAGTGGAACAAGCGCATTACGAAAATAAAAAAAAGAAAAGGAAGAAAAAGGAAAAGCGATATAGAATATATTCCTTCGGGGTGATTTGTCATGAATTTTCAAGTTTCTATCAGTACGTTTTATCCATAATGGAAATATATCGATGAACAATTCCTCGATGAACGCGTATACCTACGATCCAAGAGATTGTCGCGTTCGTTATTTGCAATCTCGATTTAGGAGCCAATTTATCCGCGCTCACTATGAATTTAAAATATGCCTGTTTCTCGCACGACACGCGACAAGATATGAATTTTCATGAATATCCGCGCTCCGATTGCAAGAACTCCTATACCTGTGTGGCTCAGTGTTTTGAACATCGAGGTTCGCCCCATTTCTAGCGACCATCGTAACGATCTTGCTATCGCAGGTACATACCATTATCGAATATGTTTTATGCTTTCGACGATCCTCGTTAGTTTCTAATTGTACCGCGTGAATCGTCTCTGTGTTGTTTCTACAATGGCGAAGATGTGTCGAAACGGAGAAAGGTATAGATAATGATAAGGTTCAACGTTCGGTATACTTTGCGATTGTACGTAGAAAGTGCTCATTGTAATTGACTGTACAATCTAACGTAGTTAGTATTATTATTGGATAATTATTGTTATTAGTAAAATTAGAGAAAACAAGCTTTTGTAAATTGGTATTAAGCTCGAAGGTTTAAATGATCCAAGCGAAACAAGTAATTTTGAAATATTCCGCTGATTACACGGTAGTGTAACTCTTCTTTTCTTTTTCTTTCTTTTTTTTAGTTTTATTTATTTTTTGTTTTTATCGGTGGTAATCGCACGAAGGTTTTTCTTTCGAGGAATTTTTTTGTTTGACTTGCTTTTACAACTTTTTTATTCATGCTGGATACACAATGTGAATAAATTATCGCATTATATACGATACGAGTATTAATGGGATTGATAAGCAAACTAATTTTAAACGGATCTCATTTCTCAATTTGCAAGCGAGCACCGTTTATATGTCGTAATGAATTAGCGATATCTTAATTAGGATTAATAGATCTCGTTCGTGATTTATATTCCATGTGTAGAACAATCGCGTAGAGTTATTGACTTTCAAATTAAACAGCTGATCACCGGTATCTCGTTTATTTCGTCTGTTCCAGTTCTTTTTCCCAACGAATTATTTCACCGATTTCTCTCGATCGATACACGGTTCGTTCATGCGATTTGCGTTCAATTTTTAATTAACGCTACGAATAACGTGATATTTGAATATAACTATATTTATATATCGATACCGACCGAACGTTTGTATTCACAGAGAAAATAAATCCAGAACCGTGTAATTCTTAGTAGTATTTTCTTCGTCATCGTAAACAAGTAATTAATTAATATTCTAACGATAGAATGTTTCGATGAAGTAATTTCAGGAAGAATTCGCAAAATAATTACTGCTAGAAAATCATATGAAAAACAGATTTTCCAATAACGGTATACAAAAATATAAAAAAAAAGATAAAAAGAAGAAAAAAGACAGAAAGTTCTTCGCTCAATTACTTGAATTAATTTACCGATCAAAACCTCGAACCTTAATTAAACACGAGCGAATAAAAAGCTCCTCCTACCAGACATTAGGAACGCGATAGATCGAAGAAGCCTTTAAACTTGAAACTCCTCCAACGTAACCACCGCCGCACAACGTTTCCTACTACTGAAATCATTAACCCTTTGACTGCTATTAGCGCATACAAGGCGCTCAACAAGAACACACTTCTCGTGTACTATCGACGCCTTCGGGCGTCCAACGCAATCCCCCGTTGTATCGTCTCAGCTATATCGTTGCGTTGAACGAAGTTCAAATAAACCGTGTCAAGTCGATAAGTCCCTTCTATTAGTAAAATTGCTCCAATTGAACCCATCCGTGGCTCTCGTGCAAACAGCCGGTAGCTTTCGTTTCAAAGGATAACGGCGAAATTCTCAGCGGTTAGAGGCGCGCCTTCCAACGTTGCGTGGGAGTTGTTCGTCTAATTGTGGATCGTTAAAGGAACGAGCCTATTGCCGCCAGGCTGTTGCAAGCGAGCCTCAAAATCGTTGGCGTTTCCGGTGAACGACCAACGCGTTTAGCCTCGATCCGGCTGCACTTGCCTTGCCTCTACTCGTGTACAAGTACTACGTACACGTATCTCGCTGATGTTTGAACGTCGTCGAGTGTTTCCTCGCGTTTTCTTTCTTTCTTTTCTTTTTCTTTTTCTTTTTCTTTTTCTTTTTTTTTCGACTCGTGTACGTTCTCGTTTGTCTTCAATTATACTGAAGGATTGCTTATCGCGCGATTAGGATCGATCAAGGCGAAAAAGGATGAAAAGGATGAGAAAAACACGACTAGCAACAAAGATCGTTCGCAGCAGAATACGAGAGGATCGTTGCCGATACGTGCGATCCCGTCGAGCATTCTCCTCGAGATACGGAAAGGTTCTCTTACTTGTAGAAATAAGATGACGATATAAAGGTTCATCGGGATCGAATGGCAATTTACATGGAAAAATCGAACGTATCTAATCGGTCAACGATAGTGGAATGAAAATCCGCCGATATCCTTTTGACTACCTGTTTGGCTCGAAACAGGTGAACACGATGTATCGATGGTGTATCGTGCACGTGGCCACGCGATCGTTTATAAACGCGACACGCTCTTCCGTTATGATCGCGCGTACACGGCGTAAGCGGCTCGTTATTTTAATGCAATTAGGTTCAAAGGGTTTTGCAAAAGGAAAGACGCTGGCCAGATATACGAGCGTCACCGCGCGAACGCTCGCTACGGCTACCAGGAGAACCAGTTCCTCGGCCAGATGTAACAGGTGAATCGTTAATTGACTACGGACCTTTTTGTAGACGCGGCAACAGTCCCTCCGAATCGACCACGACCGATTTACTACTATTGCTGAATCGCTGTTTCATCGGTAGCTTATTCCTTCCTTTAGATTTCCAACCGGCCCCGGATGAATGGAGCCTTAGAGGGAACCTGGTGTATTTATGCGAATGCGTGGCCGAAGGAGTATAACTTTACGATATATTTTACGACGCAAAACAGCCGATGGATAAAGGTGGTTGATTTTATTTGCAGCCTTCTTTTATAGTGAATCAGCGTTATATTTTTTGCAAGCGGATAATAACGAAGTAACGATACACGCGAACAAATTGATCGACTTCGCTTAAATTAAAAAGCTAACGATTTCACGTTAGTCAGGCGTGCGTAATGAATATTCAACGTCTCGTGAAACGTTACGTTCATAAATTCATCTATCGTAAAGCATAGATAATTGTAAATGCCATGGAAAATTTAGAAGAACGATGCCTGCAGAATTGTGCGATCGCGTGGAATTTTTATTTCTCTATTAGTAAGTTAATCAAGCAAGAGTAGCAAACTTCTATTTATAGATATTCTCCAACATTTCATGCTAATGGATCTCAAAGTAATTATACATTAGTTTGGAATTCAAACAGCGTAACCTTATTCAATAATGGTTCGTCACTGAGGAACGTATCGTTTTTCGTTGTAGACAAGAAGATTTATTACCACGCAACCTACGCGTTTAACTTGATTGTTGAGCGAATGATGTATTCCTAGCCTTAATTATTTAATTACGCCAACGGATTACTATACCTTGAAATAGAAAAAGCTAGAAGAAGATTTAATGACATTCCGCGTTGAAAATAATACAATAAATACAGCCTTTTGTTAATTCTTTTCTGATATTAAAAACCCACTAAAGAGGATAAGGCTTCGGATGCCATTACGATCTTCGTAGGATTCAATTTCTATTCAAATCCTTTTATTCAAAGGGTAATTAACGTAAAGTAATCGTTCTATAGATACGAATTCTTAACGTTATATCGGAACGTGACTATAATTTCTTCATGCAAAAGATTCTTTCAACTTGCTACCCTTTCTCTTGCTACGCTGCGATATTCCCAACGCTGCACGCGAGAATGTAGGTCGCAACTAACATATATATATATATATATATATATAAATAAAATAGTAGCTTCCGAAATCGTAAAGGGTTTCGGTTTAACGTCACCAAACTGATCGATACCAAATTTCCATCCAACTTCGAACCACTTGATTCCAATACCTAAGCACAGATCGAAAGAACACAGATCGGCAGGAACGTACAGCCGCGTGCAAAAGTCTCTGTACACCTTGCGAAACGGCTATTTTTATTAAAATCAAATGCTATTCGATCGTAAAGTTGATGTGTTCTATAGAGTATAGCAAGATGACCGAAGGCTGTTTCATTATTGCCTTATATGTCATACGAAACATATTATACGTTTTATTTGAATGAAAATATTTCTTTTCTGTAAAATGTACAAACGCACCTATGGATGTCATTTTCATTGGAAGACTTCATTGTCAACCATCGTCGACCGATTCTTAGACTTGAAAGCAGTTAATCGAAGTCTCTGTTTTTGCTGGCTGTGTAAATAAATATCAAATACATAGCGTTGATGAAACGAATCAAAGATTTTAACACATAATTTTCCGCAACGCTTAACCTATAAGACCTGTACATAAGATACCTAGAAATGGAATAAAAAATGTTTAATCAATTTATGTAGATTCCGAGATCACTACTTTCAGTACAGAGTATGATTTAGTATCTCTTTAGAATAGATACCTTACTCAGAGATCAAATTACTCGTGCGTAACAAGTAACGTATCTGGTTAAATTGCAACAATGTGCGCAGAATGAATGTATGTCGGGCAATATGTATAACACAATAGGGAATTATTTATGAATATACTATTCATATGTCGATTTATTAATTTATTCCTGTGAATGTTGTTTCGAATAGAAAAAAGAGAGAGAGAGAGGAATATAAGTTCGCATCTTATTATGATTTTTCGTTGACGTTAACGACACGTTTTACGTCGTGATACGATATCTTCTCTGGAATATTTCTAATCAACTTATCCAATTATATTTAAATTGTTTTCAAGAGAAATATGCGAGTACTGTGGATTCTTAGAATCGTAAATTCTTCTTTCGACACTTTGTATATCTTGTAAAGTGATAGTACATCGTTAGCACAATAACGGCATAACGAAACGGTAGATCATTGAAAATTTCCGAGCTTGCTTTTAATCATTCGTAGCAATTTGACGCAGAGATCTCTGTTATTGAATAATCATATCGCGTCGCAAAATTTTCTTCGTTATCAGAAAATATTCCCGGCTTGTTTTAAAAGATACGATAAGAAAAGACCGAAGAACTATCGATAACTTTCACATTTCCATCAATATTCAGGATACTGCGCTATTTCCGAGTATCAATTTACAGCGATAAATTAACTTGCAGTACAAACTAGAAAAAGGCGAAGCGACTTACGTAAAAGTGAAATCCCACGCGTGGCAAAAAAAAGAAAAAAATCTTCTTATCTGTTCTAAGCTTCTTAACTAAATGAATTAATATGTAAACCCTTTTATTCTCTGGTATTAAATAAATTTCTGGTAGAAATAAATTTCCCTCGCAGGCTATAAAGTTTGAAGGCGATTTAAAAATTCACTGCTACATATCACAAGAAAATCTTGATAACGGCAGACGGAAAGACGTCTTATTTCCATAAGGTAGACGACGACTTGAGTCCTAGCTTCTACCGAATCATACGAACCATAACTAAATATAACCTGTCTCGCTATGGAAAATTGGCTAACTTATGTGACCACCAGATACCGAGTGACTGATACTGCTCGTTACTTTATCAATTTTTACGCGTTCTCTGTGTATGTTCTAAATTAATCGAAAACCAGTTTTCAAAATCGTAAATAGCACCGATTTGCCATTAGTCGATGACTTATATATTCCAGCCAGGCCACCGATGTCTTTGACTATTAAGCTTAATTTAAGCAACCTTAAATTCGTCTGAACGTGTGATAACTTGGAAAGCGTTAAAGGTAACAAAATCTTCGAAACCAGTTTTCAAAATCATAAGGAGGGTCAGTGAAGCATCGTTTCCATCGCATTCCATTCGAATCCACCTCTTCCATTAAATACTAGCAATAACCAAGCACGTTGCGGATTAATGTAGATTCTGTGGCGTACGAGTCGAAGCGTTATGTATAGCGGCTTGCGAAAGCGTTTCAACATTTACAGAAACTTTTTCTTAATAGGTAAAGTGTACAACAAATCTAATTTACATAGAAAGATACTAGTTAGAAATGTGCAATTCAGGAAACTTATGCGGGATATTTAAATTATTTGCATTACTTAGATCGTACAAGATATCTATTATAAACGTACAATTCGAAAAGATTGTACAATTGCTTGAACCGTCGATTATCCGTTATACCGGTAAACAATTATTTTTCGCTAATTCAATAAACATTGGATTCTACGAAAATTCTCAGTACTCTTTCCTTTATTATTATTATATATATATGTGTGTGTGTGTGTATAAGTATTTATAGATACGTAAATTTACATCAAGATTAGAAGTTGCGAGCTATTATTCGAAACTGTAAGATCGACTTTGCCCGTATTATAAATTTCCTAATCTTATCATAGTGTTCGTAGTCGAGTCGTAGAATTAAGTCTCCGTTTCACGGAATTAATAAATAAATAATAATAAGCAACAATAACGAGATAGAAAATAGCAAATAAATATCGAGTGTACAAGTTTCTTCCGTCTTTTGCCCATATCTTGGGTATAATATTTTGACGCAATTTTTAATAAATTTAATTTATTATACGATTAAATTCGAATAGTTTATTAAATTTACGAACCGTGAAACTGTAACGATAATTGTTGCCACTGTTTTCCGTGTTCTTGATCGAATTCTAAGAATTGTGAAATTACCAGTATACTTCCTAATTACGTTTGCACAGTCTATAGAATTATTGATGGTATTTTGAAATAGTACAATACGTAATAGTTAAATAATATCTGATATGCAATGCTCGAGCTTCACAAATCACAATCGTCGAACAACAAATGCAGCTGGCTTAAATTATTATTCGCTTTGCGTTCAATTTCAGTTCGAATGGTAACTGTAGCAGCATTAAAACAAAATATAAAATAATTACAGTATCGTAACGCGATCGTAGCGATAAGAGGGATTCTCCGTTTCCCGATTAGCGCTTCACGATCTTTATAATATTTCGCAAAAATATACTTTTCAAAATGCCGATGAATCGCGATTAATTGCCTCTCGGATCATTGTCTATGCCGGCTCGCATAAAATTCAATCAGAATATGAATTATAGCAGCCCCGATGTCGTAAAGAATTCCAATCTGCCAATAACGCTAGTTCTTTAACGTGCTCCGGTCGATTCTTATTTTCTTATCTGGACACATCACCCGGCTTCATAGAAACGCATTAATTATAAATCTGTTGGTCGAGATCGGCGTTCAAAGTTACGAGGAATTCCAGTCTGTAGCAACGTATTCTCGACTATGCTATAATCGAGTTCTGTTTCTCCATTAATGTGCAGATACCTGAGTGTAGCTCGAGACCAAAGAGGAAAAAACGTATATCATTAAGTATATAATTTACGTTGGTGTTGGTCGGTCGTAAGGTGTTCCAATTCGCCATTGCTCTCTACTGCACCTTAATCGAATTCCATTTTTTCCCATTAGCACACGCGTTAAACACTTTATAAAGCTGAAAAAATGGCGCGTTGCTGCACGTAATTTTCAAGGTTACAACATATGGACCTAACTCGCTGTTACTTGTTCTCCATTGCATTCTAAACTCGAGTCTAATTCACCTGTCGCGCAACATGTTACTTCTCGCGTATCGCGATACGTGTCAACCCAATTCCTTTTTCGATATTTTCGAACAAGTTGTAGTTCCTCGCCACGTTTTATCACAAAATTGCCTTCTTTTTATCTATTTTTTCTTTGTATCAATATCTAAAGTATAAGGAATATTCGTTACGTAACTTGTAATGTGATCGCGTGATTTGTGTTCTCTCTTGCGAATACGACAATTAGTTTTTCTACTTAACAAGGAGCAACAGTTCTGGTATCTCCGTTTGTTGCCAATATTCGCAAGTTTCACGATGCACCGTTTAAAAATGACAAGGCATTCCGGTGGCTGCCGTTTCCATTTCCTCGTCGACAATCAAGTTAATTCCATTTACTCCAAATTAGATCTCTATCTTTACTCTGCACACCGATATTCGCAAAATTTACAGCAAATATTCGTCGTAAAGCGCATATCGTAGAAAATCTAATCGCCGCTCTGCCCGCACTTTACTCTCCATCTTCGCGTTAACGTTCGACCACTGCACAATACCCGAAATAACATAAATCACGAATCGTACAACTTCCAAGCTTCCAACCTGTCCCACAAATTACAATTTCACTCGCAATCTGAAAGTACCATCTACACGTTTCAGCCCAATTCCATTTTTCCATAAACTCTTTACGACTCGAAAGAGTACACATCCCATAGGCGCGTAATTTCCAAGTTGCAGGATATCCCCAATCAACTGCTCGCATACGTTCGACTTGCATTTACCCCGTACCATCCCAAACACTTTAGCCTGTTCCAAATAACATATATCACGCGTCGTATAGTTGGCAAAGTAATAGTTACACCCAACGATCCTCGGATATCGCCTCTCTCTCCTGTTCACCATTCGAATTCCATCTTTCCCTATCAACCAAAACGATTCGAAAACGAAACACAGAAACGCGTCTCTCGTGTGTGCATAATTCTGCAAGCCACGAGAGCTACGGGTACTGATCGGCCATTAGTCATTTCGCCTCGTGTTGCGAAGTCGTACGTATACGCTACGGGTCAAATGTTTCGGTACATCTACCACACTCGATGATCACGAGGAGAGAAGCGCGATATACTCATTTTTCTCCATTTTCCGACTTTACCGTCAATCTACGATGAAACAAGAGAATTTTAATATGACGTATGGTATTCGTGAAAGCATGCACGTGCATCTACCATAGGAAATTTTTATTCCTCCGCGTTATACGATAAAACATTTTCCATTAGCGTTCTAATAACGTACGACCGTCAACGATCGGGTTGGTAAAGTGTAAAACCAATTCGAAGATGTTTGTGGAGCACGTTTATCGACGCGTTTACCACGCGTTCATCTCGCGTGTGAATTTTTACGTTCGTTTCAAATCCTATCGGTCTCGTCGTGATTCCGATGTCTCGTCTCGCTGCGAATGAAAGCTTAAAATGTTTCGTATTGCTCCTATGATATTATACAGGGTGTCCGACTTTCATCTGTAAATGCGAATCGCTGCTAAACTACGCGCTACGTGTACGTCAGTTATTTCACGGATGGACACGCAGAGACGGTACGTACGAAGGTGACATAAATTTTGGTTTTTTAAATGGAATCGTATAATTAGTCCCGATGTCGTCTACGAAAGAAAATTATTCTTATTTACGTCGAGAAACTATTTATTTCGCAAAATCTATCGTACGGAAGAAGAGGCAAACGAACGGAAAAGTCGTGTCTTTTTCGCTTCGTATTCCATAGGGCGAATTTCACAAAACGAAGGTTAAAGATATCCGCTTGAACTAAAGATCTTTCGAGATGAACGCGACAATAATTTTTGTACAGAGACGATGTCAAGACGAATCGACCGGTGCGTGAAAAAAAAGAAAAAAAAAAAAGAAAACGCACGATTCCACCTAAGAAGACGTCATATCAGCATCGTACGATCTCTGCGCGTCTATCTACAGGAAACATAATTACACCAGATTTCTGTCCCCCTGTCCCCGGAATCGTTAAATTCCAGTCTCAACTCCGGTAGTTCACATTTCCAGATGAAAACCGGTCACCCCGTATATTCATAGAAAGTTTCTGCGAATATTCGTGCACTTTAGCGAGCCATTAGATTCACGACAATTTGGATATCCAGACTAGCCTGCCAGCAGCAGCGTACAAAAATTGACAAATAAATGCGTCGAAATGTGGAAAAATATTTCAACCTGCCGACAGGTTCGTATCGAAACTTATCCTGTCCGATGGAGTTGGTCGGTGTTTTCCAAGAAGCATAAATCATCGCGAGTCGCAACAGCGAGTGAATTGGAAAAATTCGCGGAGGAATTCGAATAGAACGAACGGCCGGCGGCTGAGGTGACCGATCGAATCCCATCTTTCGCCAATGTCTAAGCTTAGAGACGGCGAAGAATATGGGTCACCGATCGTATAGTCGAGACCAGTTTCCAAAATCATGGGGGGGTTCCGGTGTGTGACCACGCCGTGAGCCAGGTGCAACAGGTGAGTTTAAGCCCCGACAGTGCGCGCCGTGTCCTACCCGCCAGCGCACCGCGAACCTGGTTCGACCAATCGCACAGCGAGACCTACATACGCGCCTCCACCTCGCCGTTCCCTTGGAGAACATCCGACAGGTATATACTCTGTTCGACGTAACTCGCGATACCGTTAAGAAACCGCCGGTGGTTTCAGTCGAACGGAACTCTTGCCGAGCAGACGCTTATAGTCCACCTTCAGGTGTGGTATAAGCGCTTACACATAGATACGCCAGAGTATTCGCTCGCGCATTCGTACATATATTTTATGAATATATTATGTAAAGCGTTGTATGTGAAACATTTTGAGATTTAATTAGCTTGCGTCGCGATTATACTCGCAAGGTTTCAAATAACAAATCGTACACAGAAGACGTAAAAGATATTATTATATAAGGTTGTTCGAAAAGTTCCCTTCGTTTTCGTAAACAAATGACAGACGCGCGACATTTTTTCTTTTATATCTCGTTTCATCGAATTACATACGATCCTTCGTTTTGTAGCAGTAGAACAATGTCAACGTTGTAACGCATGTTTGTCATTGGAACATTGCCTGTAAAGTCTGCAACGTGAAATAATCATTTGCGAAATGCACCGAGCCGAAGAACGAGGGAAGATACGAGGAAAAGATGCGATGATAAAAGTGACAAAATCAATAGCGACAGTGCGACGATCGATAGAAAACGTATAAACGAGAGAAGAATTTAATTTTCTCGTTTTACAAATTCCTACATTAACGTAGAATTATATTCTTATTACGACGCGTGATCCTAAATCGCTCGTGAGCGAACGCGTGTCTAAAAGGCTAAAATAAATTAATTTGCCTACAGATACTATGCGCCTATAATTTTTGTTTGTTACGGACAACGGAAGACCGGTAATCAAACGAAATTCAAACTACAAAAGGTTAATAATTTGCTTGTCTCGAGCTGGCTGAAAAACAAGAAAAAGAAATCCTATTACAAAGGGGGTTGAATCTCGTCTCTGCTCTTGTTGGTCCCATTAAAATCTCTCGAGATCATCGTTCCACTGCTCTTTCACGAGATCGCGGCTCGTTAACGTATTCCCCTGTAGGTTCGGTGTCGTTTTATTTTCTCGTTTGCACCGAGTCACGCTCTCCTGATGTTTTCCTCTTCGCCTCCCAGCATCCCCGTATCGTCTGCCTTTATTTTTCTCTCCCCTTCATTGTACCGGTCGATGCTGTTTCTCCATGCTTCGCTGGCCAGCACCGGTGCTCTCGCGGTCGGAAGCATGCATTTTCCTTCGTTTCGTGTCCGTGTATTTGTAACAGCGCGAGAGCACACCTCGTGAAAAGACCTTCGCCACAGCCGTTCATCATGCTGCACGTTCGAGTTAGTTCCTGTTGATCGCCGCGAGATACACCTCGGATATTATTGGTTGGAAACCGGGGTAACCATTTCTTTTCACCCCTGAATAATTGTTATCACGTGTTGCCACGTGTTGCCACCGTTGCTTGCGATACGATCCGACGTACAGTGTGTTCGCGTCGCGTTACCAAATACTTTGTAATTTTCGTTTAATGCGCTTGTTGCTGCCAAGCTGACCTTCGCTGCGAACACGTTTACGCGATACGTAATAAAATTATTTTTAGTCGCATAAAGCAATTGTATGGAAATAGATGAAGATAAAGCGAACATTATTCGTGTGGAAGATGATATTCAGAATAAAGAATACGAAGAGTATAAGAGTATAAGAATAACAAAGTCAAATTAATCCTTACTCTGCAGCTCTGATTAAAGCAAATCGATAAAGCGATAAATTATATAAAATTCGTTATTATAAATTTAATATTCTCTGTCGAAGTGAAATATATGACAAGTTTGTTTCCAGCATATCAGATTATTCGATATTTGCTAATGCGTCAAATTCTATATAATTACAACGTGTAAAAGATAATCTAAGAAGCGACAATTTATGGCTTCCTGAAACACGTTGCTGGAAACGCATTCCGCTCGAATCAGCCAGGTTATCAGAACTCTACTTACTCCGATATCGCTTCTTCATATTCGAAGTATTCTGAGAATATCGCTCGCCATTACTTGCGTATCGTTTCTTTATCGATGTTCCTCGAAGAAATATTCAAATAGAATGCAGGAAGAGGATTTTTTTAAGATACCCTTCGACTCTTGATATATAAAAATCTTCGAATAAGATGGGAGCTGCCTTTTTCGAATAAAAGTAGCAGATTGCTTCGAACGCGACTCAGTTTATCCTCGCTTCCACTAAAATTCTAATTAACACCTGCGACTGTTTCAACATCGTTGGAATAGAAAAGAGAAAAACCTTCTCACGAACTCCCGCTATACGCGAAATCTAAATTACGCCGATAAATATCCCCGCAGCGAAACGCCATCATTCACGCGCGAGCCTAATACAAATCGTAAGGTTGAAAAGCGATTTAACACGCGCTTACGCAACTGATTTACAACCGATCGAGCCGATGTAACTAACGCACCTTTGCTCATTCACGACCGCAATTAAAATTTATTTGGGCCGACCATTTTCCATATTCCAGCCTGGCAACGCCATTCTCGTCCAGCTCCGTGATCGCAATTAAAATTAGCGAGATCGAGGCGAAGCAGCGTGTCGTTCGAGGTTGTTCTACCCGCGGTAATTAGTACTATTCGCGGCTAAAACCGGGATGTCGTACACTGGAGAGTTGGCACCGGTTACGGAAGTCTCGCTCGGAGATCACACGGATAGAACGCGCTAACTACAATTTCGTTGGTTTCCTGATTTCAACATTTTTACCAATAAGGATTTCGCTTTATTCGTCGAGAAGCTTAATACGTTCGAAGAGAAAATGGCAGAACCGCGAGAGCAACGATCGTGGCCGTTCCATTTGCTCCGTGAGATTAAATTCTCGTATGCGAGATGACGAAGAATTCCTCTATCTTTATTTCTTTCTTCCTTCTTTCTTTTTCTTTTCTTTTTTCCTTTTTTCTTTTTCTACGTTTTCTGCATATTCACGACGAGTACGAGTAATTATAATTTCGCTGTGTAATGTTGTTAAAGTGATTAGAAGAGTATACATGTATAAATGTCGAAAAGAACGTGGAGGTTTAATTAGTAGAGTGTGTACAAGATAAATTTTGTTTGGATTATGCCAGTGAAAATGGCATAAAACTGTGTTATAACTGTATGGAATTTCTTTTGACGCGAAAAGATGTTCCTGTTACGTGCAGGATTTTAATCGTCTTCCACCGACGTATCGACGTTTCGAGTAAAACTTATTATTTAATTAAATAATTGTCTCGGGAAATTTACGATCTGCGCGCTTGTTAATTAATTCATTTCAGAGATAATCAACCGTTATATGATATAACAATGATCAAATATTAGAACAGTTAATAGTTTAACTTAATTTAACAGATATACATTTCGCACTTTAACGTTAATCCACATAACTGAACGCGATATTAATCTGATTATTATTCGAGCAATCGTTTTATCGAATTTTTGTTCTCTCGCGTACTACTCGTTCTCTAATCGTGACTGTTTATCGCGATACGACTAAAACATGAATTTTCTCCTTTTTTGAAGCGTGACAACAATTATTTCTGCTCGTTACGACGCGCAGTCTTAATTTACGTAAATTGCGGTCTTACCGACTAACTATCGAAACAATTTTATGTTATAATTTTGTTGTTTCGTGTACTATGTGTTCGGTAATTACAACCGTAAGACAACTGACCACATCATCATTTTTCCACGTGTTGTAGGCGTAATATGCAGATTCTAATTTGAGAAGAGAGATAACTTAGCAAGGGAGAATCTTACAAACTGATATTCTCTGTTACAACTTTGTTGCTTTATGTACCGCTTAATTGATAATTACCAAGCGATTAAAGTGTTAATTTTCTTTATCTTTCAAGGACAGCGATTATTTTCCCCTAACACACCTTAATATATTCCACGTTGGGAATAAAACGGAGCGTCTCTTACGCAATTACGTATTAATCAACAACGTTAGGGATTCGACATAAATGATAAGAGATTCCGATTGCAGATAATTTTCGCGATTTCAGTAGCTTTAAGCTGAGCTGTAATCAGTCGATTCGTAATTGACAAAACTCGTGAAATTTTTCAAACGCGTCTCCTATTTAAATGTCTACAGTTCGCTTCTACTTCCTTTATCGCCAAGTTTGTTACTACCATTACGCAAGAAAATTTATCAGCCTCGATAGCTTTATTACGAATATCGCGATTCGGTTGCTTTTATTGGCTCCGAAACTTAATCACCATCGACCAACCTCTTACAAATTTGCTAAACGCAGTAACATCCTCTGAAAGCCTAACAAAACATCGTAAAGAACATCGTCTACCTCAAGAGTAATCTAAACAGAACGAGACTGATTGTAGAACAGTCGAGTTCGCTATTTCCGTTTCAACTATGCTCGCACATAGTTCCAGCAATATAGATGCGATTTTTTCGCTTTGCATAAATCATTCGCGATCCCCGTAAGGAACAGAGAAATTTCTCTCCTGTCACGTTCTGCTCGCTCCATTCATGACAGAGAAAGAAGAAGAAGAAGAAGAAGAAGAAGAGGAGGAGAAGGAGGAAGAGGAGGAGGAGGAGGAAGAAGAAGAAAAAAAGCCCTGTGATTAACGTGAACATCCTGTGTATTAGCGCGATCGTAAACTGTTAATCCTCGAATAAGGTTAACCACTCGAGAGATACGGTTATAATTAACCGACTTGAAACGCACCGGAGCTTCGGTGTGGGTAGATCAATCCGTGTTTCATTGCGTACAGTTGAGAACACCGTAGGTAAAGATATTTGCAAATATGACTCAGGTATCTTTTTTTAAACATCACGTCTCGATTGAATTAACGCGCGCAGGAAGCAGTTGCAAAATTACATTACGGCTTAATTGGCACAACACCGGAATAGGAATTCTTACGTATTACAAGTAGACGAGCAGATGTTTCCGAAATCGTGGTACAATCGAAAAAGAAATGATTCCTCGCGTGAAAGTAAGTCGAAGGTATAGGATTCATTTGGCGTTTTTCGTTCACCGTTTTCGAGATAATCGAAAATAATGTTCAAATTTCCTTATTATCATTCGAAATACATATCCGAACGTCGATTCGACTTACGTACGCGAGACCATTGACCAAGGAGAGAATAGACGCGACAGCGAATTGTACTTTGGTGTCTCATGTTCTGAAATATCGAGCTCGAAAGCAAATCAGAGATCGGTTTAATTATTTATTAAGAATTTAATTATCGATCCGAAACATTTGATCTATTAATTTCTAACATTTAATCCATTAACTTAAAACATTTATAACAATTATGCCACTAATATTGAACAATCATCCTGCTTTAACGATAAACGGGATTAATCTGCGATATATAATGGAATCCGAGCGTGGTCACCTCCACGTGGTGGGTTCCGGTAATTGTCGCTTAATTGTACGCTTTCCAAATATCAACATCTCGGGATATTATTCTAAATATTATCCTATATTCTAACGAGAAATATAATATTTCATTTCGACGATGGTATCGCGTACCGATATTTCCAAAAGTGATACTATTCGAAAAACGACATCAAACTAAGAACTGCTTTGATACAGTTCGCTTTAGACCATCAAAAGACACCCAAGAGAATTTTGGATGACTTAGACTGGACCGAGACCCTTGCGGGAACATCGTGAGACGACGCGAGACACCGTGGGATAGGGTAGTGCGCGCGCGTCTTAACTTCAATTAATTATAAACTAGATATAAAGTAGGCATAATCTACGATGTGTGTGTAATGGTTCTGTGGGAGATAAATGATGCGTGGTTTACACCTTACTTCTAAGTTTTAGGTTTAAGTGTCGATTTTAACTCTCTGCTTAGACAGGCAACGTGGGACGCGTACGTCTTAGCTTTAATTAATCAGAAGATAGATCGGTATTATTTATAATTATTATCGCCCATCTTTGGACGCCGTGGGATGCGCGTTTTTTAGTTTCAATCGATTTTAAGATAAGTATATGTAGGCTGAGTACGTTGTACGCGCTCTTTTTACACTGTCCAACTTATCGTTCTAACGCTTCGTTGTAACGATAGATTATGCGATTCTATATCTTTCATATATACATATACACATATATATATAGGTTTCGATAAAACCATACGAGAACCATAGTTTTGATCGAAACCACTCTAATTGAACGACTATACCGAATCGGTAACGTGACACGAAAAGAGAATGGCAAAGGTGATTCCACGGATGATCCGCGAATCAACGTTAATATCAATTCGATATTAACTTGTTAACGAGTACAAAATCAACAATCAGATATTATTACACGAAACGTGTTAGACCGTAAACTCTGTAACTTTCATTTATATTCATTTATACTCGGGCAGCTGTAACTAGGATCACACGAGCGACGAGTAGCGATTTCTCGCGTGCTCGTGCGATCGAAAGGATTCAGGATACACGAGCCACGCGATTTCTTGTGGCGTTGATCATCCGAGTAACCAGCTATAGCCAATGTTCGTCTCGAATATGGGTTAGAGAAGCTGTGAAAACCGATCGACGCGTTTAACGTTAACGCGGTGCTTGTACCGTGATTTTTCCCGTTCTGCTTTACGAAGACGGATCGCAGCTAATTAGAAGAGTCCCGAGCCAGCTGCGTTTATCGTGTTTTCCTGCGTTTCGTTCGACTCGCACGATACCAATTCATGCTCGTGGAATCGTGTTACGGTAACAGGACGCTTCGAGAGTTTGATCTATTAGCGCTCGGCTTTCCATTTTCCGAGAGTTACGACGAAGAGTTACGAAGAGATTTTGGACGAAGCGCAGATAATTTGTTCGAGTTTCTCACATTTTCGACAGAGATCGATTCGTACACCGTACGTACACTTGTTCGCATTGTTAGTCGGGCGCGGCAGACTATTTCTGTATTTATCGTTTTGCATAGTAAAGTAACGATTTCATTAACGAGGTTCGATCCTTCGTTTGTTTCGGATATTAACGTTATTATTAATAAGATTAACTGTATCGATATAATTAACTGCGTAAAGCGGTAGAGTAGATTGCGACCGATCTTACATCCTCGCGAACGTAACTAAAGAAATGTCTATTTATTTACGTACACGACGTAACTAAAAAAAAAAAAAAGTGACGAATAAAGATTTGTTTCGGCCGCCGAATACGAGAACAAGCAAGAATCTTCGGATATTTTATACATTTTTCATATTGTACGTAGTCCGCAGATTTACGAATCCTTAAGATCCTCGATAATCACAATCTCCCATGAAACCTAATAGGAAACTTGGAAATGCAAGTACAGGTACTTCGCACGGAACAATTCCATCTGTCAAAATTATCTGTCGGAAGAATTTATTATTAAACAGATTATTGCACAGTGCTACGAATTGAATACACCGTGAAGTGTTGCGAGTAGAATGCGAATACATCTTATTTTAGAAACGTTTAGAAAGTCCTAAAGCGGCTGACAAAAAACCGGAGGATTTAGGAATCAGGACGTAGGCGCGAGAGAGACAGACGACTTAGAGCTACAGAAAATCAAACAACTTTGAATATGATCGGCGAAACTGCATCATCCGCGAGTACCGTAAAGCGCAGATTAGTAACTGGCGGATTGCATGGTCGAGTTGCAGCACGGAAACCACTCTTTGAAGCCGCAAAACAAAAACAAAAGGCTATAGAAAAGGCAGTGGGCTAAAGGAGCATGAGAAGCAAACCTTAGAAATCTGGGAGAACGTTTTACAGAGTGACGAATCGAAATTCCAGCTGTTTACTACAAACAGGCGAGTTCTTGCGCGTTTACGTGGCGACCAAAGGATATCGCGGCAATCCGTTGCACGGAAAATTATTAATTAAATGATAAATTATTTCTAGGATCTAACTTCGGAGGTTACTTCGTCTGAATTTAATCCACGTTCTGTATCTATTTTACGAAACGCGCCGTATAATGGAATATTATACGACAACTTCGACGATTCGTTAGATTACGAAGTATGGTAAGGAGAATTTTCAGGTTTGTTCCAAGTGACTACCGAGCCTCGAACGCCAGAGATACGTAGATTGATCGAACATCTGAGATCGAGCTACGAAATGCCAAGGTTTACAGCGGACACGTTAGAGAATGTGTCCTGACAATATCCTTCGAATTAGCTGAAATTGGCTAAAATTCTAAGATGGTAGAGGAAGAGTCTGCGATCTATTACTTAAATCGCAATTTATTACTTCTCCAACGTTATCAGGAAATGCACAAAACTCTCTGTTATCGGTGAACTATCGTGCGAAAGAGTTCCGATAGCGAACTTTCAATCACTGATACGTACAATACTCGAGATGACTGCGTCCGTCCATAATTACAAGTTCTGCTGGCTCGAGACGAAACCGCAATCGTCGGATACGATAAAAACGAAATTAATCCGAAGCTATAAAATTGCAGAATGATAAAAGAAAAGGAAAAATATTTTTCAAAGACGCACTGTGCTATTGGTAAACTATTGCGTAAGAGACTTTCGATAGCAAACTTTCGATCGGTAGTACATCTAACACTCGAGGCGAGTGCACCTGAAACACGAGCTCCGGCATCGATCACGAAACGCGTCCGAACGTCGACTCGCGAGCGGTAAAGCTCGTACCAATGAGCGTGGTGCTCGGCATATCCTCGTCCTCGTCCGAGTCGTCGTCGTCGTTGTCGTTGTCGTTGTCGTCGTGGTCTTCGTCGTGGTCGTCGTGGTCGTGGTCGTGGCTGGGTTTCTCGAAGACAGCCGAGATGCTTCGTAGCGATAATCCTGTCCCGCTGAGAGACTCGATGCTCGAGGTCGGTCCATAAATCGAGCGACACGCGCGTTGCGAAAGACCGCTCGAGAGCGTAATGAATGTTGGCCGCGCGGCGTCGACCTACTGCGTAATTGATAGGAGAATCCGCGAGGCCCGTCCTCGGCAACCAACTAGACCAGCGAGTTAGAGGAGCGCTGCCGGTCGCGATCGAACGAATCAAACGGAACGGTTCTGCGAAACGCGAACGAAGCGAAGAGACAGACGCGGCCTGTTCATGAAATGAACAGAAGCGCGATAAAATGAGCGACGCGAGGTTACAAAATTCGGCAGAGGCGTATATATACAGGGTGATTTGCAAACGCGTATCGACAACTTCGTGTCTCCGGAGTTCGTACGAGTCGATATAAGCGCGTTGACGCGTGTAACGCAAGAGCCAGATCTCTTAAAAATAAGAATCGTCCTTAACGAGTCATAAACCAAGAGTCGAGGCCTCAACACATACGCGGTGATTTGTAAATGCGTGTCGATATTGCGTACGTTGGTTTTCGAATAGCGGATGATCGAAGAAAGTGCACAAAGTATCTCTACGTATATACCTCGTGCATCGACAGTTTATTACCGGAGTAAAAGCAATTTTCCATCGTACGAACAGATTGGAACTGATCTAAGAGCCTTGCGGATAGATAAACGTTAAATTCACCTAGGAAAGACATGGAATTAATTTGTACAAGTGATACCGTCGATTATCGCGGCATCCGAAAACGAAAAGCTAAAGATAAAGCAACGAATTATCGTGAAACGAACGAACAGAGCGAACTCTAACGCAAAAACGAAAGACTCGTGGATATTATGCTAATCGAGTTATCGAACGGTGCCGATCGAAAAATTTCCCTAAACACCTCGAGCAATCGAGCCCGGCTTTTTGTTTCAATTAATCATCGAACCCGTGTAATTAACCGCTTGCAGAACAGGAAGCGAATGAAACTACGAATCGACCGAGATCTCGGCGGTCGCTTTTGGCCATCGACCGTTAACCATGATTTTCTTTTGTTCCTGCTATTTAAAGCCATTTAGAAGCGATCAGTTAACTCTCGGATCGCTATTATCCTTGCGAGAAAAAAGGAAAAAGAGGCGCTGACGCGCGAGCGCGCGCCGCGTTCCAGGCAATAAATATCCTTGTTCGATCTTGAGAACGTGTCAAAGCAAAGCAATTATGAAACCAAGATTTATTATAAAGACGCCGAATGACAAGCGGATTCATTCAACTGTCCTGTAACGCTTTCACGCGGATCGCGACCGTACACCAAACGCAAGCGAAATTACGTTGAAATGAAGTCTGTCTCCGTTGAATAATACGCATCCATGTTTAGATCGAGCGTTCGAGACTCGCTAAGATTGAGTATCTTCGCCTTCTGCGATTCCTGTTTGGCTTAAAGAATAACGTCGAGAGTTTAAGCTCGTGGAGCTTATGTCTAGAACGTCTCTGAGTAGATTAGACCGTTTCATTTCCTTTTTCTCCTTTCTTTTTTCTTTTCTTTTTCTCTCGTTTCTCTCTCTCTCTCTCTCTCTCTCTCTCTCTCTCTCTCTCTCTCTCTCTCTTTAAGTGGAAGATGCGGAATAGTAGTAGTTAGGATTTCCATTTTGATTTCTACGTTAGAAAGTCCGATGATAGTTATTATACCGTGAAAATCTACAGCTTACGCGTATGAAATGTCGTTTCCACGAATTAACATTTTTACCTAAAAGCCTATTTCCATCGGTGTATTCCGTGGGCATAACCAAGCAAAAATATCAGGTAGCCGAGAAAGTTCGTGCCGTTTCTAGGTTTATGTCTATTGATAAAAACGACAGATACCTTCTCTCGGTACCCCGATATTACACCTGTAGAGTTGCGTCATTTGAAGCTTTATTAAAAAGTTATAACAAAGATACGAAAAAGCAAGAGAACAGCAATGAAATTCCTGTTGCCATGCTATACGACGAGAGGAGAATTTATTACGGTAAAGGAGACTGTGTACAGGCTGTTTCACAACGCGCGGCTCCCGCTTTAGAAATGGACAACAAAGTTCATTTGAACGAGCGTCCCATTCCATTCCGTCTCGTCTCAAAGTCGTAGCGCCATTTTTGTCTTTCATCCTCGTAGAATGTGCTCGAAATGGCGACACATAGGAACCGTGGGTGGCCATTTCGAGCATCTTCTGCGAAGATAAATCGTCGCGGATTATTGCAACGCAAAAGTGGCTGTAACTTTGAAACCGGATAAAATAGGATCTTTTCCGCGTCCAGCTCGTAAAATGAATTCCGCGTGTTATGAAACGCCCTTGTTATATATATTGAAAGAGAATTCATACACGTCTAATCGCAATCGAAAAAAAAAATCGAAAAGAACAAAAAGAAGAAAGAAAGAAAGAAAGAAAGAAAGAAAAGGAAAAACAAAGGATGAAAGGACGAGGAAGAAAGAAAGAGAAGAGGAGGGGAAAACTCGATTCTCGCATTTTTCGCGTGTAACGCGTTTCGTTAACGAAGCTTCTCAGCTACGAAGTAGCTCGTGTTCCGAATATTATTACGATTAATTCCATCACTGTTGCATAATCGAACGCGCGCAGCCAACATAGTTGGTCGCCGGATATCGCGTGAAATTGGCGAGGTTCGATCGACCGAGAGCGGCCTGGTTTCAAACGGAAATCGCGCAGCCGGCCTTGCAGCTTTTTCCTCCTAATAACGCTTTTGCTTGCCAACCTTGTCGCGTATGCAACGTCCACGAGAAGAAACGAGACTCACGCTTCGCGACTAATGTCGGAGAAAACACAGTGGCGCTCGCTAATCGCAGGTTCGCGCACAGGGGCGTACCAAGGGCGGTACCTGTTCGGATCGAGGATAATTCCAGTTTCGCGTGACGTGAAAAAGAGTAAAGTAGACATTAGCGATGCGCTGGAAACCCAAGCGCTGTCCCAACTAAATTCCAGTATCTATTTCCATTTACGTTAGACGCATTCGATCGCTTACGTGTTATCGCAAATATATTAAGTACATTTCAATTTCAAACGCTTTAATCTATTTTCGCCTTTCACCTTATCTCGGGCAGCGACCTATACGTGCGGTTACTAGGTACCGATAATAAAAAAAAAAGAAAAAAAAACGATAGTCTACTACCTCGTTAAACCTTTGCGTTTTTCGAAGGAAAGTTAAATTTATGAACGATGTGTACACTTTCGTTGTGAATAACCAGTGTGTTGAAATTGCGCGTTTAAGAGATAAACAGCATAAAAAATAATAAAGTGGCCAAGACGATTCGTCATTCCTTCGTCAAACCCATCTTCTTCTTTATCCCTGCGTCGAATAAAATTTGCCGAGGCCACTTTCGTATCGATAAATCTCATCGCGACCTCTTCTGTTCGAACAAGCTGCGCTCGCGCGTCCTCCGAGAGGTCAATCTCGACTCTGTAATTAACATGCACGAACATCCAGGAAATTGGTTTTCCATCGATTAACGCTTAATTACCTTCCGTGGTAAAACTCGTCGAGCATCGGAACCGATGTCACGAAAGATGGATGACGGAACAACAACGAGACGACAAGTCGATACGACGGCGCGACGTCTCGCAGCCAACGAAGAATCATCGATATCCCCGAGTTCGACGTACACGGCCAAAAGTTGAAGCCACAGTGGACGCTATGTATCGGCCAGACGCTGATTTTCTACAAATACACCTGCGTTTAACATCTCACTATTCACGAGCGTGTAAACGCCAGAGGGTATCCCAAGCTGTGTTCGCTCTACAAAGTTGCTCGATCTCGTTTTCTCTGATTGCCGGCTCATTTTCTCCGTCCCGTTCTCGATCACCGTCTATCCTCCTCGCTCGTTGCTTTCCACGTTAATACGTTGCACGCTTTACATGCTCTTTTTGCGTTAATCTCTCTCCGTCCATCTTTTTCTTTCCTTCGTGTCTGTCAGCGTGTTACGCCGTTTCTTACTACGCTGCCTTTTCTTTTTCTTCCTTTTTATTTTATTTCTCTTTCCGACTCTGGTTGAGTCATGGTACTGGAATAGAGGTCTGTCTTCGTTGGTCTACAAAGTTGCTCGCTCAAGACATACGTGTATCCCATATATCCATGGCTGGCGATATCGGCATCCGTGTCGATAGAAGTAGGCGTTAGAAACCTGGATTTCGAGCACGCCTTTTGCTACCTCGTTGCTTTAAGATGCGACGGGGGATTTTATTATGTAAATAAAACGAAGGTGTTGAGGCTGCGCGAGAATTTTTCGGCTTTCTAATCTACGAAAGTAAATTATCATCGTTTTTCAGCTTTTCTAAGCTACGAACGCCGATTCATTTTTTTTTTTTTTTTTGACTTTGCCAAGCTACAAAACTCGCGAATTAATTGCTCGCGTTTTCTAAGCTATAAATGTAAATTGTTCGTGTAAATTATTAAGCCGAGTCGTCGAGTCTCCGTAGTTTTTCGTCTATTTATTTCATACATGGGAGAGCATTTCCAACGACGAGAGTATAAAGAAGAAGGAAAACAGGAAAAGCAAAAAGCGTTGCAAGATATTTGCGAATTTTCTAGCCGAATACGTCGACGATACTGGAAGAAAGCTTTTTAATAGGAGCGTTTCCTATTTACGCGTCAATTTTATTATTAAAACGTACACGTTGTCGATAAAAGAAACGAAGATTTCAACGCGTTATTAGTGCAGAAAGCTTGCTGTTTTTCCATGAAATTCCAATCTGAAACACGTTGCCGATTTCTATTTAGCAAAGATACCTGCCACGTAACACTAGGCTTCTTGCATAAAACACAACGATTTCGCTGTCAATCATACTGGATGTAGTCTTCATCGGATATTAGTCGTTCTACGGCGTTAAAATGGAACTCATCTTCGGTGAATAAATTTGTCTTCTTACGCTACGTATACGGATTTAAACTCGACAGCGGCTCGTCGAAAGTAAAAACAAGTCAATTTAAGAAGCGGTGTACTACTTTTAACTTTTGTACCAGGTGTTGCTTTTTCGATAGAACTATCCATACAGACACAATGGCAGTAATTTTCAAAAATCCGTCTTTTATACGAGAATGATAGATCGACGTTAGTTTAATATGATAATCGTCGATGTAAATGTCAATTTTCCTACTTTTTAAAAATCTTTTTATACAAATAAAATTGTCGTTGTTCCGTGGAACGATAAACGAGTTGCCCATTGTAAGGAGACAATTAAGAAGTTCAATGATCAATTATCCGACAATTACTCCCGAATATCGAAATATTAATTAAATAATAATAATAAGGAATAACGAATAAGTCTTAATATATATCGCGTTATACTCGACTCTAAAGCCCGATCGACGAACTGCATAAAACTTGTACCAAAAAGATCAAAATGCAAAGCTAAATGAAAAAGAAAAAAAAATGAAAAAAAGAAAAAAGGAATAATCTGTCATCCATATATGTAATATTGAAAAATGTACAGAAATAAACGTATAAAGTGTTGCTGGCAAATTGATTACTTCGACCGCGCCGGTAGCTTTAATATTCGTTTCGATTCAATTAATTCCACCATATTTTCATCGAACATTGAAATACAAGCTGCACGATGGAAATTCGATCAGGAATAAGCCCGCGTCAACTAATCACTAACACCGTGATTTCCGTTGCCAAAGTTCAACGAAATACCGTTGACTCGACCACTATCCCCGTACAGTTTCAATAATTTCCAAGTAGAAACTTCGCTTAGATTGTACGACGGCGCGTCATAAATACGCTTGCATGGCGAAACGGTAGCATAAATTAACGTCGATCCTAAGCTTCCGTCCGATTTTTGCGACCCTCTGTCAGATTTCTCCCATTTCTTTCAGAAGCTGGATCCCTCGTACGCTTTCTAAGGCGGCAATTAACGATAAGACGCTCTCGAGACTTGAGATTTTTCGACTCCCGACCAAAGAGAGAATCCTCCGTGTAGTTAGAACCGACTCTTCGACTGCGATGGAGTTTATTGCCTGAAACTGCATTAACCTTTCAAAGCGTAAACGACAGAACCGCTTGCCGATCGAATCGAGCAACGATGATTACATTCTCGAGTTATCGACGCTCTTCGCACCGATTTTTCTAGTCGTTTTTACCGAACGTTTCACGGAGCCTCGACGAGGGATCAAATTTTTCTAGCTACGAGATTTGTATAATAAGCGATTATTTTCCAATTTTACTATTTCTCAAATATTTGTAACATTTTATAATCATCTTACCGTCGAATGGTAAGATATTTAAATAAATAGAAAAAAAAAAAAAAAGAACGATCGTTCGGCTGAACGTTGGCTTGAAATCGATCTATTCGTTTCGTTTATTTCAAACGTTACGTCGAACCGGTCTATTTATATTCCAATTAAAATCAATTAATGTTCCGATCCACCTAAGTACACGCGTAATTATTTACAACTTTCTTGTATGCCGATCGAGCCAAAATGAACAGGGAAATTAAACATCCGTCAATAAATATTCGATGTAAAACGTTGCACGATGTAACGCACAAGCGCGGCACGAAGTTACGCAAAAACATGGAGTTTTTACGCGCTTGCGTAACTCTTATAAGAGTTTTCTCCGCGTCATTAACGGGCATCGAGACCTGTGCAACCTGTCAGGCGAAATCACGGTGGTTGACGATTCCAATGCCCCTTAGTCACTCTAATTAGTTCGTACAGGAGACTGGGAATACGCAGATCGCCGATAATCGCGACGTTTCGCCCGAAGGAAGCGCTTATTCGTGTCGCCGGTACAAGCTGTGCCTTCGTTGCAGCCGATCGCTAAATGACAGCCAAAGGAAAGATACCGGTAGGCTCTAGCATGCTAATTGAAATTGACAAGTCAATTCGCCGGTTGATTCGCTTAAACGGAAATCGAGAACACGCTGATTGACGATGGCTACCGCGTCTTCCTTTAAAGAGAGCCACGTACGCCGAAGCCGAAGCCTCGTGAGGCGATGAACGTTGCGTGAAAATTAGAATATTTCAGACAATTCGTCGGGATGACGGATGTTCTTCGAGCGAGACGACGCGTTATTCTGCTATGTGGTCGCCCGTGGTGTTCGTTACGAGTTGGCTATGTTCGTGCAGTCCGGATGAAATCGTTTCGACGACCGAGAAATCTTTTAAATATAGGGTGTTCAGGATATTCACGGAGCAATTTCGAAAGCGATTCTAATCCACCGTTAAATTTCGTTAATTCCACGTTTCTTTGTTTTCCTTTTTTTTCTTTTTTTCTTTTTTCTTTTTTCTTTTTTCTTTTTTCTTTTTTTCTTTTTTCTTTTTTTCTTTTTTCTTTTTTTCACGCACGGCAAACTCTGTATCAAATTCTAGCGTATCGAACAACAGAGCGAGTCCGAAGAAGTTCGTGCAAACGTGTACGTGAGTAGTTTAGAGGCGGAGCGTTTGTTGAGAAACGAGAGAACGAATGAAATCTTCTCTACGACAATTAGAGATCCACGCGCGTGGAATTTCAGTCTTTTTCGAGCAGAAGCTTCGAGCAGCGTGTCGGAGAGGCTGTCGTCGAAATATAAAATTCTCGAAAGAGACAATAACAACGTTGGTAAAGAGGGAGAATCTATCGAAGTTCGTGCTGCAAACCAACGATTAACCTAAAAACACCTTTTCTCGTGATCCAATCATATTCGAAAGTTCTAAAACATCCTAAAGATTGATCCGATGAAACAAGGTACACCCTGTATAATTGCGATTGATTAGGCTTGAAACTGACGCCGAGCGCGAGGTGACTAAGCACGCTAATTCGCTTGAGAAGTTATTGAGAAGGTAGAAAAACGTCGGGCCCCGCTTCGTCTTTGTCTCGTCGAGGCAAATATTCGCGAGATGCAACGAGGAGGATCATCTCCTTGGACAAGGTCTACGGGGAAATATAATTGCAGCGTGCCTGTCTCAAGGTAGTGTAGACGTTCGAATTGACAAGGCAAATGAAATCTAGCTTCCTCGTCTCTAACGTTTTCCTTCTCTGTCGGTTTACTCTTGGCTCTGTGTGATCACGTTTCGAGCATGTAGAGATTGATGACTGTGGCAACGCTCGGGCCGCATTAGTCGTGGTTGTTGTGCCACTTACGGAGAAGGAAACAAAGTGGCAGAGCTCAACATTTACCATTCTGCAAACTGCAATGGTGGAATAGCGCGGCTGGTTTCGTTTGCCGAGTGATTTACGAACGCACGAACCTGTAAGAAAGAAAGAAAGAAAGAAAGAAAGAAAGAAACGCGAGAAGATCGGAGCAACGATATTCCTGAGGTTCGCAGGGTCGCAGAAAAATTTGCAACGAGTCATACGAGTGTGACGTTGCCTCGATCGTTGACTGCGAGGCATTGACATATTTTTTACGTTTCTTTCGTCCGCTGCGATTTGCGAACGTTCCGCAACTGCAAGACGGAAACAACGGCGAAAAAACGGGTGGCGTGAAATTTTTTTACGTTCCACGTTCGTAGAAAAATCTGCGGCCAGTCGTAGAAATACGGTATCGTTCTTTAATTTGCCTGGAATACGAAACGTTCGTAATTCCGAGCATCGATCTTCGATTCTGTTGCAACGAAAATCCATCGCAGTTCGAGTCTTTGTTCGATCGATCGATACGAGTCACGGATGGTATCACGCGCGATCTTCGCCCGTGCTAACCGAAAATAAAAGCAAACTAAGAATAGCCAAACGAATAAATCATATTAGACGTTACCGTGTCGTCCAACGAGCCGACGTCTCTTTCTGTCGCTTTGTTGGCTTTATTGGCGATTAAAGTGTCCAAGATTCCGTGTCGAGATAAAAACGAAACGCATTAACTGTCGTCGCGGTTTTATCCTGCCGTAAGTACGTTCTATTCGTTTCATTCGATGCCTTTGCTTTAGCGCGAAAGATCACAAACACTTCGTTCGTGTTTATTATCGGCGTTCCGTGTACCACGTTGTGTTCCTGATGCGCGAGTGGCGAGCAAATTCATTAAGATTTGTAGGCGATACCTCGTCGATAAGATCGTGTTGCAAATTTAATTTCAATTCTCGAAAGAAAGTCTCGAATCGCGTGCCATAGATCAGTGGTTCCTCTGATTCTCAGTTCGCAATTTTATTCCGCTGTACATAATGTACAGGGTGTTCCCGCTATTAGTTCCCGCTATTAATTCCCGCTATTAGTTGCGTGTTTCTCGCAGTACTAAAGTATTATCGATCCTTAAACCATTAAAATATTTCAAATATGTTCGGTAGAATACATCTAATGATCTCGATTAGTCGAATTTAGGACAGAATCTAATATTTACTATCGTCAGAATCAATCGTCGCGATCTACGAATCTGAGACACGCAATACGCGAAAAAACGTTACGATCGATACAAAATCGTCTGCAAAAATAAAACAGACAAACTGGAAACAGCACAAGCGACAGACAAGACGAGACGAAAAAGCAACAAGAAATCAATCGTAGACAACAATAAGCGTCAAACTAGCTTTTACTCGGCATTATGCAAAGTGCCGACTCAGAGTGTCTCTGAAGGTCGCAATAAAATTTACTTATACACCTATGCGTCCATTACTTGATCGACCCATTCATCTACCCATCCACCTGTTCGCTTAATCACGCGTTCGCTTACCCCTTTATTTATCTGATCACTTTATAAATTTATCTACGGAGTTCATCTAAAGAGAGATTCATCGTCCCCGCGAATCTCGCCCGACCTAACGGCCTCGACTTATCTCGATCTTCCTCGTCGATCGAATTCGTGCCTCTCCTCTTTCCATCTCCCGTTGACTTCCGTGCAAAGTTCATCGGAACGGAACACGTGTCGTAATTCCATTCGATACATTGAAATCTGCAACTGCCAGCATCCTGCCAATTATTATCGAGCAATAATTATCGACCGCCTTTCGAGTCAAACCGATCGACTTTGCTCTCGATGAGTTTCTCGATTTCGTTATAGCAAAAGCACGAGATACGACAGGGACGATCGGATCGTGTACCCATATTCTCAATTTCGTTACACCGTCGAACGTTTCTTCCATCGAGCAACGAGATCGAAACGTGAGACTTCCGATCGTACTTTATTTGTCCGCGAATTCGCGATTAGCCGCACATACGTTTGACAAGAATCAACGACCTGCTGGCAAACAAAGAGAGAAAAAAAAACCATTCTCGGATTTTTCATCGGCCGTTCCCTCCAACCTGACATCCCGGTTTTCGTTTCTCCAGCTTCGTTTCCTGCATCCATACATCTCGGTGACGTTTCTCGCGGTGCGACAAAGAAGATGGCGAAAAAAGTTGTTACGCATCGAACAGAACGCAATATCTGTATTCCCGGTGCTTGTCAAATTGCCATGTTACGAAGATAAAGATGCAGACGCACAATAAGCGGTGGTTACGTGCGCGCAGCAAATATGGTGCAACTACGCGCGCGGCATGATATATCAGGCATTGAAATCTCCACAGGCGCGCGCGATGTATCGCGGAGATTACGCGTCGCGGCTATCGAAGTCACCAGGTTAGGAAACGTCGTCGATGTCGTTCGCGAATAGCGATGGAATTGAGACGAAATACATCGAGCATGCTCGAACAATTCGTCGTTCGAATCGCTCGAGTGCTGGGCGTGTTCCTTCCGCTATCGCGCAAAGCAACTTTTACCATTTCGAGCGGAAGAAACGTGTAACGAAAGAATACAAATAGACGTTCTTTATTACGTTTCACGCAAATTATACTATTTTAGAAAAACGTACGAATCGTACGCAATGACTCGTGAAAACGTTCCGTCGATCGAACTCGCGATAGAAGCGTCGTTGCTGAAACAAGTTTCTTTTCTTCGGTTGCTTCGAACGTTGAAAAGCTGGCATATTCGAGAAATTTCGAGCCCTGTTCGAAACGTATACCGTTTATCCGATATATCGTAGTCCAGCTAATCTTTGCTACGACCTTTACGAAACTTTTCTCAAATTTGCGTAATTGTACAAAGGTACGTACCGCGCCATTAAACGGTACGACTATGCTTGATATCCTAATGATAATTCCGTAATAAATATATGGTAGTGGTGTACCTTTTCTTCAATACGCTGTAGATCGATGCGGTATCGGTCCCAACGCTATCCACGGACGAAGAAATCCCCCTCGATGGCGTGTCAAACGGCCGAGGTGAAAAAAGAAACAAAACTCGATGGGAAGAAGAAACGGCGAACCCGTTGGCAACGTGTTACGCGGCATGGTTGCGTATTAACCATGAGAACGTTTCCGCGACTGCCTTCGAGGACTCGCTCTACGCGTTTCTTGTTGGATGTATGGTGTCAGAATCAACCGCCGAGAAAATGCTGTTTTTCTTCGGTTCGTTATTAAACTGACATTAAAAGTTGCGCTTTTAACATTTTTTCGCGTAATAATAATAACAAAAATTAGCCGCAAAGAACGTAACGATAAAATTACACAAATCCTATGTATAGCCGTTCGGACCACAAAAAACGTGATAAAACGACATAAGCCGCCTCTACGTACGCACGTAGAGTCGTGAAAAATGTTCGTGCTATAATACTTTAAACATCTCCGTGGAAAAAGGATGACATACGCGTAGAACGCGTTAAAATTGACTGGGTGAAACACTGAAACACGAACATCGAGCACGAGGAAACGAATCAAAGTGGAGGGAACGAGGGTTATAATCGTCGGTCGTCCGAACCAATTACACGCGCGTGCAGAGAGCGCCGTAGCCACAGCCCAGCGAGATTTCTCTCGATAATCACGCTGGACACGAGATTCCTCCTTGATCTCGGCCGCAAATTTAATCAAGCATCGGACGTCTCCGGCGGGACTGTGTCGCTGAAAAGTAACAAAACTGCGAACTTTCTTACGAGCTCATTACGCGCGTCAATTTGAGCCCGTGCACGCTGACCCCGCGGATCGCTGACTTTCGTTTCACTTCGACCAAGTTATTCGAGTTTCACGCGAGCGCCAACGCGCGCAGCTATCGTTTCGTAACGCCACGCGATGGAAAAACTGATGATTTTCTAGCCATTCACGAAACAGTTTGTACATCTTGTATAAAAAGCTTATTTTTATTTAAATAACTCGCCTCATCGTGCAACATAGGTATTTATTTGAGATAGTATTCTTATTACATTTCGTAACGCTACCGACAGAAGAACCGGCGATTTTCTAGTCGTTCACCAAAGAATTTCTACATTCTATACAAGAAAATAACTACTTTTACCGAAACGGATTATATCCTCGTACAATATTCAATATGCTTATTTCGTATTCTTCGTACCAATCTCTTTGTTCTTGTTGGTTATACCGTATTCCATACGATTCTTCGTCTATCGATCGATCAATTAACAAACGTTCGAAAGAAAATGACCGGGAACGAACAGCGCAAGTGAAATTATTACGAACAAAGATCAAATTTCGTACTAATCCTACGTTTCTGCTGCAAATTTTCTTATTGCTAGAAGCGTGTCCGTCGCGCGACTAAGCTAACTAGACTTATTACTACATTGTCATATGCTACGTATGAAAACATTGCAAGACTACTCCTTTTTCTTAATCGAGAAAGTCCGACAGATACTTGCACCAACTTTGTAGCCTTCGTTCCATAAATCGGCCCGTAATTAATGCGTAAGAGTGTATATTTTGATGTCCATTCAGGAATGTAAGTACTCTGTTCTCGGAGACGTTTATCTACCCGAGGCGAGGAAACGTCAAAATCTGGCGTAGTGAACCGTTCTCATGAATATTCAGCCCGTTGGATCCACTCCAACGACGGAATATTACGGTCGAGTAAGTAGAAGAGGACGGGCTAAATATATATTCGTATCCGTACAAGGTGCCTCCGCAAAGATAGCGATATCTTTCTGTGAATGCAACGTGCCGCGTTCAGATACGTATATACGCGTTCAGGCTAATATATTTATTCTGGCTCGCGCCTTTTAACGCTGCGATTCTGTACACGGTGACTCGCTTGTAATAGGATACGGTAAAACCTCCGATATCTGAATTATTATTGACCGACCGACGATCGGTTGGACTGTGCGAATCTTCGGCTAGTAAAACACGCGTCTTTTCCCCGACGATTGTCACGTTACGTTTCTTTAATTGCGTAGCGTTTGCCGGTAAACTTACGTACGAACGCAGATCCGATTGCGAGCTCAAGGACCTAATCAAGTCCAATGGTAAAACCAAGCGAAACGTTACCCTAGAAATCAATCAGTTACGCAGCTGTTCGAAGCTTTGAACGATCGTTCTGGCACAGGCTGTACGTAACGAGAGAACAGAAAAATACTGCAGAGCGACGCGCGTTGTCCTGGAATGGAGTTCGCTCGAAGTTCGCTGGAAACGTTGGAAAACGCGCGACTATCGTCCTTGCGCGGCTCGAACGGGCAACTTAATCACCGCGTTGACTGGGTGCGCCATTGGCTACTTAAAATTGAATGGAAATGCCGTGGGAAGAGGGTATAAGCGTGGTTTAATTGCGACGATACCAGGTTTATGGGGGATATTTGTGTTCCAGAGGAATCGAAGGAATTTTCTATGGAATTCGCGCCGTGCTCGCTGCAACATTGTTGCACAGATTAGAGGTACTTTAGAAACGCCGTAGTTATGCGTCAAATGCGTCATCGATTAGAACAACTGATAGATCCCCTTTCGGGCAAAAATCTTTCCAAAATAGGAGACAGCGAATTTACGTCGATCCAACGACAAACTTGATAAATCGACGATAAATCTAAATTAAAAATTCAATCGAATAATCGATTCGATATCCAATGACGATAATTATCAGAGACGTTGCTAAATGAAACGATGCGCCAACGTTGAAACCTCTGTATCATAACGGTCGTCGTGTATCTGCTGGTCACCCGAGTCTCGACCACCCTGTCAAGAGCGTGGGCGAACGAAAGCTCGCACAATAACCTCGACGATCGTCGTTGATCGTTCACCGATATCGCGCATCAACTTGCCTCTCTCCCTCTATCTTTGCCCCTCTTTCGCACAATCTCTCTCTCTCTCTCTCTCTCTCTCTCTCTACACCTCGACACAACCGTATTTCGCCCAGAGGCGAGAAGAGATAAAACGGCGAATCGACGTTGAAAAAAAATCGTGAATCCTCTCGCCAGCTGGGGAGTGACCAGGTCGTGGCAGTCGCCAACGAATATATTACGCCGGTCAGCGGTCTGTTATCCGTGTTACGGCTGTTCGCGAGCCGATAGATTCACGCGCCGAATGCACCGCGTCGGTATGGAAGCCACGGGGTTGGGCCTTAATGGGAGGACATTAGTCGACGACGCTAAGTAGCGGCGAGCATGCGGATTTTCTTGTGATAATTATTCGATCGTTTGCTCCTTGCCCGCGCTAACGATCCGCTAAGGTCGAGGATGCTATGCGGTGTTACAGTCGATTGCGATACGAGGTTAGGATCGGTTGGGCTCCGATAGCTGTTTCAACGGTATACCGATTATTTGATGGTGAGAATGAGCAATCGTGTCCATCCGTGGGTAGTATCCGTGGGTGATTGTTAACACGTTGGCTGTGAAAAACGTTTCAATTTGATACGCGATGGGGTATCGATGGAAACAGGCTTGCGTATTTTCATGGAGATTTTTGACCGATTTTTCGAAGCAAACGTGAATTTGGTCATTTTCTCTTTTTTTTCTTTTTCTATTCTGATTCTAATATGTTGCTTCGGCGTCGATTTTGCGAATCTTCTTTCCCGTACAATCGAGCATTGCACGTCGAGGGATACGACGGTGCATTCCGTATTTTATGGGAAACAATTCAAAAATCCAGTACACTAAACTTTCTCTATTTGATTTAGGAATCCATGTACTCTGGATATTCTGAAAATAGCTATAGTTATTTATATGACAGGTACGGTAGTAGACTATCTCCTTTTAATCCGGGAAACCTTTTTGTGTTTCTCATTTGTATAGCGAGCGCCTGTAAAGTGTCGATCATTTTGATACATTGTTCCTACCTCGACAAACGGTATACGCATTACTTTGTTATACGTCTTCCCATAACGTTGCGTTTGCCTGGCTACTTTTTCCTCGCTATTCGATTCTTTAATTTTCAATGGATCGATCTAATATTCATCTTCGTTCCTAAATTTTTCTTGAATTATTCTCGGGAATCTAAGAATCTAAGAATGATCAGGAAGAATCTAACAGAATGATCTACATACAAATATAGAACCGTACTCCGTGATGTAAAAATATACGTCTACGACATATATATATATAGGTGTGTGTATGTGTGTGTGTGTCTACTATAATTTCTAGAACATAGAAATGTATTCTACATACCAACAAATATTTTGCATAATAACGTATTAACGCTGCATAGTAACAACTTACAATCATATCGTCTAATGTCTGTCATGACCCACGGCAACTGAGATATTCAAACGATATGGAGAATTCGATGAATAATTTTAAACTTGTTGATCAGTTGTAATATTATCCACCGGCAGGCAGAATATTTGCGAAAATAGGTTCGAGGATACCGTAACATCGTGATTCTGAAACGAATCTATGAAACTGCACAACAGCTGTTAGATGAAACGAAGATGTTCGAGCGGCGCTGAAACTTAATAGAACTTGTTTGAACGTATTCCACGCTTTTGAAATATCGCGAATAGATTTATTCCAAAGATTAGTGGCAAGAAACGATCCGGTGTAATATCGTGGTACGTGGGATTAGGTGATTCGGAACGTGGTCGAAGCTTGCGTTATTGAAATTGCCACAATTCCACGATATTATAATTCGACGATAAAATGCTTGGAACAACCGAAGTTAGGTACAAATTTTGATGGGAAATCTTTTACCCTTTAACGAATTTTATATTCTATGATATATAGAATTCTCTTCGTAAATGTTGTTTAAACGAAAGTACGAGTAACGCGTATGTATCTTCGTAAAAAAAAAAAATCAAATAAAAATCACTTTCAGCAATATTGTATGAGATTGATTTACAGCGCATTAAATCTGAAAATTACAGCCCTGTAAAAGTCGGAAAATGTGACTTATCATGTTCTTCACCTTTGATCTTTAATCGTTATCGAACATGTTAGAAGTTGAAGTTACTTAATAACTTCATCGGAGAAAGCCCGAAGTGTATATGGTCGAGCGAGACCAAAAATAAGCTCCAGATGCAACGATTCACTTATCTATCGTATTACAAAGTTTCTACTTTCGTTCGGAATTCGTTTCGGATTGATCGATCATTGATCACCGATATAGCGAAGTCTGAACATTTCGATATTCATGTCGAATGCGATAAATATTTTCATACGACGATAACTTTCTTTTATACGATACGATTCAAGTTTTATATTGAAAGTCTGTTAAGTTATTAGGATTTTATATAATATCAAAGCGAAGGAACAGGTGAAAAGGTGAAATTCTTACCCCTGTGCGATACCTAAAATTTCGTGAACAAAATTATTCGTATAGTTTGAACAATCACGCTAAAATAAGCAGATATAACGTATACACGTCTGATAAATGAATACATAGATCTCCGAAAGCAATAAATCGACTGTTTCGTGCAAATGACAAGTTCATATTCTGATGAATACGGCTACGGGGGAAACAGAACATGCAAGGTAGAAAGATGTGTTTCAGTCTCTAAATATTGCAACGTGAATTGTTGCAACTCTCTACATTTTTGCACATTCGAATGTTTTACGGGTGCGTAAAAGTCCACAGTCCGGTAATAAACTTGAAATATTAGCATGGGTCAGAGTCGTGCCAGTCTCAAACTTCATTCGCAACGTCGCAAACTAATGTTAGTTCGTCGAGACTGTTCTTTCAGATGTCGAAAATGGATTAATGGATCCACGTATTGATACGTATGTAATTATATATCGGAAGCTTTTGCACGGTTTACGGTACTTGTGGCAATAAAAATGAAGAACTTTTGCAACGAGCGAACTATCAAGAAATGGATAGTACAAAAATTCGACAGGTTATATGAGTCGGTTAACTTTAGAATTAAATAAGTAACGGCTTCTTTAAATCATAATTCATAAGTCCATTAAGAGGATGACACTACTTGACCTACTTACTTCCTCTGCTAATTTTCCTATCGGAAGAGAGAAGTTAATGCACCCGAGTTAATAGCAGTTTACTGCATTGCAACGTGATTTAGTACCAGCAAGTTCGCCGAATTAACAAAGATTATATTAGCAAGATATTCAACTTTTTCTTTGAAATTACTTTCTCCTTAAACCGTGCAGTAATTTTCATAATTTCTCTCTACGATGTCGTTAAACTATTGCTTCGATCGTTTCTGAATTACTTTTTCGGGTAAACGCAATTCGAAAGGAATAGAAGGAAAATAAGACGAGGTGAACAGAAGTTGGTCGACGGATCCGAACATGGTCGTCGGAAATCTTTCGTTCGGTCGTTGGAAATAAAATTGACATTAACTGCGTATAGCTTCGTATAACAAGCGAAAGCAAAGCTTCCAGTACTCGTTTCCAATAAGAGGAAATAACGCTGATTCGCATGATCGGTTTCGTTACATCGTTCTACAGAGTTGCGTCTCTCCTGCATCGGAAATTTGACGAGACATTATAAAGAAGCAACGTTAAGTACAATATTTAAGGTGCATCGTATCGCCAATGAACGATTCAAATGTCGGAAACCTCGTAGACGTATTCCTCGCGATATCATAGTCCCCCTGATATCTCGTCGAACCCTCGGTTTTCTATCTTTCAAATCTGTTGTTCTCGTAGCTATCAACGAGAATTTTATTTAACGCGTCATTGAAACAGAGAAACGAAAAGGCTTCCCACCCTTGTACGACAGCTAACTAAATAAATTCACGAACAAGACAGACGGTATATATATATATATATATATATATATATATATATATATATATGAAATTTTCTAGTTCGATAGCTTGAACAGGCACCTATACATATAAGAAATCAATGCGAAGCTCCAAAAGTAATAAATAGGTCGTAGATTTCAAATTCAAATTGATACTTTTATAAGAACGACTACGAAGGTGAAACCTGCGCAGGTAGATTTTCGATGGTTTATGCGAACCTTCCGAATCTATTGTTCCCGTAACCACAGTCTGAGTACCCTCCTACGACCCTGTTGATTTTACGACCTCGCTAGATTTCTCCCATCCGCCATGCCACCAACGGAGTCGTATTTTCTCCGTGGATAAACAGAGAGAAGATGAGGATGAAACGGGGAGAGCGCGAGGAAAACGTGCATCCGAGCTATTAGATATCCGCTCGGTTTTGATCGATACCCCGCAATTTCGTGGCGGCCGCGCGAACACGCGGTTCGTAATTCCAGGAATACGAGCGTATCTGGCTGTAACGGAACGTAGCTGGGAACGAAATACGTCGACCAAGGGGGATCCGCGATAATCGAGAGAGCCGGCTAATCTCGACCGCGTATCGCACCTGCAATTCCTCTCCGTGATATTTCCGAATTGTCGCTATGCAATCGCGATGCAACTCCGCTTCGATGTTTGCGGAGATGTTGCGATCAGGCTGACGCATTCGTCGTACGGTCGATTTCAATTTTCTACAACGTCCAACGAGTCAATTTTACAATTGTATTTACGTTGCGAAACTTTACATACGGGAATAACGTTAATACGAAAGTGCGATATCTGTAAATCTCGTATTTTCAAGCTTAATATCGCTGTAATTAACCGAATAATTAAGAAGAAGAAGGAATTTGATATTTGGCATTAAAAAATGATAGAGATCTTGCTACGTAGAATGGAGTGATATAGTACGCGATCTCCTTTCCCCGGGAAAATGTGCGTGAAACGAGAGACACGAGTTAAAGGGACGTAAAAGTAGAGAAATTTTTCTACTTCAACCACCTGGTGCTTATAAAACCGTTCTTTGATTATCAAACAACTCACCATGTACAATGTATCAAAAGTTATCTCGTAGCTGTAGCGGTAATAAATTGCCTCTAAGTAGATATTAGTTTCGTGTCATTCAAAATAAATGCTCCGTAATTATCGTAATTTATTTAATTATTCAACGTCGAATAACAAATTTTTTTTTCAGTCGATACCCTATTACATTTTCGCATGGTACCGATCGTCCTTCTCCGGTACCCGTCATCTTAAAGCCAAAGCCTGTTTTGGCCTTTATCTGAAACGTACTCTCTCATTTCCATAAAATTGAATTCCTAACGTTCCACTTAAGAATCCTCCGACAAGACTAACCGACGCACAAATTGCCACTGGTCTTCCACTTCGAAATTCGTCGTCCCAAAACCATTTAACCATGTCCTACATAAACTCGTGAAGCAACTTCGAGTCGCACAGTTACACGCGTTTCCAAATGGGATTCCCTGTACGCTTTGTAGCTGTCGTGTTTGCCCGATTACGGACGATTACGGACGCTGTTCTGTTTGTTCGAAATTATCTACGCAATTAATGGCAGAGATTCGACAGAGCAACGAAAATACTATTAATATTATCATGCTTTGCAAATATTTTACATTGGTATTTTATGCGAATAATTTATTTGAACAACCTTAGCTCTCCTTTGTATGCAATTGACATTCACATTTAGCGAATTTTCCACGTGCGTTTCCCGAAGCTTCCCAAGTTGGAACACGTTTATCTTCAAAATTAAAACGATTAGACGCATGTATCGAATAAATTCATTTTGATATAACAGAACGAAAAAAACGATCGACGACGAACGGACCGAAGCTTCTCCGACGTGTGTAGACGCGACGTTGCAACCTTCCCTCGCGAACCTCGAGAGAATCGTCGAGAGGAACGATCATCCGGAAAAGAGTTCCCCCGTCGTAGTCGAACGTCGATCCAATCCTTCCGCATGGCCGCGAAACGAAAGAGGAGAAGCTCGTTTGAAGCGGAATTAAAGCGCATCCCGAAGAATGCGAAGCAGCTGATAGAACGCGACTGCAACCGATGCATAGAATTCTGCAACGGCGTATATGCGCGCGTGCACACGGACGACGAGGATCTCGCGAGCACACGGAACTTTCTAATGCCTGCATTAATATTTTTCTACCCGCGAGCTAGAGCCGTTGCGTCAAAAGGTCGGACCGCGCTGGATCCCGTAAGAGTCGCTAGATATATAGGGTGGAGCGCGATTCCGAAACAGGAAGTCAAAAATTCCAAGTAATTTCTGGTGCAACAACGTTGTACAGCTTTACGAGGCATTGTGAAGATCGTAGTTTCCTTTCCTACATGGTTGCGAGAACAGATTCGCGCACATTTAACCGTCATTTCGCGTAGCTCAGAATCTGAACTTCGAATCGTGATACAGTGTGAGAAATTTTGTTTATTCTTAGTTCTGTCGATACGAAGCAGTGGATTTTGGAAAAGAAAAAAGAAGAAATTGCAAGGAATAAATGTTTCACCGCAACTTGCGCAATGTGGATTCTTCGGACGACAAAAAAGAAAAAAAAAAAAGAAAATTCTTCCAACTCTAGATACTGTTAGCGGAATATGTTTTATCGCTATATACATTCATTGATAAATCAGTGTTTCGACGAGTGTTGTATCGGGTAAAAGGTGGAGGATTTTAAATATTCCTTATAAACTATATAATTTACATCGTTCGCGGAACATTTATCGTATCTGCACTCCGCTACTTTCGAAGAATGCAAGTCACGTTTATTGTACAACAAGTATTTCGAAAACTCAATCGTCTACTTTATCCTTCTCGGTCGGACAATTAAATCGCCGCCTGCCATCTCATTTATCGAATCCAATGAAACAGACAATCCCATTACTCCGGCAAACTACGCCATAATTCTTCCACGTTGTAACGACCTTGTGTCTCAAGTACGTTAGGTCTCTAACATTATTTTAGTCCACCTGCGCCTTGTCGACGGGATAGTTCGAGATCCTCCGGCCACGCTTCGGTACCGTTCTAATGTCTCTTTGATTGAACACGCTTATTTACGCTCTGAAAAGCTGTTTTCTGTGTTCCTTATGTAGCGAGCGTGTTCTTCTTTCCCGGCCCGGCTTGGCTTTTAACGGCGTTTTAAGCTGCGATAACGAGGATGCTGGAAAAAACGTTCGATAACGACGACGATACGATGGCGTGCGTGGCCCTCTTGATATCCGACCTTCGTTCAAGAGGCATCGCGCAGTTCTCGTTTTCGCGTTTTACGAACGGATTACGAGGTTCGCGTGATGCTTCCTCGGTACGGTTACGAGAATTCGCAATTTTTGCGCCATTACTGCGCGGCAAGGTTTTACGAATAATTCCAGATCAAGCGTGAAGAATGACGGCGTTTCTGGCGAAACTTAATTAGGTCGAAGTACGACCATGGGGCAACGGATCGATTAGGGATTAAGCGGGACTTTATGCGCGTAGATGCATACAGTGGCTGACACAAGAAAGTTTAATATCGATACTCGTATATCGTCGATTTGTCTTGAACGTTTCTTTCATACTAGACGCTCGTCTGCTGTAACAGAACGTACAATTATATTATACGCGGTATTGACGCAATTATCCTATAACAGCGCTGTAAAATCGATCTTCTTCGATCGAGCAGCAAATTCCGGTATGATTCCTATGCGCTTACACGCAACGAAATATTACGTTAACTTATTCGATCGTTTGAAAGTACATCGCGATTAACAAAACTAACATCAAACTTGCAATTACCGATCAAAACTGCTTAGTAATAATTCTCGCAGCGATGACGAATGACCTTCATTTGCAACCAAGCTAATTCAACCAAACCCACTTTCTAGAATCACCCTGCGTAATCTCAAAGTTCATCGTGGATTACTCCAGCAGGTAACAACGTCGATGGTACACCTAATTCCGGAGTTCATGGCTCCGAACCTATATCAAATGGACACGTGTACGTACACGAAGCACGTGCAACGTGTTTCGAGAAATTACAAATTCGTGTTCTTTGATATATAGGTAATTATATGCATGCTTCGATACACGTAGCTACGTGCAGGTGGCTGCAGAAGGTATTTTCAAATTCGTCTTTAACGTATAATTTTTATATAACTATATGTATGTCTAATTCTGTTGTATTCGCAGAGTTTATAATGGAATTTAAAATCTATATGCGCGTATACCTACGCGTGGAAGTTGACAAAAAAAAAAAAAAAAGAAAAAAAGAAACAGAGAAAGAAAAAACACGCGAAATAGGCCATTTCCACCATTAATCTCGCTAATATCTTTTCCATTATCTGTCGCTCGAGGCGATGTTTTCCCAGTAATTAGACACTGTAGGCTCGAGGAAAAATCGGTTGGTCCACAGGTTCGAGAAATCGCATCCTTCTACTAGTCGGATGCAGGATCGTGTAACAGGCACGATCGCCGGCTAATCTCGCGCCACTAACCGTTGCATTAGCAACAAAACGAGCCCGCGAGAAAATTACATGCCTCTTATATCGAACGCGCACAGTGAAAGGTCACCGAGCTCGAGATCTTCCCTCGAAAGCGATCGTTTCATTTCATGTGGCTACGTACATACCGTATATATATGTATATATATATACATGTGTGTGTGTGCAGATTCTTCCATGTCACGAGTAGTTCCTTACGAGTATATATATATATATATATTATTAGGTGCACTGAATTAGGTTGTAAATTGCAAATATAAGTAGAAAAAATCTGTTCAATTTTATTCCACGTTTCTTGATCCTTAAATGTATGATCGTGTTAATTGTGCAATATTAATACTACCTACACAATTCTATACCCGATACATACGTAATTACGTAATTAGTATAATATCAAAGATATTGCGACAAATCCATTTTTCTATATTTATTCCGAACGAAGCGATCGAAATCGAGAAGGAAGAAATACTTTTGACGTAGAATCGCTCGACGATTGACCATTTTAACGTTACTCCTCCGTAAAGGATGGAAAATGTAACTTCCGTTTTTCACCCATGATTCCATAAACGTCGTTCGTCTCAAAGATCCGTATCTTCGACTGGACGTAACAGATTCCCTTCGTTTCCAACTATTTTACGTTACGATGTCCGTCATTTCCAGTCGGTGAACGTTCGAACCTATGTACGTACTTGCGACGTACTTGATCCCATCGCTGGTATACACATCTATTCGCGTAATTGTCCTTGATAACGGTACACGATGCGCGCGTAACGGGCTATCCTGATATATTATTGCTTTGTTCTTGGCCACGGGTGGGTCCGCCGGTATCGATAAATCGTTTCACCGTCACGCCGCCACCAATTACAAACGTTCAACGCCCGGCACACACCGGCATCGTTCTGCACTGGCGCGATCTCATCGCGTCGGCCGATCGCGCTCGTGGATCCAGTTGTTTCGCGGGAAAACGCGCGTCAAATGGCGCGGAGAGGCGCGATAACGAAGCTCGATGAACCGTGACGCATTCTCTCGCCGCGAACCGGCTGCGGTAACGCGGATCGTGATGGATTTCGTTGCGTGCCACGTGAAAACGTGTGCGTGCACGGGACGAGGAACGATCGGTGATGAATGAACGCGTTAACACGGTACAATCGAACGATTTCGTGCGCGATGAAGTTGTGCGCGCCCTTGTTCCGCCGGTTTAAGGTGAGTTTAGACCGAGCGAGCGAGAACGCCCGGTCAGAGGAATAACGTTAACTCGTTTAGCGCGAACCAGCTTCAGCGAACGATTCGCCGAACAATCGACTCAACTTTGTTTGTACTTTGATTTTAGCAAAGCTCGTCGTACGATCGAACGTGGAGATTTCAACGTCTGGTTATGAGGCGTCGATCGGAACGGCATGCGACGCGCTACAACTCGGATCTCCGATGAATAGATAGTAAATTGGAATTTTTGGTGAAATTCGAACTCGTTTTGTTTTAATCTTGCGCGCGAAACGTCGTTTCTTTAAAGTTCGCATTCGACGGGCTATTTCTGCCTCTTTAACCTTCTGACAGTTATTTATTTAAGTTCGGTCTGTTGACGTTTTCCTCTGACGTTCGCATCTGACGGGTAACGTAGAATTTTTCAGGAAAGAATTCCTCTGCAGGATGTTTTATTTTTTCCAGGATGTTTATTTAATCCAAAGTTTAATATTAACGAATTCGTACTGCCATCGTCGAAGTTTAAATTTCTACTTGAACATGTGAACTACTACATTAATTTGAATGTACAAATTTTTATATTTTAGTTTGCATATTTCGCATATTAAAAAGAACAATTTCTACGTTTGCTTGAAAAATTGTCCGTCTTGTAAATATCGATGGACGCTACTTCCGTTACTCGAGACGCAAAAGAAAGACCAAGAACCGCGGAAAGAGCACTAGCAGCAGTAAGGATAAGTAGCAACCGTGTAACTGTTAAGTACCTTAACATCGACAGCTATCGTTACTTTGTACATATTTTACATTGATCCATCACGTAAGATTAAGTTGACGCGTGACGTGTGAGTTATTACAGCCTACGCAACGATACGCAACGCTATTAAAAAGCTGGAAGCGAACTAAAGTGACTCATAAATTCGACCAAGTGTCAAAGTAACGAACGTTTCAGACCGCCTGATAGGCGGCATAATAGAAATATTGGAAAATAAAGGCTCAAACTCGGTTGGATATTCTAGAGTTGCGTAAGTGATCTCAATTATCATTTGTCTGTTTGTTATTAATCGATCGACGCTGTTGACATCATTTTATCTTTTACTGGTTCTTTATTGCTCTCTCTCTCTCTCTCTCTCTCTCTTATTGCTCTTTTCTGGCAGGTAACTCGAAAATGCTACTTTTCCACGATCGTTTGTTTCAAGGGAAACGCGCGGAAATTTCATATTCCATATGGTACACGATTTTCTTTCCTTCTTTTTTATCGTTAATTTATTCTCGCTTTCTTTTACCTTCAAAGTTAATAAGACGAAAAATTGCGGTGTGAGTTACTTACTATTAGTTGAAAGAATATTTTAATAACAAAGTAACATCTCGGTTATTCCGAACCAACATAGATAGAGGATAATCGAATTTTTTCGGATAATCATACGATTTGCGTTATAATCAAATTTCACGTGAAAAACAATATGTAATTTATTGCGTATTATTACATACGTATATACGTTTCAATCATCTTTTTCTTCTTCTAGTATACTTTCCCAATACGATCTGTACTCGGCTACTAAATTGCATATTTTCTTTAAAGTTCTTCTAGTAATTCCATAGGATTGCTTTCTTTTTGTGTTTCGTAGCATCTCGCTACCATCTTTAATCCTACGCTTGCTTTTGAACGCGTAGGAATGTTATGCGAGTACATTATCTTCTTCGTTGATTCTTTCGTTAGAAATCCCTGAGGTAATACCTTGGCAAATTTCTTTGTCACTTATGTACATAAATCGTCGTATCATTTTCATGCTGTTTTATAACGTTACGTTCGGTGCAGCAACTTGCGTCATTGCCAATTCTTCGCAATAAAAAATTCTTTCGAGCGTAACGTTGGCCTTCGGTTTACGTTTCCTTTTTTCGCAAACTTTTGTTCGTATTTGCGTCGAGACGTGTTGCAAAAATTGAACTTAAGAAACAGTGGTTTTTAGCATACTTATACGTGATAGAACAAAATGTTCGATGAACAACTCGCCGAATTTTACGTGGCCTTCTCGAATCGCGAAGATTCGCTGCAACGAAACTCATGGACAATTAGGAAACACGCTTCGACGACTCTCACACGACCGTATCCTATGATCTGTTCGTGGGGCACGAGCGAAGAACGCGACTCACCATGTCGATCGTTACACCTTAACGTCTTGCAACTTATGGCAGAATCCTGCTCGATGAACTTTTACGCTCGGGAGGAAAAAATCGAGACAGTGTTTGAGCAAAGTGATTGATTGGAAAATGATTTTTACGTGGTGACGGGATGATTGAAAGGCTTATTTGAAAGACGTTTCGAATTTGACGAGTGAAAGATGAGCATTCGGCGTAATATTGGTTTTAACCTTCTATAATCAGAATTTCCGTTTGCTTCGATATAAAACGCACAACTGTAATTGATTGCAATTTCTCGTTTTGATTTAAGAACTTGAAATTAGTAATTGCAAGCCCGGCTGATGATAATGACACACAGGTATTATTTATTTAACTATGTCGGTCAGAAAATATTTATTACGTACAGATATTTGAAAATTTCGACCATTGAATATTCTTAGGAAACAACCAACTTGGATACCGAACGATTTGAACGTTGAATAAAATTTAGATGTTAAAATTCGGTAGAGACGCTGGATCCTTAATTAATCTTATATACCTTGATCAACCATCGACGTAACTTACGACGATTATTTACATCAGCTGAGAGTTGCTAATAGCTGTAAATAATTGTACAGTAAATCATTAAAGTAAATTGCGCTGCACCAGTTTTAATATTTTCTTCGAAGGAACGCGGTTTTCCCTTTAATTGCGCCACATAAAGCGCGATGAATCTCGATTATTGAACGAATAACACATTGAAAATATCCATCGACCATCGTTCAAATCGCATCATAAAACCCACATACTCTGCCCTGACTAATTAAACCAACAATTTACGATCGCCTTAATTATCGCTTTATCTTTCGATCGTACGTTGATCACGGTTCGAAGAAACGAGACGTTATTGAAAATATCTGCTACCTGCGCCTATCTTCTATCAGCTTCGAGATAAATAGAAAATTGGTGTCCGCCTGGCATTTTCACTTTAATCGTTCGCACCTGCGCAAAATGGCTTCGTTATTCCATTAAATTGCCTTCGATCGGTAGTAAAACGTCGTGATCGTCCGAGTTTTGTTGCAAAACATAGTACATATCCCTTTCTTTAGAAGGTATGCGGTTAAATAGAGGACTGAAGGACAAGCTCGCTGGTCTCCACCCATAACGGTACACGCACGTGGCTTTTAGGTTAATTTATCTACTACGTCGAAAGTTTGCAAATGGAAATCGACGAAAGTCTCACGACTGCCGATTCAGAGTGCAACGGGTCGTAATCGGATCGTATTTCCAGGTCCATTTTAACCTGATATATGATACGCTAAACTGTTCCACTCGAGATAGAGACATTTCTAATGGAAAAAGAATTTCATTTTCAAAAGTAGGCCATTTCAAACACAGTTGTCAATTTTCACGCGGATTAGTCGATACTGACTCGCTTAGTTGCCAGCTCGAGCGGATCGCACTCGCTTAGTTACCAACCCAAAAAATTCGTATTTTCATTAAGTTTGCCAAATGGATGATAAATTGATTCCTAAACAGATATTCCTCTCGTCCGGCAAATGCTCGACGAGTATACTCGACGTATTACGAATCTTTACGTATCTTCGTACGTCTTTGTACGTATTTTATGTGCATTTTAATGGTTTCGCAACTAAGGAATGCGGATTTTGTCATTAGTTGGTATTGACAAAATCCGCATTTCCTCGGTTGCCAGCTCAAAAAGTTCGTATTTCCATTAACTTTGCCAAGCGGATGATAAATTGGTTCCTAAACAGATATTCCTACCGTCCAGCATTTGCCAGACTATGAAAATAATTAACCGGTGTGCAGTTTTATTCCGATACGCGATACACTGTAAATCGATCCGTCCGGCTGTTCCATCTAAAATAAAGACATTTCTAATAAAAAGAAGAGCTCGGTACGACTGCGAAAGTAGACCACGATTTAACAACAAAACTATCATACGGTAATCTTTCTATCGGTCTATCATCCGCATGGCCGTGTCTCCTCAAATCCTTACTCCAGATCGCTGTAGCTCGTTAACGCGTCCACCTGCACCAGAGATAGGCCGCCTCTAATTACACCGCGTTTCGATCGTACCGATCTCTCTTGGCTGGGATTCCTGCGGGAGGACCCGGTGCCAGCCTAGTCTTGGCCTAGAAAGTGCCGTTTGCGCGACTTTTACGAGAGATCGCTATCGTCTAATAATAACAATTTCGCGAAAAAGCAATAGCCGTGGTGATCAAGAGCGCGATCGTCTATCCTCGCCGGCTTGGAATAAGAGTTTCGTACCGGGTTTCAGGTAATTTTCGTTGCGACGACCGGCAGCTAATTCCATCGATGACCGATACCGACGACGTTACGTCGTTAATAAAAAGTAGCGTCGTGTCCATCGATCGATTTCCATGTCGGCTGCTTTCGCGACGACTATGAATATAATTGGTCACGAGCTGGTATAACGATGCTATCTCGACAGTCCAGAGGCAGTGTCCCGCTGAAAAATGGTCGCCGATAAACGATAACAAGCCTCCTTGATGTTGTTACGTTCCTCTCTTTTTTTTTTCTTTTTTTTTCTTTCCTTGCTTTTTCTTCCTTTTTATTACAGGAATTTGGAGCGACATTGTTTACGTAGAGAGGTTTAGAGCAGAGGACTTTTAGACCCGAGGGAGGGAAGAAACGCTGAAAAGTTGGCTCCATAAAGTGAAAAGTACGATGAAGCGACGATGCTTAGAAATACCGTTTCCTGAATTTAGTATTTCTTTGATATTATCTCATTTGCTAATATTCAACACGTTTTATTATTTATTAAAATTTAGTTTATTAAAATTTAATGGAATATTGACTTTTATCTTTTGTAACAACAGGAGTGTATTATATAATTTTATCATATAATTTTTAGTAAAAATTCGTGTATATACCATTACATGGATGCTTATCGAAGGCGCGTGTTCCTAGGCCAGCTTCCTTAAATCAATCATTTTAGAATCTCCATTATTTACATTACCCCCTTATGAAAAATGATCCGATGGAAGTACGTAATTTGTTTTTCTAGAATTGAATATTAATCTCGTGTGTTTTCTTATGGAAGAAAATTGAAATACTGACAAAAAGTGGAGTTGATCAATTAGCTTCCGAGAAACGTTCGAATATTAACACGAGTCGCCGTACGTGAAACTGCGACCAGATTTTTTCGAAAGGCAGGAAGAAAATTGGTGATGAAAATTGGGAACGATCGTGGTTTCACACTTTCGCCAATTCTTTTTTATGTAAGCTCGCGTAGACCAGGTGTTCTGTCGTAGATCGTTATCGATCCTTCAACGATCGGTTTGCTTATCTGTAGCTTGGGAAATTACATACATTACAATGTGATAAATAAAGCGAGATTATCAGAATATTTCCGAGCTAAAAAGGAAAATATTGCAAACGTTGCTACGACGCTTAGGAAAGACGATGAAATTAATTCTTACTTGTTCCTCTATTTTACTCTGTCCGCGGCTTCTTTCTCCAGCGTAATAACGTAGAAAGGATAAAGGTAGATGTAAATTTTCTGTATACAGACACATGAATATATTACAAACTATAATTTCTGGGAATAAAGAAGATAGAAACGAAACGAAATTTCGTATCGAGCTTTACGTAGAACTATTCGTAGTTCCGAGAATATTCGTGGTTAAACGAGACGGAAATCTGCTATGGATGAAATTGAGATTGCATTTTCTTCGCTTTGATAAAACGTTTGATAAAACGAAGAAGACAGTTTCTCCTTTAGGAGAGTAAATAAATATCGATTGGAAAGAGAAACTGCTTTGGAGCGAAACAGAATTATTATGTAGGTTACGTTGCATCCCTTCGAAAATTGTTAAGAATCGATACAAGATCGGTCAACGATGTTCTAAAACACCTTTATCATGACATTTTACATCGCTTATACGGGATAGAAGAACGAAGAATTATTAGACAACGATATATTTATGTATTTATTTATAGAAAATATCCTCCCGTTTGATTAATTTAAACCATTAATCTAATGCCGAACGAACCAATAAAATCAAACGCGATACTACAGTGAGTAGGTGATCTGTTATTTTAACGCGAGCGAAAGTGGCACATTCTCAAAGAGTTTTTTCAAGATTAGAAATCCGAGTAAAACTATTTATCATACTACGGCCGATCATTAGCGAGACGACAGTGTCGAATGGACTTGGATTCTTTTTCCCGCTCTCGCGGTTCACTCCCGTAGCATCTTCGATTTATAACGCCGGATCCTAACGACGCAACGAACGTTCTTTTTTCTCGTCGTTTCCCGACCGCGAGACGCGATGAAAATTAGAAAGTAAGTAAAGCGACTCGCGTCTTAATTGCTTCAATGGAGAAATACTTGTACGAAATACTTTTCGACCAGCACGTCCGATAGTTACCTTCGACAAAAACAAGTTCCAATTATTACGCTGTACATCGCATCACGGTTGACAAATCGTTAATCGATGATTATTAGGAGAAAACTGTACCTGGAACTGGTGCCGGATCGACAAGACATTGGACGATGAAAAAGGAGAACCAGTTTCGAACTTTGGCATTAATTAGCGCTGATAGGCTTCCTGTATCACTTTTTCAAGGTTTAGGATGTTGTTAATACGCGAACGAAGAAAAGCTCGTCGTTACACGTGTACTTAGTGAACCTGTCTTCTGCTCCGGTTTAATCCTATATAATCTGCTTTCCAAGCAATTTTGTTATCGTACGTCAGTGCACGCAATGGAAAAATAATCTCGTCGCGAACGTTCGACGTTGCACCGACAAAGTTGCAGTAAAAGTACGAAATACAAAGAGAAGAATACTCCGCCCTACGACTGTGATCGGTCTGTGATTTTATCGTAGACCGATTCGACTATACATTTGCAAATACACTGAACAAATTCGCCTGTTAAACATTGGGACACCCTACGAATCCAAAGCAAACATTATAGGCAACGTCTACGATAACCTAAACTTCTTTTTCCGCTCTATCAATACCAACCTGTTTTTAGTCCTAGATAACAGTTTTTAAGCTTCTGATTGTAAATAACGCGAGAGAGACAGGTTTCGCGTGTTTTCGTCTCTGAATAACAATTTCTTTCATTTTCTTTACCTAACCTCTTCTGCGCGGCTCGCGAGCTACGGGTTTAACGCGTAGCAAAAGGAAGAAGAGCACTCGGTACGCGTATATATCACGAACCGATGCAACAATGTGTCGAATCAGGCGGTCGGCAGAGGCTGCCCTTATTTCCAGTCGAGTGAAATCCAAACGCGCGTCAGCCGCGGGGCGAGATCCATGATCCTTAAATGGCGTTTGATCCGCTCCGCGGCTTGTATAGCAGTTCACCGCGGTGTCTAATTGCGATGAAAGCGATGATGAAGTGGACAACTCGGCTATGTGAATTACGAGCAACGGGGTCGAAGCGAAACGACTCGTCCGACGTCTGAGAAACCAGCCTCGGGATGTTTGAATCGTCGATGGATTGTGTAGAAGCGTGTGGTAAATTTTATATTGTGGAAGTAAATGAATTATGAGAAACGGGTTGTGCAAAGTGTATCGAGTCAAAGTTATCGCGTAATATTTAATTTCTTTCGTTACGGGACATGGTGTATCGAGTCGAAAATCTTCGTAATTTTTGCCTTGCAAATTTTCATCACACTTCACGTATAAATTTCGTGTGAATCGATCCGACGAAATTCAACGAATTACCGATCGCGAACTGTTATGTATCGTCCGCTGAGAAAGCTGAACATTTCATACTGTTTATAAAAAGCTGATTTTCATTGAACTAAAGCGTAGGTAACAAAGTATGTGGAAATAATTCATCTTTTTAGCAAGTACAGGATTAACGCGTTATCTTAACGCAATATTTTAGAGTTAGTATTCGCATACATCCTCGTTTCTCAAGCGATTATTTGTCCTCTTTCTTTCTATCGTCTTTAGTTCAGGTAGAACGTGGTCGAATTTTAAAATTTCATTATTTCTAATTGATACTGAAATCGATCTTCGACGAGAGGATATAACTATTCCTAGAGTAGTATGTGTGTGTGTGTGTGTGTGTGTGTGTGTGTGATATAGCATACATATATAACAGAGAAATGGAAGGAGGGGTCGTGGATAGAATAAATCAGACCACGGGTAAATCGTGAAGCGATTGGATCATAGATATGTCAAGATTTGCAACATGAATTAGGTTTATGATACGGTCGTGACTTGTTATTTTGTGCATTTAGATTTATTATCCTCCATTACCTCAACCTATTTTTTAAGACGATTATTTAAGAACTTCTCGCAGATAAATTCACTAAAATGTAATTACAGCTTGCATATATACACATACATATATATAAATATGTACGTGTGCATACGTAACTTATATTCATATTGCATCGTGTTTTCTTAATAAACCTTGGTTTCCAGATACAGTCTAATAATAATTAAATACAATTTAATTAAGGCGATAAAACGCTCGGTCATCGAAAGATCAGAATTTATTCTGTAAAGTTCAACGGATTCGCTCTAATAGGTCAGAAAATGATTTAATAAGATAAATGGGAAATAAATGAAACAAAAATACACGTAATTAAATGAAATGGAAGAAAATCTTACGATAAGTAAGTCACTGAATAATCAGTGCAGGTATTAAAATAGAATCTAGCACCTGTACCAACTTGTTAAGTATAATTTCACAAATACGTTCTACCGAATGATTACTCGATAACGTGGATAAATAGTATGACCAGTTTTATCTTAACGGAAAGAAAAAAGGGCATCAGGTAAATTCTATAAATAACTAAAAGTAATTAAACAAACTTTACACGAGTATCTACGAAAGAGTTTTACATTAGTTTCCACATTTAATGAATAACTGATACATATATAAGCAACACGGATAACAATCTTCAAACTTGTACTTACACGACATAATTTTGTTTTCCTTCAGTTTATATATATATATATACACACATATCACTGATTGTACATCATTTCGTGTATTTTCCATCTTTTTTTTTCTTTTTCTTCATTTTAGATTAAAGCAAAATACCCAGTTTTTAGTATCTAGATCTAATTCAGTATCTAATTGTTGAATATCCTTTTCACACTGGTACAACGAATGCGCGCAAGATTCCAACGAATTACGTGTCTCAGTTGTTTGTATAACATCGGTACGTGTCGTATCGGCACCATCGCTAGTGGCCGGTGGCTACTAACGCTAAAACACAGCGTTCAGGGAGCATAACCGATGGAAATTGCGCGTGTTGCCCTGATAAAAAAGTTCAAGTCGGATTGCTACAATGTTTCAGCGGGGTAATGAAGACGATTTCCTTGCACCGCGCGCTAATGCCGCGCCGGCCACGGATCGAGTCGTTAAAGAAACATTCGGCTTCGTTAAAAGCAATGATTACATCTTAATGAAAGAAGAAACGCACGACTTGCGACGCAGGAAAAATGGCGGATCGGCATCGCGTTTTTTCCCACAGCAGCTCGAGCTGACTCTCTCTGATACACGTCGAACGAAACGTGAAACGAGCTTAGACGGTTTATTGATGAATTGAGATGTACGTCGATGGATATCTTAATCGCATGAAATATTCCACTTTAAATCTATTAATGCAAATAGATTCAGCGTGAATCGACTGACAAAAAGTATATTGAAAATAAATACCACTTAAATATTGTAATTTAATAAGCAATTCTATCGTCCAACAGTTATCTGTCGCATCTAGAGTAAAGCTAAAAACAAACTGAGAAAGGAGCTGCCTTCGACTCTGGTAGCCTTAACATCTTCGACAGAACAGATCGTCGATTATTCAAATGACTCTATCCATTTTCCTGTTCGAAGCAATAATTCCAAAGAGAAAGTTCAAAAGCAGGACAATAGCTTTAAAATTGGAAACTCATCGAGAAAAATGATCTAATTAGTCGTACTCTACTTCCGCGTTAAAATCACCATTCCTAAGTCTACTTACGTTTAAACGCATATTTCTCGAGTATACATGCATGTACCATATACGTGCTAACCAGGGGATGTCAAAAACCGCGAAATCCCGAAACAGTTGGCTGTATGCGGGTACCATGCTTCAAGATCCCCAAAATGATTACAGGGTATAATCGTTTATTTTCAAGAAATTAAGCTCTTTTTACATCTTACTTCGTAAATTCTTTCAATATCGATATTATGTTTTTCTTCGACGTGAAATTTTTACAATTTATTTTGACAAATTTCTTATTATTTCTATATATTATATAGTGCGTCTTCGTCTTCTTACGCGATTTTGCGTACCTGGAAATTCTAACAAAAACATCTTAAACGCGAGAAATTGTCGCGCGAAGAACCGAAATCCTTTTGAGGCTGTTTTCCTCGATCAATGTTCAAGCGTCGAATATTCACCGAGTGATTCGAGATTTCGTACTTCTTGCCAATTCCTTGCAAGTCCGAACGTTGGTTAATATTAACGGGTCGGCGACCGTGATTCCTTGGACGGGCTAACTCGAACGATGGGAAAAAAGGCGGGATCATGGTGGGGAAAAAGGAAAAGGTATACGGTGACTGGGTATGTCCCGGCTACCCGGCACATCCTGATGCAGCAAAGTGTGACCACCGGCTTGGCCTCTATCGATTCCACCTGGCTGTTTCTGTCGATTGTTCGGGCCAGTTCATGCCTGATATCGGGACAGGGACGCGTACAATGGGACACCGTTGCGTCCCGTCCTTACCAGGACGCGGCTACTCTCCCATTACCGTCGTTTGCTATTCTTGTTATTACTGTTATTATTGTTATTGCGAGGCGGTTCCTATTAACGATCGAAATCGGCGCGCTGCGTCGAGTCACGTCGCCGCCATTGGCGTCATCGGTTCTCGCCGCGAGACATGCGACGTTAAAAATCACGATGATGATGTTCGAATATTCGCGAAGGAAGATTTCACCAGTTGAAACGTAAAATTTCGAGTATATTATAAAGGAAAGTTCGCAATCACTCTTTAATTACTATTTTCCTTATCTTTTCTTATTCTTGAGATTGACGGCACAGAGACAGCTATAAAGAATCGGTGTTCGAAACAGCTTTTGACGATAGGCGGGAAAAAAAATTGCTTACTCTCGAAAAGTACAGTGACGGCAAGATGTATTCCCACCGAAGCATCTTTCTCTGCATTTCGTAGTATCAGCTTTTTGCAATTGTACGAAAGTGTACAACAGAGTAGAACGAACAGCGTCGGTATTTATTCGCAATTAGAAGATTTTGTTGTAAATTATCACGTTTCTAGCAGTACGCATATATAATGAGTTTTATTATTTAGAAGCATACAGATTTCTCTATTACAACTTAATTTCCCTGTACTCTCGTTAAATTGAATTTTTTATCCCTTGTACCGACATTTCTCGTAGCTGCTGATAAAACGAACCATCTATCTACTAATACCTTCTCATAAATGTTGAAACATGATTTTATATAACTAACGAATTCCAGTTTATTAATTCCTGCTAAGTTTATCAAAGTTAAGTATATTTACCTTCTAAATAGCGCTTTTACTAAAAAAAAAAAAAAAAATGAAACATTTTATCATTTTGCCTTGCTACTTTGCTAATCTACAAGATAGCACTTCGCAACAGGCTTTAGACGCCACTTTATCGGCTACGATAAACTACGATGCCACGTACCTTTTTCTCCAAAGCAAATTAACCTAACCAGCTTGAAAACGAGAGAACAGACTAAACGCGTATACCAGACGTTGTACCTGTACATGGAAAAGACTTGATAAAACGCTGGTAATCAGCAAAATTTAATCGTTGCTCGTTAACAAACGGCCAGAGTACGTTAACTCAGCAGGAAAATAGTCCGATTTCTACGGAACGCCAGGAAGTACGGGTCAGAGATGAATTCTCGACGCCAATGGATGATGCAGCTAACAATATCAAATGTATCGCGTGCTGTGCTTATGGAAACGAACGGATTAGAGGAGATCTAAGTACTCGTTCTTGTGGATCGATTCTCAGGCGTGGCTGAGCAAATACAAAAGGGGCATCGAGATGCGGAATAAGCGGTCTCCGAGACAAACCTCCTTCCGGTTCATCGGTGCAACATAAGGAACGGTGCAACGTGATTTCAGAGATAACAACTCCCAACGATTTAGATTCATGCACCGTTGAAAACGGTTTGACGTTCGACTTTTTCAATGGCGAGATACGATTTTTATAGTTGACGATGATGACGTTGTTACGCGACGAAGAGAACGTTTGCAACCGAGATCTGATTCGCGCGAAACAAATTTAATTTAGTTCTAAATCAAGCCTTATCTAAACCCAAACCTACGAGCCGAACTAAAGCTCTCGATACACGTTTTACAGATGGAAACGCGATATGCTTTTTGGAAACGAAAAAGCGAGGATGATATCATTGCGTCTTGATCTGGCGAATACCAACAGGCAACTGGTTCGTTTAAGGGGTAAAATACAAGCAACGTGATTGACGATTAAAATCGCTGGCAGAGCGAAATATGCAAATTAATTGATAAGAAGAACAGCATCATAGCAGAGAAGAGGCCAACGTGTTTAATTGCTCAAACTTATAGCTTCGTTAAAGCGTGTCTAATGAATCACGTTTACACGGGGTAACGAGACGATACCTTCAAAGCGATTATCGTTAAAGAGAGCATCGAACGATACGTAATGCGTATTCCGATATCTCCTACAATTCTGTATATTTCCTGTAAATGGCACCGATGATAGTAATATTGTTGTTATATCCTTTCATATTCCTATAATATTAAATATACGCGACATGTGTATATCTCATATACGTTATACGCGATAAATTAATCGTTTTCATCGCAACGTACAAGATAATACGTGCGAGGATAGGAGCTTGCTATTTTACATATTACGGAAAGTTAAATATTCAGATTCCACTGCTAGTTTCAATGACATTTTTAGGTGGATAGTAGTTCTTTAACGATAATTAAACAGTAGTAAAAAAATATATTTTCCATGCTATTTACAATAATAAAATAAACTTGAAAAAATGGAAAAAGAAAGCCAACACCACACGGAGTTCACAAGCAGTTACCCATCTAGGTACTATCCGTGCCCAACGCTGCTTCATAACTTTCGTGATCGGACGAGAACGAGTGTTTTTTTTTTTTTAATGTTTATTTATTGACCAGAAAAATGGGTTTCTCGTGTGTTTGTTTTTCGTAATAAACAATGAGTTTCGGTTGTAGCGTGATTTAGGCAAAGATACCGATACGTGACGGTACGACATAGCCATACAATGTTCTGTGTGTCGCAATTTTTTTTTTTTTTTTTACTTTTTCTATTTGCAATTGGTTTTAAAACCCTGTCCTGAAAACCTGGTCGCAAAAACAGGGCATTTCGGTAGTTTGTTTTTGGTTTCGGTGGGGTTGTGGGAGGGGATTTTTGGAGGGGATGGGAGAGAGGACGAGAACGAGTGCACTCAGCGTGGTATGAGCGTTGACTGAAGCATACGATCATTCGTGTTCATCGTTTCCTACAATTCCAATATGATATGACTGTTCGAATCGCTAAGCTTGAACACCTTGTAATTCAATCTTGGAACTTTGCAGAGAAATATCAAACTTATTAGGCACACAGGGTAGACACCGTTGGTCTAATAAAATTCTCGATACTCGAATGTAAACATTTGCAATTTATAAAGTAAGCTTATTCGAATTAATTTATCTCGTGGAACGTATAGCGCGAGAATATTTATTCGGATTGATAATTTGTAACTGACAATTGGCAATAATAGATGCAGCAAAGGTATAAAATTACAAATACCTCTTCTTTTCAACCTTCCTTCTCTCTACGGATAATAGGGATAATAATAGGTGAATCCCATTAACGACATGCTTCTAACGCGATTTGAATTTCTCGACACGAGAATTCGACAGATTCGTTTGCTCAGAAACCAAAAACTCGATACATTCGACGAAGCCTAAAAATAACATCTGAAAAGTTCCAAAACGAGTTGCTCTCGCCTATGCTGCATTCTACCAGATCTGTAAACAACGCCGATTCCTACGAATTCCTCGAATTACGCTTCGACTTTGCCAATCTGCAATTTATTTCGACAGCGTTTATCTTCTTATCTCTCCGTGCTCTCTGTATGTCGGATAAACTCCGCGCAACAAATTCCCTATCGTTTGTATCTGACGATTGTATTTTACCACCATCTTTACGACGTTGTTGAAGCTGCGTGGTAAAATCAGTTTTATCGTACATCCTTTATTAAACTGGACGCTGCACGTTGATCCGCATCGAATAATAATTAGATACGCTAGCGATCGCGTCGATCCTGGTCAATTAAACATCGTGGACGTTCGTATTGCTAAAGCTTTTCTAAACACTGTCATTAAGTAAGGTCGCTGCATCGTGTTTATCAGTTCACGTGGAACGAGTATCCTGTCAACCATGGTACATCAGGGTGAAAAGATCGACAGAAAGTTTATTCCTTCCGCTTTGGTTTGAAGTGGTAAATTACAGGGGGAAATTAATGGCAGACCTAGAGTAAAATTAGCAATTACTATCACTTAATGAGAACTGTTATCGCGTTAAGGTATTTTAATTAAAATAATAAAAATAAAGTTTGCATCGTGTTCTGTTCGTGTTCGTCTAATGAGAATTATTAACGCGTCGAATAATTTTAATTAAAGTAGTTACAGATTAGAGCTCGATTCGTGTTCCGTCCACTTCTCTTACGATAAAGCGATCGACAGGAATACGGTAACGTTAAATCGACACCTTAAATTAGAGCTTGCATTCGCAAACGTAACTTCTGGATCGTATAGATGCGCTTCGATACTGTTACCCACGAGTATGATATTTTATAATATTTCAATGTTTGACGACAATGTCCGAGCGTACGGTTGGCGCAATAAACAGCGTACTTGAATCGATTTTTCGCGGCAAATCAAACACCAAGCTCCGAAACCGCAATAAATATCGAGTTGACGTAGCGCGCAACTTTTAACGCGGCTTTCCACCAACAATTCACGCCAGTTTCCTCGACTAACGGCGTTTCATCGTTTCCCATTCACCGGTCATTCGTTGGAACCGCGAGTACCACCATAAACTGGAAGCTTTATGGACTGTAGCAGCCCCGTAAATCTACGCTTATAGACGGTGCAAACGGGACATTTACCGAAAATCCCATCGGCCCAACCCGTGACAGTCGTGAATTTATATCTAAACGCGACTTCCAAGTTTCTCTTCGTTCGCGTTCGTCGACGTAAATTCGATTTACGACGCGGAGAAAGCAATGATTCGTTTATTAAACGCGACAGCGATGACCACGCACATCGAGTTCTATCCCGTGGCGAGCTTTTTACGCTGTTACGTTATCGTTTATTTATTATTTATTTATCCACCACTCTGGCTGCACTTCGATGCGAAAGTGTATAAGGAGGCGAGTAACAAGGCAAGTCGTGTTCAACGTTTTGGTATTTGGTTTCAGAGAAATTGGTGTACTTGATGGAACGTGGGTAGTTTCCGTGAGTTCAAAATAGCGTCCCCATCTAGCGGCGTAATACAGCGAATCCTCGTGGATGCGAAGATCGTAAAAGGATATTAAAAGGTTTCGAACGACGACACAGAGAAACGACAAATGCTATGCAATTTTTTGTTTTAAGATTTACCAGTGGTCGAGTGCGATCTCGTCTTGAAAAACGATTTCTGTAACACGTAAATTAATTACCTTTAGATATTCAGCTTCAACTGTATCGTACGAAATTATAGTAAGATCGTAGAGTAATGGATTGATTCCATGGAGATTACTTGTAGCAACTACCGACTGATTCGGTGTCATTAAGGTTGTATTAGTGGTTAATTGTATAATAATTAGTTCGGCTGTATAATGATGTTATCTGTGCAATAATTATTTCGAGTATTACTATGTATTACCGAACGATTAACCGGATAATAAGTATATTTTCGTTCATAGTAAATTGTATAATTATTACTTACGTCGATCGTTCATCGTGCAGTGATTTCGTTCATCGATAACTTCCTTCAGATTACTCTCGTTGATGATTAATTGGATAGTAACTTCTTTTGTCGATAGTTAATCCCATGAAGGTTACTCGTACCGATGATCAATTACACGGTAATTATTTTTATCGATGTTTTACTTTATAGCGATTACTCATGTCAATGGTTGATTATTTGACAATTAATTACGCGATAATTGATTCGATCGCTAGTCGTACCGTGTAACTTTACTGAAATTTGAAAAAATCGACGACTATCTCGGCAATTTTAATCTCGATTTTAATTTTCATCATTTTTATTACGCAAGAAGTGCTTCTCGTTTGATCGCGATTCGATTGATATACATTTTTTTTCTTTTTTTTTTTTTTCGTAATCTTTACAAACGTACGATCTTCATTTTGACCTATAGAAATTTTGAAACCTCCATAAATGTTTATACAGGGAGAAAAATTCTCGCTAAGGATTCTACGTTTTACTATTAAGAAACGGTAACAGTGAAAAATTTATCACGATAAATTGTACGAATTTAATATTAAAATATAACAAAGAAAGCTTATTAATTTCTCGGAAACAAACAAACGGAGACGTCCTGAAATGCTTTCAGGGCTGTTTTGCCATCAACCTAAAGCATCGAATGTTCGACATACGACAACCAACTCATTCGAAATTTCACAGTTCTTGGCATCTCCGTGTCGGTACACGCACACGAACTTAACTCAACGACTCTCTACTCGCAAGAGGCAACGCGTACATCCCCGCGTACGTACACGCGTTTCCCTCGTCGAATTCATTCCATCGAATCGATCGAATCCATGGAATCGATCGCACGGCAGCTGAAGCGCACACGGGCGAGCCAAGATGCTCGAGAGTAGCCAACGACGCTTGTTAATCCGCAGGACGATTGCTATAGTTATTGGTCACGGTTCGACGAAGAAGCGCCCGCAGGAGTGGGCCTCTTTCTCTCTCTCTTCTTCCATTTCCTCTCGTATCTTCCTCTCTTCCTCTCAACCATCTCACATACGTTTCCGCGATTTTTACACGGCCCGGTTTTTATCCTTTCCTCCCCCCCCCCTTTCATCTCGCTTTATCTCACCGTACTCTTTCATCCTGCTCGCTTCCTTCGCTCCCGAGACCTACTTCTTAGCCGAGGATCGAGAGAGGCTACTCTCTTGGATCGTTTCCTCTCTCACCTGTGAAACGAGGCCCTGGCAGAGGAGGAACCCAATGACCAGGGGCGTACACCATCTCGAGACCATTCGTGCTCTCCTTAACCGTCTCTGATATATTTTGTCCTACTAAGCGCCAACAGGGTAACCATGAATTTCATGAGAAAGTAGAAGATGGCCGCCTCTTACACCCGGCCGCTTTCCGTCCGAAGTACAATTACGTGGAATAACGCGATACGACGGCCATTGCGTCGTAAATACAACAGTTGAGCTTGGTGTTTCGCGCGACTTTGGTCCACTTCCCCTAATCAGGAAACCTCTGTAAAGTAATTCAACGGAGGCTGACGTGTACGAAAAATTTCTTCGATTTAGCAAAAACAGACGATTCACTTGGAGAATCCATCGATATAATCCATCGATTAGAAGATAATATCACGCATTTACGTTATACCTTGCTCCTCGTACCTAATCTAAGCTTTCTCCGTTTCTATCCTCTTTCAAGTACAGGATCATCGAAGATGTAGAACTGTAAGGAAGAGGTCGTCGGTAATCGCACTGTATATGTTGCACGTGTATCTATGTCGAAGTTAATGCTTTAATCCTACGATCATAGGCGTCCTTAAATTGAAAAAGAATGTCACGGTTAAACGAGCGATCCGTGCCAGTAGCCAGTGTGCTCTGCCGAAAGCAATATACCCTATGTGTGTACTTGATTCGTTCTCGTTTTATAGTCTTTCTCTTGCTTTTTTCTCCATTTGTTTGCTTCTTCTCCTTTTCCTTTTCCTTTTTTTTTCTTTTTTACTCTTTTTTTTGATCGGTTTGTTTGATCGTTTTAATTGGGCCTCCGCGGCGAGATGCGATTAACCATGTCGGTGATAAATCAGGATGAGGCTACCAGCGAGTTACCTGGTGGTAATTGGACGGAGTATGGTTACCGGCTTCCTGAATGGTTCGGTGCTTCTGTGTCTTTCGCCGGCTACGATTTGCTCTGTTTTTCGTGTATGGGATTGTCGGAGGGTTTTTGTCGACTGGCACACGAGGTTGATCACTTCGGATGTTTCGGACTGATGTATCGGTGTTCTTTTGTTCGGTTTCGCGATGAATTGGTTTGGGTGGAATCGTGACGAAACGTTCGGTGGATATCTTCGACGTTATACGCGTATTTAAGTGATCGATGGATGCATGGTTTCTCCTGCTGTTTCTTCCACATTTATGCTTTTCCGGCTCCTTTCGATCCACTGTTCTCAACAGCGTACGCTTCGTTCCGACGTTTCACGAACGTAAGAGCTTATAAAACCTCAACGATCTTAATTTTTATCTGAATTTTTTTGATCGACAGATGGATGGAAAATTTCATGCTAGAAAAAGATCTTGTACGCTCGTACAATGTATCCTTTGCTCGTATATCAATCGCGTTATTACCCTTATCGTCTCATATTCCTCCAAGCCTTCCTTCGTCGCTCTCTGTATCAGCTATCCTCTCGTTTCGAAGTGCTACGATCCTCGTCACATCTTCGATCTCCTCGGCTATCTCGAGAGATCCATCGCTCGAGCCTCGATCGGCCAAAACCTCTCTCGTGTGGACCAAACGATAAATCATTCGTTCCCGCTAATCAGACTGCGGTGCAATTTGTCAAACTAACGAGACGATCGAACGTTGAAAATTCTCATTGACGTTGAAATAAAGCCTCGTCGATTCCATGCAATGGCGATGTTAAGAGGCGCGGCTGATACAGGTATGGCAAACAGAAACGATACACATAGCGAAAAATATAAAATCGGTCGGTGGTTAGGACAATACGTTCGAAGGACTTACGACAATAATCCGTAGACTTACGAGTTTCCGGTTTTGTTTCCGCCAACGCTCGCTAGATGAACCGATTTTTATTCTATTCTCGCTTTCAGAAAATTCCTTTGCGAGAGGAGACTGGTAGACGACCGTCAAGAAATTCGATAAATAACGGGAAAGACAAGCGTGAGAATATTACGGAAGATACGATTGCAACCAGAAGTGGCAGGAGTTGACTCGTATCGTATCTCGAACACGATTAGAACGATTCGATAAATTTGCGAGAACGTACGTACGTATTAAAGACAAAGTGGTGAAATTTCTTCCGTAACACTATTGCGACCAGAAATGTACATGTATATGCATGTATGTATATTTAGATCGATCTGTATTAAAGCTCTGTTCGACAAGCTTGCACAATATCGATTCCATCTACTACACAGCGCGAACATCCAGAGAGAAGAGACTCGTCTCTCGCGGTCGATCCACTCAGGAAAGAAGGAACCTTTCCGCCGTAATTTCCGTGACCCGAGACCGCCGCCACGAGGTCAGATCGATAAATCACTGTCAGGTTTCAGCGATTCGTCCATTGATAACGGGACGCCGCCAACAAGGAAGGCCTTCTACCGAAAGACGACTAGGACGACGTTTTCAGAGATTCGCTCGCCGATAGAGACAATTTCGTCCATCTGGACGAATTCTATGGATGGGACCTGTGTTGGCGATGAAATTGTACTTGAAATTGTGCAGCGTAGATTCGTGGATCGTATGAATCATCGTTCGGTGAATTCCAAACAACGAATAGCTTTTACACGCTTTGGATCGTTGTTCGTGGACGAGTTTTGTATTATTAAGATAGTGGAGATCGAAGTCTCTGTCGTTGCGAAAGAAATTCCAGCAGGTAGATATTTTCTGTACTGCAGGTAGTGTTTTAGGGGTTTGCTTGGTAAGAGAGCGAGGATAGCGAGCATATAAATAGAGAAAGTCCTTACGCCAAATTAAGCTAAATTTCTTTAATTTCTTATGACAGTCTATAAATATCGTAATATCTTATTTACCGTAATACGAGTAGAATCGTGGACAGAATCGTTTCTACGATTCTTTTCTCGTTGGAGTAACGCAACGACGAAATTAATACCGCTTGTATCTTTCGAGTGATTTTATTTTGCCTACCTCCATTTGTCTAAGCTCCGATATATCGTTTAATTCATGCGGAACCCATTTGTATACTTCCTTTACCGCTTCTTATTTAAGTCAAATGACAAATAATGGTAGAATGGCTTACTTGCGTTTGAAACGCCATTTCTCTCGCTATTTGTCGTTCGTTATTTTCCATAATTTCTCTTCCAACGTTATTATCGATGGCATTTTCCGACCTTCATCTTGGTTCGTTTTGTGGTGAAAAATTGCCAGCCGTGTATTTCGCAAACCAACCCGTCGTGTATTTCACAAACCGACGTTCAACTGTCTTAACATTTACATATATCTTCATCGACACTTTTTTATCAAAAACAACATTTACATTTTACTTAATTCTACATTTTACATACGTTCGTATCAAGTTCGTACCTGCAGTATTCTTTATCGAATGCGTATAATATACACCGTAGGTAGATGGATTTAATCTATCACCCACGTTATATAGAAACATTAAACGGTCAACTAGATAAATTACCAGGATAGCTGGAGGATCTTTTTCTTCCCTTCGAAAGTTCAAATCCGAAAGGTCTTGACAACGTGTCAACCAAACTACGAATCGAAGGTCCTTCTGTCAGAACGAAATGGGACACGTCAAAAGACCGTAACCTCGTATGAATTCGCGTTGAAACCGCCCACACGGTCCGCCAGCCGTGATGTGTACGATAATATTTCATCGTAATGTCACAACGGGCGAAACCAGACGCACGCTCATAAATAAAGGGAGTCAATGGAAGCTATTCGTGCATGGAACACGCCTATTCGCGTCCTGTCAGCAGCGGCCGGCTCTAACCCATTCAACTCGTGAAACCCGGAGAAACTTACAAAGCTCTCGGTCAAATATTGTGAACGAGAAATATTAAGGAACGTACGAGAGATGAACGCGTGTGTCGTTTTCTCTTTGTTTCTGCAGTCGAGACGAGAGTTGCAGCAATCAAATTTAAACGTTAGCAGAATTTCGATAATTTGCCACTTATCTTGGGATTATCGGCATCGTTAAATTCCCTTAATCCGTTGAACTGTTTAAAAAATAGCGAAATTTTAATCGAGCATTGCAAAGGTAAAGGTAAAATTTTTAATATTTTTAAAACGAGTCGATCTTCCGTACGATTTCTAAAAGTTCCTCGTCCATAAGAAGAAAAGAGAAAATTTGACAAATTTTAATTAAACACCACAGCTACCAAAAGCAAATAGATTTTTTCCATAAATTATACACTACATAGGCTATAATTTCAACCGAGTTGTTAATATATGTTGCTATAAACAATCAATTTAAGGAACTCTAAAAATCTCTAAAAAAAAAAATCTCTAAAAAGATCTCTAAAAAAAAATGCTGTAAAAAGGTCTAAATTGAATTTGCTGATTAAATTTTTTATTACTGTTAGCCGATGTTCCGAGAGGTAATGATCATTCCAGAAAGTTACTGGACATCCCGAGCAGCTTTGAAAAATCGTAAAATAAACTCAGGAAGAACCCGGCAATCATCCTCTCAAAAATATGATAGACACGTTTAGGTTAAATTGACTATACCATTAAGTCTTTCCAAATATAGATTTTTTAATAAGAAGAGATTTTCTGAAACAGATTATGCCTTCGACAAATACGTATATTTATACTAGTATTCTGTATAACGTTTAAACTAAAAATTACATCGAAATTAATTAACACACACGCACACACACATATATATACATATATATATATATATATAAAGAGAGAGAGAGAGAATAAATAAAAATCTCTGCTCTATATTTTCAATTTGTTTAATTTTCAACGCGTTAAGCTTCCAAATTACATAAGAGCAGATTATTGCTACATTCCCTGCGGCGCATTGATAATTTCGAAGAACTATTTACAGCGAGGCACGAGTTATTCTGCTCGAATGGTTCCTTGAATGTATAAGGTTGAAGTTCAAACAAATCGGCTAAAATGACTCGCCGCAGTACCACCAGTCAGCCATCAACGTCTACGCTATAATTGAAAATTATAGTCCGCGCGTATGAGCATTTTGTAGCGGAAGGAATGCACTCTGAGGTAACGCGGGGCATTACCGTTAATGTCTATAATAATATTCAAACTGTTAAATTTTTAATCTACTTACGCTTTGTAACTGTGAGCCTTATTATCTTCGATTCGACGTTTTTCGCGCGACAAAAGAAGAAAAGGAAAAGAAAAAAATGAAAGATATATCGATCGAACAACCTCGATCAAATTTTTTCATTAAAGCGATTGAAACTTTTCATTCGGAAAAATTCTACTCGTCGTGCGAGTGCCGCGAATGTTCTTTCGTAAATATCGAATTGAGATACGTTAAATATCGCAAAACGATAATTCGAGCCTTTTCAGATTTTTGTATCGACGGGCCTTGAAATATTTTACTCCGAATAATTCTGTCAATTATATGAGAATGCACGCTTCTCTGTTAATATCAAATATAATTGCGACAAACATCTTTCGCATTAGTCTGACATTCGATCGGCATAATATCAATTATGCTCTGTAAATGCATATGAAATTTCAAAATGTTTTATAAATGTTGTAATAAATGTTGCAACATTTTCACGAACCACTCGCGCGACATATTAAAATTCTGCAATCGAATCACAGAGTGATATTAAAATGTAAATAAAAGTTAGAAAATGAAAAAAACGTGCCTATCATCCGCCTATGATCTTGAAACACGAACACGCGAGGGACGTATGGTATAAGCATCGACCTTTGCCAACTTTCATCCGGTAGTATACGATCCGTGGAGCTATCGAAGGAAATGTGGTTAGGATAAGCACGTCGTGAACTCGGTCAAACGCGCTTCTATTCCGAGCATTCATCTCGACACCAACGCGTGCTCGGGTGTCCGCCAAGACGGCGGTAGAAGGCGGAGGATGGTTGGTTCGATGCCCTTCTCGAACCAGTTCGAGAGACGTCAACGAGTCGTCTATGAATTCAGGTATCCCGTTTTTTCTCTGGGGTCCCGTTTCTGCGCTTCCTCGTTCTCTTTTCTGTCGGAACGTCCGCACGACGAGATGTTCGCGAGACGAAATATCAATGGTACACGTCGAGCCAGATTTTTCCACCTTCGTTATACTTTCAACCATACTTTTCGAAGGATCTATCCTCATCAAAAACCGATCAAGGAACGGAACGTGTTTCGTGTTGCGGTTATTGAACGCAATTTGATAATGTAAACCGATGGGAAAAAATTACGAGAGAACTCTTAGCCCCCTTGCCTTAATCGATTAGGTCTCGTGATTCTTAGAAAGAAACAACGTACCAGCTACGTTCCGCTATATGTTTTATAGCGAAAACGTCTTGAGATGAAGGGTTCTGTTTCGCGAAAAAAGGGTTATAAATCTCCTCGCAACAATGAGGCATTACCAACAGCTTTCTCGTCAAACTGGAAGCATCCTCGTGCTCGCGGTATTCGATGCTATAAGAATACCGGTGCAGTTATACATAAATCATCCCATTACGTTATCTGTAATCCTGATCTAGGTCCCGAGATGCATCTAACACCTCGAGGGATCGAAACGATCGGCAGTCGCGTGTCGCTATCGTTCACGATACGGTTCTTGCTGTACCAAAGAAATCGAACAGCTGAAACGATCGAAAGACTTCAGAAAAATGAAAAATGATTCTCTTAATGGTAAAAGATACGAATTCCATATTGTGAGAGAGACGTGACTGCTCCAAGAATTCGTTTGAATATTACTATCGTAAGATAGAGATTACTTCCTCGATTAATTCCTCGTTTTACATCGAGCGTAACAATTGCGATCGCGATAGAGGCTTCTCGCCTGCGATTAGACGCAAAAGTTTTCGTTCTCTCAATGCGAATACAACACCGAGAATTAATTTGCCGCGAATGGGAAATAATTGGATTCCGAATGGAAATAAAATATGAAGAATCAATCTTATCCGACAATTACTTTGTCAACGAATAAGGATAAGTTGCAATATTTCTTTTTTTGTTTTGTTTTTTTTTTTTTTTTGCAATTCTTCGCTGTCGAATAAAGACAGAGAAATTTTCAAACGTGCCGTTTCATCGGATAGAGAGGTACGTTTCAACGATCTTTTAAAATCTGATATTATTCTAAAGTTGACCTACTCTCGCAGGTGGTTTTAAAAGATGACCACCCGAAGAATCAGCGTCTAGTGGTCGGAATATCCAGATCCAGAACGCTGTCTACGATAATAATCGCACGCTGATTCTCGTGTTACATTTCAGCAGATTCAATTTCTTCGTTACACGGTAATAATACAGGATTATTGCTATTCTTGGATGTTCATAAATATTCTACTCGACCATTGCACGTTTTGCATATTTTCTATAACTTTCCAAAAAATGCTTAAACATCGACACGACCGATTTCGATCGTAATACTTCAAGGAAAGCGTTGCGACTTGTCCTAGACTTTAGAATCGCCCTGTACATCGATCGCGATCCGACGATCGTCGTTTCATTCCCAAAGTACCTGTAATATACATTCACGATCGAGATACGACGTTAAATCATCCACTTGCTACAAAGTTTCATCGACGAATTCCTATCGAGTTCGATAATTGGCTATAATTAATGGTGATGCAGGGATTCGCGAGGTATTTCATGACGCAAGTGCTCGATCGAAAGGTCAAAATCTCGATCTTGCATCCGTAAGAAGACGGCATTGTTCTAACGGCAAGATGTAACGTGAATTAAATTAAAGGAGCACTACAGTTATGCGTGTACTTTTATTCACAATTGAAATATGTATTAGGGATCGACACGCTTGTGAAAAAAACGAGATAAATTTGTCCGCAAGTTTCCCTCGTTCTTCGTCGATAGAGGAGTAAACCGCTTCGAATTTCGTTCATAATTTAGTTCCCCGTGAAATTCCACGCATAGATACGTATGCATGCTCCTCGTTGTTCCACATTTGGCATAGCTAAATTTCCAGATTAGAATCTAAATTCTCTACCATCGAACGTTTTACATAATTCTACGTCTACGGTATCCGTTTCAGAACGAAGTGACGCCGTGTGTAATTGGATATACAGTGAAACTCGCGTTAATCCTTCCGCTTTTTATATTCGCCACGCAAACTTCTGCTATACAAGGTGTGTAAAATTAAAATACGCAAATTTTTCATTTCCCTCTTTTTACATCGTTACCTTTGACTGTTGCAATTTTTTTCTTTTTTTTTCTTTTCTTTTTTTTTTTTTTTTTTTTTATTGGCTAGACATTTCAATCTCGAAACAAATGTTATTCCCAAGTTTATTATGAAACGATTTAGAACGTCGTTCTCGCATCATAATTACCTTTCCGAGGAACGAAAGCATCGATATCCTAAGCCATTTCCTTTACACACCATATATATTACGCGTATTATCGTATCTTCTTCGCTTCGCGTTTCAACTGATCGACTATTCAATTTTCTTGCGTGACGCGAGCTGTTAGAAGGATACTTTAATAACACGTAATAAACCCTTTCTTTTGGTTGGCAAATTCGACGAAACGATTCGAAGAACGTTATTCGCAATTTAGATCGAGATTCGCTTATTGTTACACCGAATATTCGTTTTGCCTGGTGGTTCGCCGATTCTGTTCGTCGATCGAGAAACGAATCGCTCGGTAGTACGCGCGCCTTTATTATTTCACGTTCTACCCGGTTAATTTTGTTTCGCGACAGTGAACACGCGGAATGATTAGAGTTCGTGTGAATTTTCTCCGTCTATTGTTTAAAGAGCCTATATATCGGAATATCGAGATTCGTGCTCGTGCTGCTTCGATTCCAATCGTATCGTGGCTGGTTCTGGTATTTGATTTTTATATCGGTATTTGCGTTATCTTGCTGTCTAGTCTCGAAATTCATTGAATTTCTTTCCTTCGATCTTGAAACTACCGAATACTACGTATATAGTTGAGGGAGGTTGATTATACAGGGCTGCGCAAAGATTGTGGTACAGTGAGAGTATAACAATTTCACGCGTAGACGATGAGATATTCGAGTAATTTCAAAATTGACAATTTTCAAAGTGTGTCGCTGTTTCAACAAACTAACTATATAGAGTTAGTGGACAGGCGCATAATACTGTAACGTTTCTTACGGAAGTAATTAACGTTTCAAAATGTGAAGAGAAAATCGTACGCTTAATAACATCGTAGACATTTCCAACTAGAATGCAAAACGTATGACAACTTGTCAAAGAAACGTGCGCGACTTTGTATATATTGCTAAAAGAGCAATTAAAACGTTGATTAATTGCCGAGTACACATAAATGGGCCAGTTCGAGCCTTCGAACGATTGGCAATTGCGGAAAAATATCGCGAGATTAACTTACTCGCAAGTGGTACACAAGTAGATACAAATCTATTAACATAATTACACGTTTCACCAAAGTCTATGCTCTTAATGTACACTGTTTTGCATGTTTAAAAGTAATTTGTTTTTTCTCCTTTATTTTTCTCCCGCGTAAATACCTTAACTCTGCCCTATCGGAACTGGCACGCTGCATGAATTAGTGGAAAAGTCGGTTCTTTATTTCCAGAGAAATTTCACGAATTCCGAACCGAAATCGTTTTTCCACCAAAACCAGAATCTGTACAACCGTCGGACTAAGAAACAGAATCAACGAAGATACGCTCGCCGTATTTTATACGAAAGACGATTTACGAAAAGTGTGTAAACGCTTGATCTCTTTATTCCATAGCTAATTCGACCATAGCAAGTTCCACTTTCTAATCGATAATTCGTTGTTGATTCGTATCCTCTGGTCAAATTCAAATACTCTTCGTCTAACAGCTAGTTTAGATACATAGTCTGCTTGTTAAGGAAGGCAGCAAATTCTGCTCTCGATCAACAAGTCCACGCGTTAATTTGTACATCCGGATCCGATCTAAATATCGTTTCTACGCATCGATCAAAATGTCACCTACCAAATAGCATTAGCGCAAACGGACCAAAGTGTCCGGATACTTCTGAACAGTACGCTCGGCACACAGAGGAGCCGGTAGACAACTGTAAAATACACCCAATCCCGAAGGCCGTCCACCTTACGCTTATACCGGGTGTCCTGTGTAACCGGTCTCGTTCCGGTCCCCGGCGATCGTTATCGAACAAACGTTAACGTCTTTACGTAACGCCGGTGAGCCGCGTTGTACACGCGTTCTATTTTGACTGACACCGGTTCTCTCGTTCTCGTGCTACCGATCGGACGAAAATCGATCCGCGACCGAGAAATCGCCAACCTTTGCGCGAACCAAAGCGTTTCGCAACGTCACGGCTGTTATATTAATGTTAATTATCGCGCGGATTTGGTGGTTCAGGTGATGGTCGACGGCTAGAAGATCATCGCCAGTTACGGTACAAGTTTGATCGCACGGACTAACCGGATAATCGCACGGATGTTTGCAGGATTTTATATCCTTTTGTGCGATATTTAATATCTTTCTGCTGGATTGTTTAAATACGACGTTTAATTGTGAAACTTAATTAATCGACGAAAAGCTTTAACGCGACATTAATTGCGTTGTAACTGCAAGAATGCCGTTTGTAATCCTTCTACCATCGGCCTGTCGCTTGCACATTGCCTTAGAAATTCAAAATGCCAAATAAAACGATGACATTACCGATGCGAGAAATGATCCATAAATCTTACGGAACAACCTGCCACCACAATGGCCGTCTAGTTAGTAACTCTGCGAAAGGAAGACGGCCGTACTAAGATAAAAGAAAACTTTTCTATATTTTCAAATGTGAACGAAAATATGTTAAAAGTTTCAGAATATTTCGAACGAAGCATTCGTTTCCTTCGAAGAAACTCCAAAGATCGCCTAGTTTCAGGGATTATTTACCGAAGCCCTCTCAAAACCTTCGCTTTCGCTTTTACATTTTCGCAGCGGGCGAAAAAGATCCTAGCTTCGACGATAAATCTCAACGCGAGGGACAGTCGCGTGGCTCTTTTCATTTTCATTTGCGCGATGCGTCGCGACCCATAAAAACGTCTAAGGGCACGCGTCTGCCATCGAACTAATCGATCAACCTGCGACATGCCTGTCCATCCTCTTTCTTCTCTCTTCCTTCCTTTCTCCCCCCCCCCTCCCCTCCCCTTTTCTTTTCCTAAGATCCACTCGTCCGTGGCTTGTACACGCTCGGCGAGATATCGATGGCCGCACAATGCCTCTTAGAAAGTGTGTCAGTGGTGTACGTTTCAATTCTCTGCCGAAGATTTTTCGCAGCGAGCGTTGCACACACGGTGGAACAGGTGATTAATAGCGTTGCTTGTTTCAACGGTAACGAGCATCGAACGAGACGCAACGCGTGGCCGAGACGTAATCGATTTCCAAAGCGGATACCAGGATCCTGCTGCCCCCGCTGGTAAACCTTGAACATTCGTTGGACGGTTGGGGACACGGACCGTGCGCGTCGTTCGCCTGCTAGACGCGGATGAAAATGTCGATCGTGGGAAGCTTTTGTAACAGGATCGTTCTTTCGTTCGTTCGCTCGCTCGAGATTTTCCTTCTCTGCACTGTCTTCCTGCGCACGGTCTTGCGACCTGGCTACGCTCGCTTTGCGTGCCGTTCGTACGTGGAAGAAAGAAAGTTTTTCCGACTGTGAGTCAGAAGCGTCGGAAAAGGTGCGAGCGTTGCTTTCTGTGCGACACGCGGTGCGATCGTCGATCTTGTTCGAGCATTCGTTCGGTCGCGACTCTCGGACGCTTGGATCGACGATCGACTCTGACGATTCCTGTTAGATCACTAAAATCTAGCGTGTGTAATTCTACTTCGCGTTTCTCCGTCTTAATCAACGATATTTCTTTCGTCGGTGCAACTACAAGTGGAAGTAATCCCTGACAAGCCCGTGCAAATTCGTCTGACAATGGACGTTCCGCTTTCCCTTATGCGCTCTATCCGTCTTTTCCTTCCGAACGCTTCGTTCCTTCCCAATCAATCGTACTGCGTCTTGCTACACCTTGTTCCAACTTCTGACGTGTGCATTTCATCTTGAAAGGTATCGACACTGCCACGTAGAAAGCGCCGATTCTCGTTTGAAAACTGTTCGTGTACTCTTGACGGTGTTTGCCTTGTCGGTTAGAAATCTGTTTGTACAAAAATTAAAGCTCCCAATCTAACGATCATGGAAGTTGCGCTTGTATAAACTTCGAATGCTCGCATCGATAAGTACACTTTATCGTATATTTATCATTGCATCGATTTCACACCGAACAAACGAATTAAATCGGAGAGTTATTTGACCATTTTTCATTTCTTATCGATCGATATTCCATATTAAAAATACTCCAATTATACACAAGTATTACAATTATAATTATAATCGCAAATGTAACGTACGTTAGGATCGTCTGTGGAAAGGCCGTTCCCTTTCGAGATTCTGGGCTAAATGCTGTGCAGCCGTGGACAGTTTACACGATGTCTCTGTTCTGTGGCAATGCGACGTCGAATCGCTTGGCCTAAGTAAACTATCTCGATTGTATCATCGATACGACTCGGTAGCTCGGCGACTCCGGGTCGCCACGACTTTCCAAACATTCGCTCAAGCGCTTTGCCGAGGTCTTTGTCGGAGCCCTCGGTCCAATCGTCGATTACGGTAAACCTAAACAACGGCCGGGCTGCTCTATCTGCCATTATATCGTCGCGAAGACGCGATGCGTGTTGCCGTTAACGTATATATAACTACGATACTAGTAAGCGTCTAGGTAGTGGTAAAACTAAGGTGTATCATTGTTCGTGATGTAGGCGTGTCTCGGAAACGCAGGAGATATTGGATGCGTATGTGACGACATCGGCATCGAACGTATTAAAAAGAACGAAACTGACATTCGTAAGATATCGGGTGGTAGAGATACGTAGAACGTTTTAGTTACGAATATATACCTGATACTTTGACACTGTACGCAGGTATAACAAGTGAAAGGATACGGGATACAGTACAACGACTATCGAGTTAATTGGTTATCGATATATATGTATTACTTATCATTGCACTAATAGAGAATTCAACCAAACATCTAATATTACCGACTGATGTTTTTCTGGAGGACGTGCAACAAATAGAACTCAACCTCTCCGATTTCCATTGACCGTTACATTTTTGTAATACGCGACGGATCGCGTTATTCCGAACAATCGTCTCCTATACGCGTTACCGACGTTACGATCGACCTTAGTTTCTCAGAGATTTGTGAAAAACTGTCGCTGCCTCTACTACGTGTATTTGGTGTCAGGTATTGGCGGATAAAACGATCGGATGGCAATTTTCTGATTGTACGCGAGACAAACGCGAGTGGAACGAGCTTGGGTATCCGAGACGAAGGTTCGGCTACACGTGCGTACGCGAGACGATAAGAATGCAAATACGTGCCGACAGTCTCACGCTGGTCGGATTGAAAAATCAAATCCAAACCCGACACCCAATAAATACATCGATGATATTCGCATTAAATTGAGTTGTAACGTTGACGTTTCTTGCGGTCTTGCGTATACAGCTGTGCGCGGGGTCTTTAAGCTCGGCCGTCTCTCGACTTTAGAAACGGAAGATAAGATCGAAATCGGAGAGGTCGATGTCTATCTGAATATTTAACTGTTTCCCTTTATGTTGCTATCTCTGGCAATTAGTATACATTCCGGAATAAGTTTACGTATTTAAAATTATCGAACACTGTTATTACGTATTATTAACGGGATAACGTAAGTTACAAAATTAGATCGAAAAATTGTAACGTCACGATACTTTACGACGACGCTTTTGTAATTTACGATGAGACAAATATCCATAAAAAGAACATCAATAGCTTTCACAAAAAAAAAATATATATATATATACCTATTTCTAATTATCCCCTCTAATCATCTTGTCAGCAGAAACCGTAGTATCGTACTTTGTTATTTCTATCCACTCTCGAACGATTATCCGTATGTTCGAATATGATACAAAATCCTTTACGACGATCGTAATTTATCTTTCGCGCGTAAAACTGACGAACTAATCACGAGTCAACTAGCCACTAATTTTCTACCGGTCATAGGTCAACGATAAACCAACTTGCGCGATATAAATTTTAATCGATCGCGTATCTATCTCGACGAAAAAGGGCAAGGAAATTTTCCTTGCGATAATTTCGCCTTTTACGAGGCCATTGTTATATTTTACACGACTTGGATAGCAAGGCGAAACGCTGCTCGTAATTCCTAAGATCGATTTCACTTACTTCATCATTATCTATTCCTCCGTTAAAAGCGTAATTGGGTGGAAAATGAAGAAAACAATTTTCCTGGACAACGGATTGCCGCCAAAAATAAGAAAGTAACAGGTTGTGAAGAAAAATGTCGAGGTACGTTGATAGTACACGTACTGCATGTGTCACCGTGTTAACAGACTTAACATATATTTCGACACCGGGATTAGAAGTTCGAGGAACAAGGCAAGCAACGTCTCGTGGCTATTTATAATGTTTGACAAGCGGCGGTAGATAAGTAAAGCGGCTTGTACGAACCGCTGTTTACGCCCTGTAATTGCGAAAATTTTACGCTGCTGTCGGCACCCGTAATGAATGGACCGGGCTGTTGTAACGCAGCTCGGTGACGAGGGAATAATGGAATTCGGTTGATTCCCCGAAAGAAGACGGCGACGAGGATTCTGTCGAAATACGACGCCACGTCTTTTTATAAAGCCAAGATCGATACGTCCATTCGACGCGTCCCCCGTCTTAATTACTATCAGGCGTACCCGTCTAGTTCGAAATCGCGATAAAAATCACAGATCTAATTGCAGAAGCTAGGCGTCCACGTTCGACCATTCCCATGGCTCTCGCCGATCTCTCGATAAATCGCTGATCCCGGTTTCGTCGTAGAAACCCTCTGCCACGCGGTCCATTGACACCGTAACATTCAAATCGGAGCGATCGACAAAAATGTTGATTAATCCCAGCCAATTACGGCCGTTTCAACCATCTCGCCAATTACGCGCACACGTATCTCCGACAGCGATAAAAAATAGCGAAACAGCCCGCGGTAACCTGGCATCGATTCAATAACCCGTGCCGATCCTGACGTAAAATGAACGACGACGTATTGAACGCAAAATGACCGTGTAATAAAGTTTAACGACGATCTCGTTAGTGGGAAAGGAACACAGGCACAAGTTGACCAAAGCCGTGTGTGCCGCGACGTTGAAAAAAGAATTAAGAGGCGAGTGGTTGCGAAAGGATCGACTGACAAATGATTCCTCGGCCGCTTTGGATGAAGAAGGATGGAACGAAAACGAAGGCGTGCACGATGGGTTGGTTCGCACAATTGAATTAATTATCGCGGCAGGGCGAGCAATGATCGAGCCAGATTTCACCGTCCTGTCCTATTAAGATACTAAATCACGCTGTACCGAGGGCTACACGAAACTCGCATTAACGCTCATAACGGGCCATAAATCTGTATGGATCCGTCAAAAGTTTGTAAGAGGCGCAGCCGCGATATGTAACGATCGTCGAAAATTTTATTCGTAACAGACGTGATTTGTACAGTTGTACCGGGGGAATACACGGCCAAGTATTATGGAGAAAAACGGTACCAGACAGGTCTCGAAGACGGACTCTTGCATTCGAAGAAACATCCTTTCAGAAGGGATACGTAAACTGTACGTTATTCGAGAAAGTGTTTTAAAACAAACAAAATGTGTTTTGTTTTTCGAAAGGAAACTTCTTGCCACGACGACGAATCTTACTTAGGTAGACGACGAGCCTTTCAGATTTCGACGCGATTTTCGTTTTCTTAAACGAAGCTATACGCTTTTTCATACGCCATTCGATGCATTTTCTAATTCTCTGCGAAAGAGTAGTATTATTCTTATAATTATATATTATAAATTGATCGTATAGAAGACAGTGACGATATGTACGCGTAAATTATGTTGCAAATTAACCGGTTAGCTGTTTTTGACGAGTATACTCGTCATGCGTAAAAAGTAGTTACAATCTGCCGTTTAAACTGCAATTTTAGCGAAAACTAAAACGTATTCGTAGATTTTATGATATTTCGAATATTTGATGGTCAGGACGAAATAAAACGAACGAATAAAGAAATATAAATAAATAGCGTGAACATCCTAGGTACGTACTTTACAAAGAGATCGCGCGACAGCTAACTGGTTAATATGAATATATTCTCATCAAAGACAACTTGATCGGCTTCGTGATGGAATTTTGTAAAGATTTTTCTTTTTTCGTTTTTTTTTTTTTTTTCGATTTTAGCAAAACTCATGGTGTTGGCAAAGTATCAATCGATATTTCGAAACGCCGTGGTCGTTTCCGTATGTTTTGTATCACTGTTTCAATCTAATGAATCGTCCCTAAGCGTCCGTAACGCACCAACCTTCGCGCAACTGTGTTACATATAAAACAATTTTCTAGCCAAGTTTCCATTTTCTAAACGACATTTAAAAAATTACGAATTTGCATAAATATGTGCGGTGCACCCATAAGTATGCGTACACCATGGTCCGGCATTTCCGTTCACGCTATGACAACGCCGTACTACGGCACGATCGATCGATCGAACATGACCGGTCGTTGAGTGTCGACCGAGTGCGTACGCAAACACTGTCGCGTTATGAGCCTCCAATTTGTCCCGATTGCGAGACTCGTTAGCATACCTGGCTCCCGATAAATTTCAAGCCACTGCGAAATCCCACACATGGACCACCTCCCGTGCGTGTCAAGCTGCGAGTAGATCGGATTACGCGTTAGACTGTTCGCGAGCTAGCCCTCGATTTATCTCTACATCGATACGCGTAATTGTCTTCGATCGCAATACCGGCGTTGCTTAAACGCTCGTTCAGCGGATATTCAGAAAGAAACAAAGGTTCGATGCGAGATTCGAAAGGTTGCGCGCTGTGTTCAATTTGCTACCGAGGCGAGAGTGGGTGGATGCACATCGAACCTACGTTCTTTCGATCATTTACCATACGGTCTTGATTTTCTAACGCTTCTTCTTCTCGTTTGCTTTCTTTTTCTTTTTTAAATATCTGTATACGTACGCAATCTGTCGTTCGATGATACTGCGATTACGAGCAGTTCAGATTGAAACGGCGCTCGATGGCGTACGACGGTGACACTGTCCAGCTGATATGGATAAATTTGAAGGATAATTGCAGAAAACGTCCGTACGTTCCTCGAGAACGTCCAGGAGACTCGTGAGCAGCTTGTCAGTGTGATTTTTCGATCGTCGTTAATAATATTTGTCGGACGACTTGCCTTCTCTTACGGTGGGAATGTCGATGTCGAAGAACAGAAAGCGAAAAGAAAAATATAAAATATAATAGGGACAAAATAGAAAGAAAAATTTCTAACGAGGAAATAAGAGGCTGGATGAAGAGGCAGGTACAACTGGTACAATTAAGGCACGTGCTAAACAATGAACGCTTTATAGTTGGCGATGAACTTGTAGAATCTCGTAATTCCTCGTGACGCTGGCAACTGTCAATAAGTAGGTGAAATTCAACCATCATCGATGACTAAGCGATATTGGCTGAAAACGAAACACTCCCTTTTTAAGAAAGTGATCGGACACTACTATTCGATCTACTTGGTATTCAGATAAAATAAACAGATACGAGAATGGAAGAAGAGGGGGCAAGTGAATACGCTCGTTAACTTCGTTTATCTTGACAACGTAATCGACTTTCTTGCCGTATTTTTGTTCTTAACGAGCGTTGAGAAACGAGCAGACACTCAACGTCGATATTTAATTGAAATACGATATTTAATTGAGTTTTCCAAGTTTTATTCCAACATCGAATAAGCGATAATTTATAAGCGGTAATTTTGAAGCGATCGATAATAATTTGTACGTAATACGGCGATAAAGGCGTTTCCCTTCTACCGGGTAAAACTATCCGCCATCTGTCTGATGAAAAATTTCGATCGAGTGATGCAAACGAGATTCTCTATCGTGAGATAACGGAGACGATTTGATAATATCAAAGGGATCGTTATAATTTGACCACTCTGTATAAAACGATACAAAACTATGATACGTTTAATAATATATTTCTTACGGGTTTCTCACGTTCAACCAACAAATAGTAGTGTAGCAGAGATTCGAATATAAACAAAAGCAACGAAATATACCATGTACTCTTCCTTCCTCGTATCTTGCCGTCGTATTTTCACTTTTACCGAGTTTTCAAAGTTTCGAGCGACGCGATGGAAATATCTGACATTTGCAAACAGAAACGAGGAAACGAGGAAACGACGAAACTTTCTATCGCGGCCGACGGTCCAACAAAGTAAAAGTACAAGTTGCAGCTAACAAGATGAACAAGTTAACAAGCCTACCCCACGCAGTGCAATAAAGAAAACCGCAAATAGGCTCTCATAAATCGAAAGAAACGGCGTAAGAAAGAATGGTGGGTGTTTTAGACTCACTCAGCTATGTTATTCGCTTCGTTCTTAAGGCTCTCGAGGCTCGAGGCTCGCTTCGTCCAAGCTTCGTGTATGCGTGAACAGAGACCGTGCTCGTTATTCCTGGCAAACATGCAACACCGAAACGGGCACCTTCCCGTTTCTAGAATATCTCTCCTTAGCTACGTTAGCTACGTATGAACAGGGGAAATCAATCTGTAAATCAATTAGAATTAAATCCCTGATTCTGAGATTTATGTCGTTGCTTCTAAGTCTATGCTTCTAGTATGCATAGAGTCGACCTTAATTTCTCAGTCCAAGTTTTCCTTTAGATTAAAAACCGATAGCTTCCAACATCGATTCGGAATACGATAACGCAGCTCGAGTAATTGCACGGCCAGTCGGCTGCTCGATATTGTAACGATGTAACGTTTCTTTGATCCTAGATACGTAGGGTGGTGTTTCTGAATAAGTAGAAAATATTTACAAGATATTCGACGGGCCGTTCTCAAGCAAATCGGAATAAAGAATGTTAGGACTTCGGTTAGGCTGCAGTTAAATACCGAGAGATATAGATTTAGCCGTACTGCTACTCATAGTAGCTACTTATAAATTTCGACTACTGTCCGAAAATCTACGTAATAGGTCGGTTTTCTTGAATTTTCGATGTTCTTCGAAGTTACGTAGTCCTATATTTATCGTTCCAATCGGAAAACGGAATTCGTAAAAAGCTTGGCTCACGCGCCGAAGCAAAGAAAGAAACTTAAATAGGTTCGATCGTAATCAATCAGAGATACGGAGCAATCCGTGAACGTTCATACCTTAGGGAACATAATTTATACCGCTTGTCAGCCTTGTTTCTATCAACAACTTGTAATTCCAGTCGGTATGCATTTACAGTCCTCGTCTACCTATACGCGAAATCTCTCTCTCTCTCTCTCTCCCTCGCTCACTCTCCTCCTTCCAATACGAAGCCAACTTTACGGATCGATAAAAGACACAGCTCCAGCGCGATTCCTCGTCAATCCCAAACTTCATTGTATCGCCAACTTCTCGGGCGCGTTCGAGAGGAAAAACAAGAGTCGATAGAGCGCGAGAAAAACGCGATCGTAAAAGAACGAACGGCGGGCAACGCATGATTAACTTTTTGCGCCGCTTCCAAGCGGCTATTCTCGATCTCGACGTAAACGCAATTATCCACCTACCTACTTTAGGTGGCAACAGGCGTCGCGGAGCGCATAAATATCCTGTCCGCGGAAAAATCGGCTAGCGTGATGCATGTCGACCAGTGCGAACGATCTGAAACGGGGCTCGAACGTGGCGTGGACCAATCGCGAGGCGAACGAGACACGCGTGCTTTATGCACGTCCCGCGTCAGCAGAAGGACAACACGCCGAAAGGGTACATACTACACTGCTACGTACGGTTGCCGTGACTGCGTTATTAACGATATTCCACGGAACACCGGCTCCTGATAAAATATTATGCTAATCCCTGACAACGCGAGCACCGTTTATTTTACAGCTAAATACGTTGCACCGATAGGTGCAACTGGATGAAAGGTGTCGGAATACAGTGGTGCTTGCTACTGGTGAACGATTTCTGGCTACGAGGAACAGCTGTTGCGACTCTTTCGTCTCAAAGACTGCTCCCGGTTATCGTTAGAACGACGTAGGATATTCCGCAAAGTCATAAATACCAGACGCGTCGCGAATCGAACGACTTCGACCAGTCGCGGCTGGTTTTAACGAAACGACGAAGAAATGGCGAAATATTTTGCGTCGCGACCAGCCCTCTCGGTAACAAGATTAAAAGAAAATGAAACAGTCGTTTCGTTGCAACTTAATTCTATATTACAACAGCCACGCATACTCCGCGTTTCGGTCGTCGCTTAATTTTATCGCGGCACATTTTGGGCATATACTTTTACGCATTTACGTTTTAGGTAAAGAGTTGGCAACGGGGCTAGCTGTTCGAACACTCGTTCAAACACTAGCGACGGTAGATAATTTTTCAATCAGCCAAGTTTCGTATCGAGCCTTATCGTCCAATCGGACACAGCGAGTTTTTATAGAAATTCGTATTTTTGCCGATACGATCGAAAAAGATAACGGGCAATTGTCGAACGTTTGCTAAATGTTACGCTATATTTTTTTGCGCTATATTTTTGTTTCGCTTCTGCTTATATTATACGTGCTTCGTGTGTCTCTGTGCCTTCAAATTTCCAATGATCGCATAAAAATCCGCAATCTACTTATTACTAACGCGCGGCGGGTTCCAAGAACAAGCGATGTCGCAATAATTGTACGGAATGTCGACTTCCAGCGGCTACAAGCTGTAATAAGCGGCACTCGCGTATTTAGCAAGCTGTCGCGTAAATTATGTTACACGTTGAGCCGCTAAATTACCGAAAGGTCAAGGGTTGAACGTTCACTGGTTTACGATAAAGTCTCTTGACCGCGGTTCCACGAGTTATCGACGGTACGTTTAATAGTTGCCAGAGCTGTTCTTGGCGATCCTTGCTGTTCTGCTTTATGGGATTTCGTCGAGAATCAAACGAAACTGATCGTTTATCGGACTATTAGACAAATAATAAAATAGATTCGCGAATAATCGTCCTCGTCTGTCCCAAACGATATTGACCTTCGACGCATATCGTGTTCGCGTTGTATCAGCGCAAACCGTTGTTTCTCGGTTTATCGGGTATTTTCGGTTGAATCTTGGAGACGTTGGAGACAAAGAAGAATGGATTTTTAAGGAGAGCCGGTGATCTCAAAGCGAAGAAGGAAAGAACTGCTGCGCTATTACATTCGGAGAACCCAATCGAGGATTAAATGGTTGCGACGTTACGTTGGTTTCGACGGGGAAACGCGTTTAAAGGAAACATTTTTATACATTATCCGACTCTGGTAAATGGCTGCAATGTTGCACAAGGTTTACTCGGGGATGTACTACAACGCCCCAGATACAAGGTTGCAAAAGACGTTAGTCAGAGGAGCGACCACGGCTGCACCCATTGCAGCGGCTGTGCATAACCACAGACAACGTCTTGGGTTGCAATTACGATCCAGCCATCGATTTGATTTTTTGCACGTTCGTCCATCCGTGAGAGTCGAACCGATCCCGACCGTCTAACCATTCATCATCGAAATACATCCAACGATCGCGCCACGTTCCTTCTTCGATCTTCACTTTCGACAAACATACATATAGAATCGCTCGGTGTCTCGAATTCCGCAGACACAATTTGTACTGTAATTAACGATGGGGTGTTCGAGAACGTAACGAGAAGGTCGCAAAAATCTTCACCTTCTAAAACCTTCTAAAATATTATCGTCTCTGACTCGTAATATAACCAGCATCGAACACCACATCGTTTCCTACATCGACAACTTTTTCCTTATTTTCATGCCTAGAATCGATCCCATCGCCGTATTTTCTGCTATGCCGTACCTACGGATCAATCTCGGATATCGATCGAGATTTCGATCCGAGATTTCAGGCCGACGATGTCACCGGGCAACGGTGCATTTTCACGGAAGAGGATACAAAACCGGTAAACGAGGGCAAATTGCGGCTTATCAGGTATCGAATGATAATTTTACGAGCGTTCGTGCCGAATTCTCGGGTTCGATCGGTCCGATGCTCTTGTTTGATATACGAGACGATTAAGGACGATCGATCGTATCTGCGAAATTGGAAACTCCGATTGCACGCCCGGAAGATGTTTTCCTCTGGCCGATTTTTCAATACTTTGTATATGTTTGCGGTCTCGTGATGGAATTCGAGAATCTCCGTGCAGATTGTTCCGGAGAGATGGATAAGGAGGTGAAGAAAGGAGTCGCTTTAGCGAGATCTATAGATTTTAAAGAGAACGCTCGATTTTTAAGCCTTTCTTTCGTGGCGATCGCAGCAACGTTCGAAGTAACGAAAGACAGTCATTGTTGTTACTTGCGACCGGGATTGAGAATTTTTATATCTCGATCTTGCCCTTATTTCGTCGTAAAGCGAAGAAAAAAGAACGTGTAACGCTTCAGGAAGATCTTTAACGCAAAGCCAATAAGCCTTTCTTTCCATATAATAAGCATTTCCGTCCAAACTGGACATTCCTTTCAACGAAGGCAACTTTTAACGTTAGAAAAATATAATTGGCTGGGATATGGCCGAAAGAACGATCTTAAGTTCCTGTACATCGAATGCATCTGTTGGTGGAATCTACGCGCGTAAAGTGGCCATAATCGCGTTCGAAAATTTATACCTTGCGGCGGCCGTAATTGCTGACCGAAAAAGCCAACGGTCCAAAAGCGATCCTCTCCGCGAGTAATTGCACGTTCTCCGGTTACGGCTAAATCATCAAGCGTCAGATCGAATTTTACGGTTCAATCGAACCGGAAATGGGCAAGACACGTTCCCAACGATGGTGACACTATCGCGCGTTCGTCGATCGGCGATTCGCACGTCGCGTGTGCATCGAGCCTCGGTTCTCTCGATCCCTCCCGATGATGCAAACGGAGTTTCTCGTCCCGTTGCTGGGACAAGGTTTCAGCAATGGCCAGGAAATTTGACACGTCGCATCGCGTCGCATCGTGTCGCGTCGCCGGCGATGATCGCCCGGCAGGGAACTCCCGAGAAGCGTTCTGCGGTGATCTCCCCACTTTGTCTTTTTGCATCGTTCGTGCGCCTGTCTTTCTTCATCGCGACTCATCGTACGCGATCATCCAGATGATTTTTATCGAAAACGAAACGGTGGACTATATTAGTAGACCGCGAATTTTTATGCAAATTCCTAGTAATTCGTGGATATAATTTGTTTTATTCCTACAAAATGGATCACAATGGTAATTCGATAAAATAACAGAAATAATAGAAAGTTTCCTTATAAAACGAAAGAAACTTTCGGGTCAATTCAACGATAACGACTATCGTTATCGAATATTAATCGTACACTGACCATTTCAGTTGAAAGAAACTCGAGGAACAGAAACGACAGAGTTTTCCCAACGATCTGACGAATCAACTGGATAAATTGCATCGATAAACCAACCTAATAAATCGAAACAAATTAAACGTCAAATAACGGGATTTCGATCGACTAAAAAGAAAAATTGAGATATTATAAATCGATAGCAAGGTTTCTTATTTGCACGATAAAGACACATTTTCAAAGTTCTAAAGACTGATGAAGAAATCGATTGACGAGATCGTGCAAGGCAGCGAAACGGGGCGAGTTTAAATAAAACTGGAGATTTTACGAGACTCTATAAGAGAGAAAGTCGAATTACCGTGTAAAGTCATTCAGAGAGGTCAGTGATTCCGAGACTCCCAAAGTGTTGCCATAAAACGCAGACTCGTAGGTTTCCTGAAGCAATTCGTCTCGAACGAACGATACTGAACGATCTTTTTCATTAACCAACGGGTAAAAGATATCCGACCATTTCTTTATTTCCATCGGCCGCAATTCTCTGTGAAAAACACGCGCCATTATTTGACCATCTGCAAATATAGCGCAAAACAAGAGAAAAATGGCGGTTTTTCCTCGAGCAGAGTAATCGAGCATATTTCACTGAAGTGTTAACGCGAGAACTACATCTTTTTGTTAACTGTCCATTGACTGGAATTTTATTTTACTTACGAGAGCTTACTTACTCTACTCTCTCAATTTCAGTTTCTTCTTGGCGAACCAATTTTTCTTTTTCTTTTTTTTTTCTTTTTTATTTTATCGGGATCCAAGCTTTTCCCACGATCGATATAATTATAGTATTTTACTTATCAATTTACGTAACTATTTGATGAAGAGCATTTAAGAAAAGACGGTTTAGAAGTCAAGGAGATGAGAGAAGCTCGATAAATCTGTCTAACTATCAAAAAGATAAACAAGCACGCGTGTGTGGATATAACGGTGCTTTAACCGCAAATTAAATCGAGTAATTTACAAATACGTACCTTCGCCGAAAAACCGCCGTATCGCGAACAAGCGTGTGCCACAAATCAAAGTACCACAGCGCCAAACGACATCGTAAATTACGCGGCCAACGCGTTTAATAAACACATTATTGAACGAGCTGCTAGTTTGAGTTATCGCGTAATTACCAGCCCATTACGCGACCGATCCCCGCGCGCGTGAAATCGTTTGACACGGAAAACAAAGTCGCCCGAATCGATCTCGCGTGCCTATATGGAACTGCTATGAAATTAATTCGAAATTACTTCAAATTATTCCTAAGCCAGGTCGAGGTGAATTTTTTCTTGAAAATGAAACTAACCAATAAAATTTCAAATGACAATTCGTTCTAACTACCAGACTGATATACGTAATGTTTCTCCCAAGTTTCAACTTGGCTAGTAAACATCGTTCGTTCAATTGTAGATATCGTACCGTTAGTTGTCAACTACGTTAAAAAGTAGGAAACAAAAATAAGAAAAAAATTTGCTAACACATAATTGTTCCAAACTAATTACTACAACCAAATAGCTGCAAACAAATATATACATACATACATCTACACACATACACACACACACATACACAACATAATTATTTTGCAAATATTTTCTTCGAACAATGTCCGCAATCCTATCCGAAACGAGAAAACCGTGAACCCAGAAAAGATCGTACGTTTCTAAGATAAATTATCCGAGGAAAGTAACGGTGTATAAACTATAAAAATCACGCCAACTAACAACAAAGAACCATTAGGAGCGAGGGCGAGACATTGTCGGTGATAAAATACGAGGCGGTACAGTGTTTTCGACAGAGCGCGATAAAGCAGCTTGTAGATAGATAAGAGCACTAGGGAGAGTATCGCCAACTATAGTGTTCTAATTAGCGACATGTGTCACGGTGTCGATGCATTCGAAGGCAATAATTATTATCAACGCCAGGGAAAGGTGGAGCGAGAAGAATTCTTTAGGCAATTGAGAAAAATAAGAATTTTCAAACCAGGCTGACATAAAGTCCAACGTTTCCATTATATTTTCTACCTTTTTTTTCCTTTGTTAATTAACCCTTTCACAGAGTGATACAAGAGATATTCTGAGAAGCGATTGAAAGCAAGAACGCGTAGATCGCGATTCCAGTTGTATATAGTGTACAACGTGTATTAGATTATTAAGTTTAATAACGCGTTTAGTTTCGCCACAACCTCGTGCTTTTTCCATCAAAATATCGCGCCATGTTTCTAATACGAAGCTGTATTTTTAAATAAAACTTTCAATAAGATACATTTCTAGAAAATTTTGCAGATCTGTTCCGTACATTTTTCGTACATTTTTAAGGTTAGCATCGCAGAGAAATGAGCAAGAACAATGCGCGGCGAACAATTAAAAAATTCAACGATAAACATTCGACCCGATAGGCGTCTGATATTTCCACGTTATCAAGCGAATTCTCGATTCTAACGTGCACAGATATTTATTGCCGTAATAAATTTCGAAAATTAAGGGACCATATTGCACCCTGTCAAGCCGTAGCTCGAAGCGTCCGGCCATAATGCACGATCTACTTCGTCGTCGATTCGTGCGGTATCCTCCGCGCGTCATAAACGAACAAGGGAAAAAGGAAAAAACAGAATGAAAAACACACAGCCAATGCGTTTACTGCCATTGTACAGTTACATTTATACGTGGTTTGCTCGCGCCTTTATTGGTATATTTAAACGGTGCGTCAATATTTCACCGCTCCCCTCGCATTTCCCCGTGTACCATAACTTTTTCCGCCATTATTCCTATCCAGCACGCAGACCACGGCTAAAAGAAAATGCAACGAGTCAAACGTTGAATAAACAACGCGCTTAGCCACGCTCCTATACGAGGCGAAGACCAACGAAAGGGAAAAAAAAATAAGTAGGAGTAACAATAAGACCAAGAAAAGGAGAGGAAAGGCGGAGAGGGGGGGGGGGAGAAGACCGCAGGTAAAATCGCCGATTAAAGCCGCTACTTTAAAGACACGAAGAGATATACGGCGTTCTTTAACGGCGGATTAAGTGGAATTTACAATTAGAGACGATAAATGGGTGGATATTTATTCGCACGTGAGATGAGAATCTGTTCAACGAACGTGTTAAACTTTTCTCACGCTGAAACGGACAGAGTGGTCGTTTTCCGTAGCTTTTAAACTATTTCGATTTCCCCAACATTTTCACAGGTGTCAGATTTTTCGCCAGATATACGCGGATATTTCTAATAAAAATAAATATCGAGAAACATAATTGTAGTCGAAATACACTTACGAGCGATAGTACGTGTGCGTACGTGAAAATTGTCAATTTTTTAGATATTTCACCCTTCTGTCGCATCGACGATAAAAGCTTCGGTGATTTTACGGTTTTACGATCTCGCTGCGGCATAAAGGCTACGTTATGTTAAAAAGACAATGACGAGGGAATGGACGAAGGAGAAGTAGGACAAGTCGAAGGTGCATCCTCCAGGTTTCTCGCATTGTTCCTGAAATCGAATTTACGATAGTGCGGCCGATATCGCCGCTTTCGAATAGCCGGTGCCCAACTGTGCGAGCAGAATCAAATTAACGACACGATTTCTAAACACTTTTCTCTGGAAGTAGCCGAGAACAAGCGCACGTCGACGCCGCTTTAACAGGCGTGCGCGACGTCGTTTTCTTTCTTCGTTCCTTGTATTCGTTATCGTATTCATATTATTTTCACTCTTCGATAGTTCCTTTATAAATACTCACTTTTAGCTTACCTTTACCTTTACCTTTACGTGTATTACGCAATAAAACGTCGCGACGCGACGCGTTGAATTTATCTCGACGATTAGCGGAACCAGCACACGCGCGTTTATCAAAGAATCGCGAGTGCGAAAGAATCGAAGAAAGAAAAGGGGCAAAGAGACGGAGAGATGGAGAGAAGAAGAAGAGATCGTTTCCCATCCATTTTTCTCGTGTTGCCCATTTTAGAAGCGAAACCCTGACAGCCACGCTCGGCCGTTGCGTTCGTCTATTTACATCTCGGAATAAATTACACGTCGGTGTAACATAGTCGTCGTGGCCGGCGTGTAAAAACCATAAGGGTTATTGACGCTAGCCTGTCGATGTCTGTGAGAAAATCCGACTTAGACGTCCGTCTCCTGCCTTTTCTATCCCTGTGTCCCGCTCTTCGAGTAGAGAGAAGGGAGAAGGGAGCGAGTAATAGGTTACGGTAGTGCAAATCGTCGATGAAACGAGCCTTCGTGCCAAATACGTTACACCGTAGTGGCCGTACGTGAAACGCGGAGATCGACGCAGCGTAAAAACGTTTATATAGTTTTGGCTTCGACGGTCCAAGAAAAGAATACTATCGGCTAGCGTGCATAAATAAAATAGTTGTATCGTATGTTAAAAGGCGTACGATGTATTCACCAAAGTACTCCGACGTTTATCACAGAAAATACTCACAGATATATATGTTATGGTACGTTTTCAGTTTTCTTTCGAACTTTACCGATATAATCGCGATAGTGGTATTACTTCGCTTCGGTGTTAGTGAACAAATATACTACTATTTTATAAGGAAATAATATTTCCACATTTTCTATTAATTTTCTAGTAATATTAGAACAGAACGGATCGTATATAATTAGTTAAAACATAAAATATAAAATGTAAAAGAAAAAATGTGCATCTATTATTTGCTTATAAAACGAAAGCAACTTTTGCGACAACCTATAATATATTCGTAAAAAGATTTCTACCAAGGTTCGTATATTTCGTGACCGACATATATTCCAAAGAGAAACTGTTTTCGTTTTAAATCAACCACGTTTTCGGCGCTCCAGCGAGAACCCCAAATAGTTCGACTTAAAACCTTCTCGCCATTATTTGCCAAATAAGTTCCAACTAAGTGGTTCGCCAGGGTTCACCCATAACTCATTTACGACAGCCAGCCAACATCGTTAACGAGTCGAAAGACGCACTGAAACTGAAACTCGTCGAAATTTCGCCGTTCCTCGCGATTCTTTGTCCATCCTCCGCCGTCTAAGTCATTAGCGATGCACAATACATACACGCGCACAGGATACCGATCGTGGAGGCAAAGCGGCAGCAGGACGCTCTCCCATCAGCAACGCGGTCGTTCCAAGAAATCGAATCGAATGAAAATAATTACCGCTCGCGATTAATTTCGCCGCAGCCATCGTTACGCGATCCCCTATCGGCCGTGGATAATGCGTCGTAAATCACCGTGCGGCTCTGCTTCCCAGGCGCAGACGCGACGATTTTCCACGAGACGCGTTCCCAAGGGGCAAGCGAAGAGAGGGAAGATAGTCGTCGTCCGGGGTCCACGCCGATCGGCAATCGTATCGGCCCGTTTAATTTATCTTGGTTGCGTCGGGCGAGCTGATTTACCGTGAAAATGCGACTAAAGCGCGATTTAACGAACGACCGATTTAACTGAATGAAACGTATCACTTAGATTACCCGGAAAATTACGTATAAAATTTCTACTCTTATTTTTGCTCTTATTTTACCAAACAAAAGCTGTTTGTAACGATCGAGGGTCCGATCATTCGGCCCGAACTGCCAAGATACGTTTCGACGTTAGGAAAATATAATTAGACCGGAAATGACCGAAAGAACATAGCAGGATTAAGATCATATGATCGTACGGTCGATCTACTTTGCATTCCATCTATTTATACCAACTTGCTAGAAACTGCAACGATAAGGCGACAGCGATGCGACGAATTCTTTCAAATGTTCGATCGTACGATCGGACGTTGCGGTTTTCTCTGTCCGCGGTGTCTTTTCGGAGCTTCGGGAAGAAGAGAAGGGAAAGAAGAAAAATAGTACAACGCGACAAACATTGTGACTCGACCGATTCTTCAGGAAGAAAAATTCTAGAAGGGTGTTCGTGAATTCTACGAAGAAAGAAAACGACGCTTGAGAATTTTTCCTAAACGATTCTCCGAAACAGCGTTTCTATCTGACCCCAGCGCTAAATATATCTCATAGTTTTACCAATCGTTTTCAATAGCTACTCGTTAAACGGAAATTACATCAAATTACCGTGGATAAAACAGTAAAAGACACGAGTTCTATTAAACTCGTATCTTGGACGATTAAGACGTCTTGCCGTGAAGTGAACACAATGTTCCCGAGCAAACGGTGGAGTAATCGTATCGGTGATATTCAAATTAGAGCGATACCGGTGCACGGTGTGTGTGCGTGATTAAAAATAAACGCGTGAGTCGGCGTAATTTCACGGTTGCGCGATTTAGTTAAGTCGCTCGCGTGAGCCATTGCTTCGACGATTGTAGGAGTTCGATGGAGTCGCTCGCTTATGGGAGGGGGAGGGATACAAAAGCTTGTGCAAACGGCGAACGAGTTTCTCGATTCCTGAAGAAAGAACGAGCACATTGGAAAGAATGCAAAAAAAGAAAGGAAGACCCGCAGACTCGTTTTCATGAATGTTATTCCCGTCCTTTGACGTCATACGTCGCGTCTTTTATCGTACAAAGGCGATATCTTGCCGAGAATAATTTATTTAAACGCATTTTTAGCGATTCGGTAGTCCTTCGTACGAAATCTTTTTCCATTTGTATCGAGAAATTTGAATTTTTCGATTCGACTCTCTCAGGACCGAACTTTTTCAACGTGCGAGAAAACTTAGTTCCTATTAATCATCGATAGTGGAAACGCATATTTTCGGACAGTTTCGTAAAGCTAGTATCATCGGAAATTTATTTACTTTACTTTAGTTAATTAATAATTTTTTTTTTAAGTACGACGTTGCGCGTACGAAACATAGAAATCGTGAAAGAGTCAAGGGGAGATTCGATCAATTTTCTATAACTATATTATTACGCAAGCTACATACCTATGCATCTATCTGTGTTTCTCAAATCTTACTTTATCTCATTAACGTTGTTCTTTATTAATATGCCACTCTCCTGACACAGATCAACCCATCTATATATAGCAATGACTAGAGAATGTTATACGGAATGACCGCGGAAAACGTTCTACGTTCTAATACTAAAAAGTAGTCCCCGTTTAGGATAATGCTGTAAAAGAAGACTTTTAGAGTACAAAATTCCAACGACTAACAGCGCACTTTCAAAAATTCATCGACGTTTGCATACTCCACGAGGTAACGTCGATGAACTTGATGGTTTGAAGGTTTCACTTTCCTCCCGTTTCGAAGAATTATCGAGAAGAGCGGTGCATGAATAATTCATGCGTGCATAGTTCCAAAGAACGATTTGCTTAATGACTCGTCTTTCTTTTTATCCTGGATAACCGGCTATCGTGTTTTCTGTTTACAGTTATTGTCCCCGCGGTTCGCACGAACCTTGAACCTAAACCGACGAGATCTCAGGTGTTTTCCAGGACAGGTTATAAAAATTTTATCGCGATTCGCACGAGTCTCTATAAATAAATGCGCGTATCGATACGCGACGAGTTGATAAATCTCAATAATGGACAAAAAAAGAAAAAAAAAAAAAGAATTACATTCGAGCAATCGTTGTACGGTTAATCGTTGCGTTTTCATCTTCGCGGTTGGTAATCTCCGTCTTTCCTTAAAAGTTTCTAATATCGCTTACGACTTTCTAACCATGTTTTTCTGAGTATCTACGACAGACTGGAAGGAGAACGAGAATTTTTTTATTACATATATATTTATTTGGTCCAAACCGAGATTAGATCTTCTTGTAACTTATCTTCTCTTGAATATTCTCTTAAGTTAGATTTCCTCGTTTTGTTTTCTCGCACGTTGCATCTTTTAAGCAAATACAATAAGCGCTTTAAGACTTTTCAGCGAGAGTGCAATTAAAATATGGAAATTGAATAGAAATCCTTTTTTACCCGTTGAAAATTATAACAGGTATTCCACCACTTCGAATATTTCATATATATATATATACATCTGTATAAATACGTGCATATCGCGGAATAAATATTCAAATTATATGCAGATTATTCGAATTGCCCATAGATATATAAAAGTTCACAATCTGCGGTAATAGTATTTATTTGGAAAGAGGGAGAAAGACAGACATGTTCCCACGCTAGAAATTTGCCATAATTGCGTAACACGACGTTACGATCGTACGGAACGAGAGCAGTGCGCTAAATATTTAACACCGGGTCGCGATGCACGCGAGTATCTTAAGTAAAATCGACGATAAATCAGCCGTGAATCTAAGTGGCCATTCGGTTCCTATAGCGTCGACGATAAAACCGCCGTAAAACCTTCGTTCTTTTCCCCATTTCCCCACCTTCCGGCCAGGAACGAGAGAAGATTTATAGCGGCTAGAGATTGGCTTTTTCACCGCGAAACCCACACGCCGTTCAAATCTTGGCAAACTGAACGTCGCCGTATTTTCTTTTGAATCTTTTTCCCCGTTAATTCGCGATCGACCGTGTCCCATTTCCCTGTAATTGAAACGGCCCTCGCTTTGAATTTTACTATCGGTTAATTACACGGATGAAAGTAGCATTAAATGATGAACCGTGCGTCGCTTCTTCTGGATCTACTAGGCAAATAAACGTGCCCGGATACGGGCAGTCTTCTCCCCTTGTGGAGCACAGCTATGCCATGCATAATTATACTACGGATGTTGTTTATGCCGCGTATTGAGAAATATAGCGTTATTCATGCGTACGAATTTCTGTGAATGACGGAAGATTTATACGGTTTTGAAATGTGCGGAGAAAATTAATAATGCCAAGTAATCAATGGAAGATAGATAGATAAATAAATAAATGCTAGATAACGCTTATCGCGTCTCTCCCCTTGCAATCATCAATTTGTAAAAGAGATAATCGAAAAAAATTTCAACTTTCGATATCTCGTATGAAAAAATGAAAAGAAAAAAGAAACAGAAGGATACGAGTTTCACTGTTGCAGAATTGACACCGTAACTCCAACGGAACTTCTATTTATGTGGTCGAGCATTCTTTTCGCTCAGAGGCATCAATAACTCGTTAATTAGAATCTCCGTGCTTCCTCCTCGGTTTCTCTCCGAGGGTGGTAAATAATCTCGCCGCATGCTCGATAATTATGTAACCGCAACGAATTTCCGCTTCCTGTACCGTCTTGATACATGTCAGTATGTTAATACTGCGACGCTTCAGCGTGTAATTAACATGGACATCTAATATTTTAATGCGACGATGTCCAGGCACGAGCCCACGGAAAAGAAAGCCGGCAATGTTCTTGTCCCCTGGACAGGGATATCTTTATGAACGAAATTTCCTACATTCTACAGGTTTTAACGCTTTCGTGCCGACACGTCGGGTTCGTCGTTTGCTGAATCTCTCATCGTTCGCGACGTGCTTGACGTGCCACGTCATAAATAATATTTATAAATTAAATGTTCGTAATTCCACCTTCCAGCGAAATTTCTCGCTCGAGCTTAACCCGCCTTTATGTTCCTGTAGTTTGTTCCTTATGTTTATGTACCTGAGAATGTTCGATCGTTTCGCATGTCCAACGAATTCAGTGTACTCCGATATCGTGTACCCTCCATCCCCGCTCCCCCTCCCGCTCATCCTCCCCTCCCCACCCACCACGAAAAAAGTAAAAAGAAAGAAAAAGGCGAATTAACACAAAAGAAGATGTACTTTTGAAAGGAGGAACCGGTACTAGAATAAAAGGCCTTCAATTTGATACGACAGCGACTCTCGTAGGTTGATCCCAGGCTGATTAGGCCGTTCTTGGTGCACCTACTCATTAATGCATATAGCCAACGAAGAAGAGGAGTCAGGTACAGACTCGAGTCGCGTTACTTTAATAGACGTAGCAAAACTAATGGATGACAGGAATAAGAAAGTCCGGCTGGTTCCGTGGTACCTCGTTCCGAGACCAGCCGCAAAAACACGCTGCTTATCGCCGCCTTCATCTTGTATTCTGTTTTTGCAGCGAATAATTACGACAATCCGGCATATACTCCACGGTGCATAGTCTCCTCTTTCTCCCTCTCTTTCTATCTATCTCACGAATCATAGCACGAAAAGCAGAGATACTCGTACTTCTTATGAACGCTAGCCACGTGGATTACCAGAGAATTAAAAAACACGATCAACGCGATATCCTCGCGGCGATCACGGCTATATTAGATACCGTACGAGATGTAAAAACATTTTAGTTGATCGCTTTATTATGACAATTTTATGTAAACACTCGATTTTATTCAATTTTACTATCTATTAGATTTTACAACAAAGTGTGCATTTTATTGATCCTGGCCATTAAAAACGAGGAGAAGTTAGACGATATTTTAACCCTGTCAAGATGAAATTTTTCTTTTAACGATCACACGTAATACCATGGACTATAACACATTCTGACTTGAAATATCGTAGGTTAATCGTTTAAAATATGATGCATGTATAGTTCTACTAACGGAGTCCTTACGTCCTGACCTAAGGATCTCGATAGCGTAATCTATTCCTAAAAATCGTCTTAGAACATGCATATCGTCCCCTTGTTAACGGGCTGTTAGACTGGCAAGAGTACACCGTGTAGTAGTATACCGATGCTCCCTTGTCGCGTCGCGTGAACAATCAAAATCTATTTCTCTACGGTACATCGAAATGTTTAAAGCGTGTAACGCGACATTTCAGTAGCGCGTACGCGCCGTGCCGTGGCAACCGGGCATGCGCAATTAACAGCGACTCTGCACGCTTCTCGTGTTTACCGAATTATTACATTGTAACGTACGTGCTCGACGCTCGAGATCGAAGATTTCGTCGTTTCTTCTTTTCTCTTTACACTTGTCCGGCAATGATGATGAATGGCCGTTTAAAAGAGAACGCCTGCCTGCGAACTCACCGTTTGCTTTCTTTGCTTTTTACATGATGGATCATTGAACGCGGTTACGAGCAACGCGTTTAATTATCGGTATTTTCTGATAGAAAGCAATCGTATGGAGTTATTCGTTGGGGTGAATGAAACACGGTGAACGAATGCCATCGAGAAGAAGTTGCAATAAAATAAACTTTGTATTAAAGTTTCTCTGTCATGCTGCTCGAGTATTTTAACGAGCTAAAACGATCAATATTATTTCTCAAATTTTAACCTCATCGAGCATTGTTTGACACGCAAGCGTCGATCGAAATCCCAAGCATACCGGGCTATCGGAAGATTTTTATTCCATTAAAGAAAGAAAATATGTTTCGTAGATGGCAGAACGAAAACTGACGGTTTTCACGGCACGAACAATTTTATTATCGCACGCAGCGAGTTTCTTAACCCGTAAAAATTAAATTCTTAATGAATTCTACGAAAGTTTCTACAACTCTGTGTACCTTTCGTAATTGCATTAAAATCATCCCTTTCATTTTGTATCGCAAACATCGAAGTTACGAAACGTTAAAAACGTTTATCATGCTGTCAACGTGAAGCCGGCAAAAATAATTGGCCGACACGAGAGCTCGTATCGAAAGCGGAGATTTCTTTCCAGCGCTTCGACCCAGAACTTGTGCGCAAGGTTAACGAAAGGAGACCCAATTTCTTTCAACGTGACAACGGGACGGATTCCATGCTACTTCCTTTCGTCTCCTCTTTAATGGCCGACGTTATCCTCGTTAACTAGTCGTTACTATACAGACTTCAGTTATAATTTCAATTTACTTCATCACACTGACGTAACCAACCTGTTATTTTTCATCTATTCCCCGCTTTTCAACAATTTTTCTAGATCATGATCATCTAGATCATCAAATAGGTGCCTATATTTATCGATCAAGAACAATAAACAGACATGATGCAATAATATACAGTAGATCTTAGAATAAATGATACCAGCTCGATTGAAAAATGTACGTGTAAAAATTAGTAATAATTAGTAATAAAAAGTAGTAACACACGAGTACCAACATTAAATGTTCCTTCATTTCTCCGACGCATTTAAATCTCCCAGAATTACACGAATACCCACACTCTGGTAATTACGCTTGTATCTTTACACGGTACTGCCAGCGACCTTGTAGTCAATGCAATATCGATCATGGACAAGAAAAGAAGAAAAAAAAGGAAGGAAAAGTAATAAAACGATAAACGAGGAAATACATAACATATTCGACAAGGTACTTCCAAGAAAAAGAAGAAATTTATAATCGATTAAAGTCGTCGTTTTGCTGATCGAATTCCATCGTTGTTTCGCGGGAAGCGGATTCTTAAAAAATCTTTCGTTATTTCCATTTTCTGCTCTACCTGGTGACTCTTGCCAATAATTATCGCCATAGATAGGACAACGAAGTGAAATGGATAACGTTGAGCGATACGTAACAAGGCTTTCGTAGCTCGATTAAACATAGAACACCCGGCCAAATGAAAAACACGATACGCGATAAGGGCAGAGTAAAAGCCGGCATTTTTCATCGATGTGACAATTCAGCAAAATGTCTTACGGATTTATCGTCGTGATTATTTATGATCCGGTACGAGGTGTCGCCTGTTATCGCCGCATTATGGATTCATACGCCGCGCAAGTACAACGGAGAATACGAACCAGATCCGTTCTTAATTGTCAAAGATTTCCCATTGTCATTGCAACAGATGGTGAAATACGTACGAATGCGTTGCGTAATCGCAAAACACGATTGATTAGTCGGCTGTAAATAATAATTCAACGACGTTTTTAAAACGAAATGAATTACCGCGTTAGCGTGTAATATGTCATATTCTGCAACTTGCATCATGATCCCGAGCCGCTGCCAGCAAAAAATTAATGGGAAACTAATACTCGATACGTTGCGACGTAATCGCGGTCTTATTGTACCTTCTTGGGTGAATTATGTTCATAGAAACTTGGAAATATTCGAAATTATTTATTAGGCAGCAAGAAGAAAGAATATATAATTGACATTGCTTCTAAAAGAAATATTTTCGACGTAAAATGTAATTTTGTAACGCATTAAGCATAAAAGATCTTGCAACGTTATGTTTTTAACAGCATATAATAATCGTATATGCAAATATTCGCAATCTCTACATATATCGTTACACCGCGCGCAATTTATTATTTTATTTCGTTGATTATATTTTAAATATTGACTTAAATATATTTAAAAAGAAAGATCATCGATAAGCAGACTGGAGTATTATTAAGTTCCATTGTAAAATTAGTGTACACCGCTGTGAACGATTCATCAGCGTGCATTTCTTTGTAAATTGCACGAAGAGTAATATTCGCGGTGGCAAAAACTGTTCAGCTTCTTCCTCGCTAAGTACATTATGAAACCAACTCGACTCGTACGAAACGTACATGTATCTTGCCGATTTCGACATTACAAAGCGCCAACTCGCGTTACTTATTAATCATTTTTTCTCATAATCTTACATCCACATATCCACCTAGTCTAGAAAGAATCAGAGACAAAGATAAAAGAAAGATAAAACAAAGAATCAAAGGAAAAGCAACGTATGTTATTAAAGCTTCATAAGGTGTGTGATAACTAAATTTCCGTAAGAAACCGAATTTATAAACCAACTTAAAACGAATTTAGCTCGACCGTGTCTTCGAATTAGTTGAAATATGATAAACGGGTTATGTGCGCGAGCCGGAGTTGATGCAATCTTAGCCTTGCGAGGGTTAATGCGCAAAAACGTCGATCTCGATTACATTTTTCAGCGCGTACGCGCGGATGCTACTCTCGCGCCAAGCAATAAAAGTGCAGGTGCGCATGCGCGAACGCAACGGCGCACGCGCAACGACAGCTCCGCTTCGGACGATTACATTAGCTCGACCGATGGCTATCGTTCCTGTACGCACGATTAAATTGATTTATGGGTAAACGTTAACGGCGGCGTTTATTTGTAGTTCGTAGGTTGGTCGGTCTTAGCACGGGAGAGTGGGTGAGCCCGCCATAGGAATTCGATGTTATCTGCTGACAGATACGAGATCGACCATTGCATGACGTGCGTTTTTTTCCATTACGATCGGCCAGTTTCTTTCGTTTCGCGGGCTCGATCGTACGTGGTCACGGAATCAGACGGGAAAAGAGGTAAGAAATCGGGCAGAATGTAAAAGAGAGACAAAAGAGGTCTCGGGAGAAAGAAAAGGCAGGTTAATAGAGATGGAATATCTGTTAGACGGAAAGGTTAGAGAAAGATGGTGGATATAGTAGATGGAAAATGTTTTAGCGAGGCACGGGCATAGAGAATTTGTGCAATTTGCATTATAAGGAGCACGAGAAGTCACAGACCATTATCTACTGACACAGCGTCTGCGGGGAACTGTCCCTACGACGATATGTCGTTGACTGGACAGAGATTATGGCCGTAATAACGATAATGGTAATAAATGAGAACGAAACGAGAGAGAAATACTCTCGCGAACGATGGGCGTGTGCGTCGTGCGCTATATGGAAAGGCGGGTTTCGATCGGAACGGTGGACAACAGCGGCGGCGGACTTAATTGAGAAGCGAGAGAGAAAAATACGGAATAATCTGTTGGTAGCGTAATAGCTGGGTCACCGGTCTGTCAATCTGTTCCACGGAGAGGGTGGAATGTGAGAAGTAGAGTCGCGCCTTGTTTCGCAATAATTCGTGTTCGGGCCCTGTGTCGCTCGTTTGTACGATGTTGCATACTGAAAACCGTGATTGGGAGCTTAAACGGTCTGCATGCCTCTATACCCTTCGTTTATAATTTATAAGTATTATTCGACACTTATAGAAACGAGATAAACTCGAAGGATCATTAGAGACTTGTTAAAAACTTTATGATTATCGTCTCGTTCGGAATTATAGGTCGCGAAAAGTCCGTATATTCTATGTTAGATATAATAAGAATCTCGTAAATAATAAGATTGAATTTTTTATGGTATATAACGATATGTAATCGTACGCCGATAAGTTTCGCAATTGTTGAAAACAATTTAGATTTATAGTTTCGATTAAATCCTTCGTGAAATTTAGTATTGATTTTACGATCTTTTACCTATAACAAACAGGACGTAGTTTAATGCTGGCTTCATTTAATGCACGCGTATATTACAATAAAATTACTATTTCGGATGTGTTGTATCATATCGAATGCCCATTAAGAACAACCACAAATTGAAGCGACGACAGCTGACTTAAGTTACGATGGTTAATGTGTAATAACGTATCCCGTTTCAATAAATCATTCGGGTGTACTGGATCCTTGAGACGCGCAAAAACCAAAGGATAATTCGCAGTTGCGTATTTAGACTCGTGTAATGTACATACGCTGCTTCGTTAAAAAGCACAAATAAACGAAAAGTAATTTGAAACCGTAAAACGTTTACCTGAATTAAAACTCCACAATTTATTACATAATAAACGCCCCGAAGCACAAACTAGTGAGATTAAAAATAGATAAAAGTATAATTCCTCCATAATAATAAGACAAGTTTTTACAACACAAATTTATTATATTTATTTGTCGATTTCGAAGTTGGAAAATATCTATGTATATATTTATATCGCTATATTTCAGGAAAATATTACATCAGAGATCAAAGTTAATTTGAATCGCTAACAATCATCTTGAATTTGACCTACTTAAATCTGCTATCAGCCAGACAATCAGAATTCCCAAGCGTTCCAGACAAAATTCCGCGCGTCGGTCTCGACCACCGGACCTTGAACATTTTCACTCGAGACAAAGCTTAGTCATTCGCAATGCCATCAAATAGAACCGAAAACACCTATCTACGTATAATATCGAACCTAATGGCCTGCGCGATCAAACGGTCTCGAACCACTGGATCGCATAAACTTAACACAGTGGCAACATGCGAAATCGCGCGACACATAGACACGCTCGTGTTTTACGATGAAACTGACTGGCATAGAACGAAACCTACGTATACGGAACCAGACACGTATAAATTCTAACATAATTGTAAAATAGACAACAAATCACCGGCCATTATAGGTTGGCGCAGAATTTACGATAAGCGAGCGTTTCTTCGATCGGCGTCGATCAGTGTTTCCCAACCTTTTTCACAGCCATATCGCCTTGAAATAATCCGATAATCTGCTATACCTTGTTCCCGTAGAATTAATAATACCGCTAAAAAATGTTATATAATCCTGAAAAATAACCGCGATGACCCGTCGAAAAACAGTTACGACCCTTTTAGGTGTAATGACCTGCAAGTTGAAAATCCGGTTAAAATCATAGATTATACGCTCGATAACAGATAATAATTCTAAAAGATAAACGCCAAGAACAACACTCGTACACGACGTTATCCCATCGAGATACCTTGGCGACTTTAATTGAGAAATAACAGTCGACTTTTTGCCGGACCCCCTAATTTCATTTCGCTTTTCGACGATCGCTTCCTGCCTCGGTGGTCATACCAAGCCGGTTTCAATTAGATCCTCGACGCACACACGGTGGATCGAATAAAAACACAGCGTCATTCTGTTCGTTTTTCTTGGATCGAACGTACCGTGACCAAAACACGCCTGAGTGAGGGAACCGGAACCGTGAGACGGTGTGGCTTGAGAAAGGTTTGCTGAATTCGAGGAATTAAATTTTTAATTTTTATCTCACAAGTGATATCGTCGATCCTAACAGTTTCGATCACGCCTAAGTTACGTTACTACTTAATTTAAGCATCTTTATCTTATATAAGCATATTTGTCAAAATGATCAATTTATAATTCTCTAATTTGATTTAGAGTTGCTCGCTTTAACGCCGAAACTATCAAGAGTGGTCAAAATAGCCGATTCGTCAGTTTTCACGGAAATTTTATACATTTATAGATTCATAGATTGGATATTTTTATAGATCGACGGTGTTGATGGACGCGTGAAATTTTTTAAATGGACGAAGACGTTCCTCTAACGGTATCACGAGCGAAGCTGGTAGTTCAAGTAATAATAGGTAACCAGTAGACTAGCAACGAGCAATTAATCGCGAGTGAACGATCAAGCTGGAACAGATAGGAGAATGCGTGCCTGGATTATCGAATGAATTTCCGCGGAAGACACCATGGGTGATCGCTAGTGAAAAATGACGTTACACTGGATTATCATAGACGTTCAGGTGTCATTACATTATCGTGGGAGATGGTCTGTCCGGGAGATGGCGATAAGTCGATATCGAAACTGGTTTTACGAAGCGTATAAATCATCGAAAGACGGACGATTACAAGACCTTTCATAACATATAGAATTTTGTCTCAAATTCAAACATGTATTTAATATTGTTTAATGATGCGATGAAACATTATAGATAGGCTGTAGTTAAACTTTGTTTATATTCTACGGATATACATAGTAAGGAAAAGATGAGATGCTTACTACCATGTATAAAGTTGCAAACCGACAAATGTTCTACTTGAATTGTCAACAAAATTACGAGAAAGAAGAAAGAGAAAGTTAACAGCGACATTAATCGTCCTAGTTTGTTCATTCCTTTTTTACCACAAAGTATTCGAATATCTCTTACTCTATTGTATATTACACTTTCTTGTTTCAAACAAAATGATCCCCCATCGAAATAGTTTGTCGTATCATTCTAACGACGTGGAAGTTTCGATTCGATCGAAGTAAAGAACTGTCTATGGGGTACTTTTCAACTACACCGACTGAAAATACCAGACATTTGCCAGGTAGACCGGCAGGTACGTATGAAAAAAAACAATTACGACTCGGTCCAGGAATCAGCCATGCGCGTCAAAGAGACTTTGTCGCAGTTCTCGAAGCCATAACAGACCAATTTTTCGTTCTTTTTCCTATCGGCCGTCCACGTAACTTCCACGAATTTCTACGAACAGCCACAATTATGAAAGAGGAATAAATATTTGATCGTTGGCAGGAGTTTCGAAATTAAATTATAAGCCAGATACAGAAAGTACTCGAGGAATAAGAAAGATATTTCTTTTATTGAGAACATGACGTAATGACGCTGATAACAAGAAGATAGAAATTTATACATGCGACCGTGTAATTTAAAAAAATGTAACTTATGTATTAAACTCGTCGTTCCTCGATCCTCGTGTGCTTTGACAAAATCAAACAATTTCCATGCGTCTCATATATTCTCAGGTTTTCTCTAAATGTTAACATATACACCGCAACCTATCGTAATTTTCTATGGAAATCTTTAGGATCTATTATATAAATTTTTAGAGCCTCTAGAGAGTTGTAATAATAATAATAATAATAATAATAATGATAATAATAATAATAATAATTTGCCAATATAAAGACGCTATTCGCTTCTATTACACAAAACTTTTCTCTAAAGTCCATAAATAGTTCCCGTTAAATAATCAGTATACTTCGCAACATCTTGCACGCGAACCCAAAGTATCAAATTTTCCACAGTATCTCGCTCTCTCTATCAAACATTCGCTATAAATCTCGTGTTACAGACAATTCATTGCAAAATCATTTCCTATTACGTACCAACCTATGATCTTCAATTCGCAAAAAAGATTTGAAATCATAGCCGGTACTTTCTCGCACTTTCAAACGGACAATGCAAATTCCAGACGGTCAAAAAGAAAGGAAGGAAAATAAAGAAAAGTTGCAAGTCAAATTACAGGTAAGAGGCGTTTCGCGGCTGATCCGACATGATGGAAGAACGGATATCATTTGTTTGACGGCTGAGTTATAACGCGTAACCCATCTTCCAGATACGCTATAGTGATACGAAAAGCAAGGTTGATTTCCAAGTTGCAACTATGTTATTTACTCGTCGTTACGTTTTCAGATAATCGTCACGGTGTCTTTGCGTTTGGCTCGAGCATAGGAAACGTCTGAACTATATGTGGTTTATCCAAAATAATTTCGATTTATTCAGTCAGAATAATAGTCATACGATTGTATAAATTTTATTACTCCAAATTTCGAATCACAGTCGAAAATTACGAAATTTAGAATTCAAAAATTCTTTCGATGTTTAGTAACCGTAAAACTCTGTTCAAGTAGAACACACGAATAAAAGACATTGCATTTTGCGCAATCATTTATTTCTCTCATCCTTATCGTCTGTTTTTCTCTGAATTAGCGCGTAACTCGTGAAACTCTATGTACACGTAATATCTCATGTCCGTACGAAACATTCGATAAAGATCGATGACTCTAAACGGATTTCAACGACAAGTCCATATCTACTCTTCCTCCTTTTCCTTTTCTTTTTTCGATCTTCGATGAAAATCTTGACAAATTTCCAAGAAACTTCGACGGGTTCGACGTGCACAAGATACTCATCTCTACGATCGTCTAGTTTGCAGTCCTCTCTCTCTCTCTCTCTCTCTCTTTCTCGATAAGTTTGTTTATAAGTATCTCCAATAATTATACGACGTGTAACGAATAAATCACGTTGAACCGTACTTGATTAACATATAGTACACGTAGAAGAGAAAAAATATTCTTCTAATTGTCAACTATCCTGCGTACACGTGATCCAATCGCCATCTACGCTATAATAACTTGTTCTCCAGGCATTGTGATGGATTACCGTTAAACTAATCACGGGTTACGTAGTAAAATCGTCATCCTGGATTAGATGGAATTAAATTCCATTTTCCTCGTACATACTATTATTTACTTACATAGTTTTATAATGCACCGCCATTGTCTCGTCTGACAGCTGAATATTTTCTATATTTTCAAACATTTTTGCATTTTCCGCGGTCTAATTACAAGAGTCCTTTGTAAAAGCGTGCATTTAAATAAACGTCAAACGATCAAGGTCTTTCGGTTTTTACCATTGTTCGTCTCTCCTCATCTATCTCCTTCTTCGACTTCTTGCGATTGTAATTACTGGCTGCGCGCTTCTTTATTAGTAAGATAATATCCGGAATAACGGTGGTCCAATGAATCAAGCAGATCACTGCAAAGTTCAACACGGAAACAATCACTTCTCAACCGGTGTGTGCCTAATTGTAAGTAGAACTGTTGCATCTCGGAAGTTCTCTTCGTTACGTATCTCTGCAGGTACCTCGCACGAATAATCACGCGAACCTTCATCTCGTTTCTCGAATTATTATTATTACAAACAGCGACCATACGCTGGCTGTGTTAAATCACCCTTTCTTTTAATCTTTGATCTTAATCTGTGTTCTTTTCAGTCTGATTTTATTTTCTTGTCCTCTTTAGACGGGGCAAGGATGATAAAGTGAAATACGAGGGAGAACGGTTAGTACGAGTTAATTACTCAAACACCATTACTGTACACTAAAGACGCTATTAAATGGCACTTATTCGAGAAAAATTATGTGATTTATGAAGGCCGGTGATAAGGAATGTCATAAATTAATTTCGTTTCACGATATGAACATGAATAAATTCAAGTCACAATGTAGACCAAAAAGATTTCAACAATAGAGCTACTCGGTTCCTTCGTCGTTCCTCATCCGTCTTGCTAGACTTCTACAGATTACCATCGACTCAGGAATCCAACTTTCTCGATAAAAGGCAAACAAATAGACGAGGAAGCGTAATATTAAACCATGCCAATTTCTTCTCTGAAATTCTTATACGCTTTTATACGCTTTTATACGTTTTAACTGCTTTTAAATGGATTCAATCAAAATGTGTGTTTTTATCGCCAGTAACTATCGAACCAATTGATCCACGCGAATATGTTTTTGCTAATACTATTGTCTACGTTTATTCAGGCAGAAACATGATCGCATACGTACTTATTTTGCTTCATCATACTGCTCTGATCCTACTTACTACTTAATCCTACTTATTTATAATATATTCGCATATATATTAAAGGTAGATATTTCAAGATCTTCTCATATATAATACCGTTGCTACAATTTGCGTTTAATTTCTCACGTATCTCTAGAAATAGTAAATTTATCATGTAAGGATCTTACGTAACGACTAATGTCAGACTATATAACTCAACGTGAGGAATTTTTTTTTTTTTTTTTTTTTTTTAATTGAATAAACAAAAAAAGGCAGCGCAACGTATCGATAAAGACCCGATTAAAACTCGAAGAACCACAAATATACGATCCAATCATCGTGAGAGTTTAAAATCGAAATACTCGATTTTTGTATCTTCGGATTTCCAATAAACGCGTAACAATCTGCAATCCAATTATCAAACTAATTCGAAGCAGATAAAATCCGCTCGCGCCTAATATAAAATCGTTGCGATATCGGATCAAGGTTTTCCACGGACGTGCAGGCTTGTCCATGCTTGGCGCGCTCGCGAGAGGAAGGTTGCCATGCTAAATGTAACATTAGATCGGGCTGGTGTGCTCGGCTACAGGCGTATAATTATGAAACGTTAAAAATTTACAACCGCCGCGTACGTACGTACGTATACACGGGAACGCCGCTGTAAACGTAATTACACGGGTGCACCGGTGCAACAGTACACACATAGATAGCTGGTACATGCGGTCTCGCGTGGCCACTCCGATAAACGGCCAGCAAGCCAACAGCTTGTCGCAGCGTATCACGGTTTCTCTGTTCCGAATGCAAATCAGAATGCGACTCCAGAGAGGAGATGAAAAATGCTTGCTTTTATACCCGTTTATCTAATCTGTTACGTAAAAATGTCAAGTTAAAGCCTTAATTGATATTGTAGAGTCTACGAACGACTGTACGAGAGCTTGAGTTACGTTGTTGTGTATGAATATGTGGATGCTCTGGTCGATTTGTATTGACAAGTAGAGATAAATGTTGCTAGTACGTATGAATTAAGAGAAATTAATGATCAAAATCGATACCTGCTACGATGTACAATGATCTCTCTTTTATTAATATTCATACTGAATTTCCTGCTTGAAGAATTATAAACGCCAGTTTCTTCGCCGCATATTGATTAAGAAAAAAATAATCTCATCGTAGTTTTATTTATCCACAATTTTTTAATCGACGCGTTCACTGCGAGACCGAAGTTGCATGACCACTTAGTGTGACCGAAATTTTGTTTCTTAACGAGTCGAGTGCCGATGACGCCAACGTGGCTTTTTATTAAGGGTAAAAAAAGTGGCCAAGTACTTTGAACTGTGACAATCCAATAAGAAAAATTATTGATCGCGCTAATTCGATATTCATATTCGACCAAGAACAGGTGGGAACGCGGCGGTACAAGAGGTGGAAGTTTATGAAATCAGCGGATGACGACTGAGAGTAAATATGTGTTTGCTGGCGCGTCGGGACAGGAACAAAGCGAATGGAGATCCCGCGGCGCTCGCTGAACACTTTATCGGGCTCATCGGATCGCAGAACAAGCGCGAGAGCGTTCGTGAACCAAGGTGTAATTAGAAAAACGAGCGGATTTATATTTTCAACCGGCTCGTTCACCGGCTACCATTAGCGAAACAGCTGTTAAAGGCGTGCATTTACTTATCGTTGCAACGCTCGCGCCTACGTTTCTACGAGACATTTCTACCTTCGTTGTCAATCGAATTATCTTTCGATATCAATATCCTTGCTTTCGTTTCTATCTTTTGCCTGTTATCTAAGAAACGTTTATATCTCTGGTTCGTTATAGGGTTGCTTAAATAAAATATTTGAAAGATCATTAAATAATGTATAAATAAATAGCAGCGTATCGTCTATTTGTATAGGTGTCATTTTAAAATAATTTTGCAGTCAGCCTGTCTGGACAGACGAATCATATTTTGTCAAATTATTTCGTTATTTAGGTACTAAATTTTTTATTTAATTCATATTTGAATAAATTTGTTCTTTTTTTTTTTCAATAATCTCTCAACTAGTTTCTGATTTTATTAATATATCGATATTAAAACAGCTGCGTTAGAAATACAGAGTCTCGTGCATACAGATTTCAATGAACGATTCATCAAATATTTAGTAGTTGAAACTAAAACAATTCCAAGGAACGATACATAACGTATTCGTAAAAGGTTTCTATAAATGTTCGACTATTTTCATGAGCCACCGTAGTTTCGTTACCGCGACCGGATGGTGTATAATTAGCGGCGAACAAAGGATGTGGAACGAGAGTGTGTGCGAAAAAACGCGTGTCCTGGGACCGATGGAAAGAAAGTGACCGACGCCCGTATAATATCTCCGCTACCGTAAAAACAGGCCCGTCGACAGGTTTTCGAATCGAGTTACCGCTCGACCAACCAACCGAATGAACAATGAGGAACGACGTGGCGGAAGAGGCTGAATCTTCTTTGAAACACCTTCCTGACGAAGGAATGTCGCGATTAAAATTTGTTGCATGTGAAACTGAAATTTTAAATTAGAAGATCTCTTTGACGATGGTGACAGACTTTTCGAATTTTATAAGAATATGAAATAAACATAAACTCGTGCATTAAAATTCAATTTATAAATACACATCGATCTTGATCTCATAGTTAGATAACGTTAGACACGTACGATGTACGCAACGTGAGCGAAAAGATTGATTCCAGCGGAGAATCTTAAGAATCTTCTTCGATATCGTCATAATAACCACGAGTAAAAAGTGAATATGTGTGAGAAGGCAAATTTCTCTGTTGGAAGAATCTTCGACGAGTTGTCCGGAATTTTCGCGGGCGTTAATAAAAGTCGTAAACACTTGGTCGTGAAGTACGCGTATTATAGGTACGTCGAACCGACAGGGCCGACAGGACCGACAGGGCCGTAGAGGGATATTGAAATCAACCGAATGGGACGAGTAATGAACAGTTTAAAGAGCGAGCTTAAATTGCAGGTTGCGAGAAAACGGTCCTGCCCGGTGATTTATTGCCGAGGTTTTTGGGCTTTTATCGCCTTTTATTGGACATTCACGTGAGACTTTAAGCACCGCCTTTGTGAAAAGCGAGTCCACTTGGGGCTGAAACACTAATGTAAACGTATTTGTAGTACAGCTATTTATCAAATCGCAAGTATTTTATACATTACTTCCTCTTCCCATATCACAAACAGACTCTGGATTTTCATGCATTTCTCGAAAAATTTTAAAGAACAAAATTAAAAGAGGAAAACTAAAAGGACAAAAGTATAGTAGAGTTTTCCTGTAATACCTGACAGATAAAACGATCTTCTACCGAGCTATTTTTACTTTTTCGATTGTACGTGTTTCCAAAAATACGAATTTACATAAAAATCCGCAAATCTAATAGTAAATAATTAATCAACGTTACCATCTCTTACCATTGTATATTAATGTAATAGCATAACTTGGTAAAAATTTATAAACCCCCCTCTGGGAATGCCGCAAGAAAAGCAATAAAGATTTGCTATTGGTATAACTCGATAAAATAACAGAATTTTCTTACGAAATTGATATTAATGTTATTAACTGTCAATATAGAAGTTTCTTCGTGAAATTTCTTTACGCCAATTATCTTTCCACGTAACCAATAAACAACACAAACACATATACTAACTATCCAGATATACATGGAGAACTTTCAAATTTATTGAAACAACCAAAATTTATTATAATTACAATGTGAAACTCCAGTCACCCTTTAACATTTTCGTAATGCATGAAATGCTATCCGGTTTGTAAAAGAAAGAGGAAAAGGAAGGAATAAAAAGATACCTGACCGTCGCAAAAAATTTGGCGCATAAATAATCAACGATCGATAAACAAGCCAAAAAGGAAGTACGTTCTTTTTCTACCAGCGAGCTGCAGCCGTGTAAGTGCTCCCTTGGCATAATTAAGCACCGACATACGCGAGAGACATCGAAACTGGGTCTTGTCAAGGAAGTGGTTTATGTGTTGCACGTGCACCGGTGTAGCACCGTGCGTCCATTAATATACGTGCCTTATGAATACGATACCCCGGCACGCTAGAATTTCGAGGCTCGCCAAGGAATCGAAGGAAACCCGCGTAAAAGCGAAACAACTCCATAGGCAAACAACTACTTCTCAATGAACTTATTATTTTACTTGATACTTTTGTTACAGATAAATCTCTTCAAGTCTCTGTCGTACAAATTCCGATGTATGAATATATTCACTTTCTATACAAGATGTTAATTATATCATAGGGGATCGTAATGCTTCGTGTCCCCACAACAAATAATTAATTTCCCCTAACATTTATAATTTATAATTCGAATCGGAAAAATACTTAAATAAAGATAACGATTAAAAATCATCCAACTTTTCCAATATATTCTAATAATTTCAATATAATCTAATATTTCCAATATAAGAGCTCAAACATCCACTCGCATTTTTTTCCATTCAATCGTCAAAGTTCCCACACTTTCCAACAATAACGCACACCATAGTCTATATGTATATGTAGATGGCATTCACCGGACACATGCGAGCGCGGCTATAACACTTAAAGGATTAATGGTTCAACCATACGAGAACAACGCTGCGCGTTCAATCTGAAACGGCGAATAACAAACGGAAATAAAATAAAGGAAAAGGGGAAAAAATGGGGTCAGCAACGCGGTCAACGTTCGTTCGAAAAGGATTTCGAGCGAAGAAACGAGAAACCCATCGAGATTTACCGTTAAGCGTCAAAGCGTAAAACCACGTGTTCGCGGCGATCTTTGCAACGGGCTTGTGCACTTGCCGCGAAAAAGGAGGAAGGAAAGTGAAAGTATCGAGGGAAACCTTAACAATGTTTCCACGTTTACCGAGATTGTCAAGGTTGCCCGATCAACGCCGAGACTTTGTTAGAATTTTATCTGCCGATCGTTTGAGCGGATGCTTTTTCAAATCGTGTCCGTTATTATCAGCATCGCGGATCGCGCGAAATTATTCATAAACGTAAGGAGACATTTGCAAAGATCGTACAGCGACTCACGAAAGTACTTGAACAGTTATCGTAGAAAATTGTTATATTTATATCATATAAAACATGTTGACATTTCACTAATACTACAACGAGATACCATTGTCATGATTATATTGGTGAAATTTGAAAGCAATCCTGTATTATTGAAAAATGAAAAGAACCTGTGAAGTTCAAAGATGCAAATCTTTTATAAATACAAGTAACAGATCGCAGATTTTAATTACTAAGCAATATTCTAATATCTTCGACATTTTAATATTATGACGAGTACTACTTTTGGAAATTCTTAGGAAGATGAAAGAACACTAAATTTAAAAGCTGCCTGAAAAATACTAAAAAACTGAAAAATAGGAAATACGACTTACAGCATTTTCTTCCTATAGTCTTCGTATCCATAAAAAGTTCTTACCAATATTCAAATAGCTTCACGATCTACTGTATCTCGCCGATCTCTAGATCCTCGTTCGAAGGGATCGATAACCTACTTTGACATCAGCGCTACGAAAAACGCGTGGAATGGTGTCACGTGTCTTTGCGCGGGAATCGTACGATTCTGCGCAAGGACGACGAAGATAGAATCGTCATCGCGCACGCGCGTTGCGGCATCGTTGCCGCATATGGCACGCTGTTCTACACGAGGGAATTTGTAATTCAAACGCGAAAAGGATAACACAACGGAACGTATTGAATCAACGAGAACGAGCGTTTATACAGAACTTTTATTAATGCGATTTACCGCCAGCAATAAACGGACAATGTTCTCGCGACAATACTGCACGCCATATCGAAGTAACGCCGGTGTAATTGCCGATAAGATAATCGCGATTAAGCGTTCACCAGTTAGCTGACGAATTTAATTGCGCGACTAATCTTACGATATTGAAACAGCTTCTTCAGGCTTGCTGTATGCTAGACATACTTCAAATCGAGTTACGTTATATGTCGTAAGAAATTAGAGATTGAGAATTGTTTACCAACAGCTAACTATGTAGTTTCATTGCCCTACATGCAGAAGAATTAGTAATTCTAAAAATAAAAGATTCTTAAAACCTAGTCCCCCCCCCCTTTCCTTTTTTCGAACAATTGATGCATTAACGTATTATTAATTTTCAGTATCATATTCTTGAAATTACTTATACACATCCTTATATATATAGTGCAGAGTTATCTCTACCCGTAAACAAAATAAAATAAATACATGACTGAACTATTATCCACGAAAGAAGAACATTCGCATCGCCATCTATTCAATTCTCGTTCCCTCGACAGACTCAAAAATTACTAACCTACTCAACGCAGTGTCCGTATACTGTATGTTCAGACAGCGCCAGTCAAAACCCTATCTCACGCGAAAACGAAGAAAAGAATATGTGCAATGGTTTGACGGGTTCAAAGATAGGCCCCGTCGAACTACACGGAAATACGATCGATCAAAGATGACCTCCATACAGGCTTCCTTGACAGCGAGAAAATTCACGTGTTCGCAGCCTTATATCGGCTGGATTGGAAGAAAAAAAAAGGTTAGGCGCAGAGATCGATCGAAGAAGATTCCGTAGTAAGCGCAATACCGTTCGTGCGAGCAAACTGGTCGGAGGAGTCGTTCCTTCGAGGAAGTACGGCAAATCTCTCACGGATCTCGAGTTTGCTCATCTTTCGCCGGGATCGAGGCCTGCGTCAAGGACTGCCAGACTTCGAGACGAACGTCCGTGCGCCCGTTCGCTTGTATCGGCGCGTGACGCAACCAGATGCCAGATTCTGCCGGAGGATCGAGTTTTGCGGATGCTACCGGCTAACGGTCGCCTGTGCACACGTTTACCGGGACCTCCGTGGCTTTTTGGTGACGTCAGCGTCAGTGAATGGAACGAACCGGTGGTTGGAAACGCGACCGATGGAGGCGCGACTTGTCGGAGAGTTTTGATTTATTGTACATCGATCAACAACATTCAATGGATATTTCAGAGCCGAGTACTTCTATTGCCGGCGACAGGCGATTAATATCGTCGTTGTTCTCCGAGGGAAGCTTTTTTACCATCCTTTGTCGATGAAACATCGATGTTTCGATAAATTACGTGTTTGCCGTGAATGGATTTTTTTAACGCGTTATCTGTCGATCAGGGAAGATCGACTATCGGTAAATTATGATATACATAGTTGCACTGGTCATTGACTAAATAATGGGACTTTGTATCTCACATACTGAAATACCGACATAGAAAAAAGCCGAAGTGTTTCTTAACGCCCTCTGCGACTCGGTACGACCAACATAGGAATTATATTTTCGAGCAGCAAGGGAAGTATGCAAGGCAAGTATTCGACTCGATCGAAAACGATAAACACTCTCTACTATAACTCTCTGTGAAAAAGTATTTTGTTCGCTGTTATAAAAATGTAAAATTTGACATTTGAAAGTATTTAGAAAAAGCGAAATTCGTCTCATAAACAATTATGCTACTTATCTACCTAATAATACTTTATTCAAAATACCACCCTTAATTTTGCATACTCTTAATCACTATTACTTATATCTTATTTAAGTATTCAAGTATTTATTCAGATACTTTCAGAAACAGATTAGTGCTTTTAGAAAGCATTACTTTTCAGCAGTACTAAATACTCCTAGAAAGCAACAGTTTCAAACAAAACATTGAAAGCATCATTTACTAATTCCAAAAACTCTAATTGGAAATTTGGAATTTACCTTACCTAGTAAAAATCTAAATGTTTCCATGAGTCCTACCCTATATAAACATCTGAATATAATAAAGAGAAAGAATGGGAAGAATATTGCATGAAATGGTTCCTTTAAAGCCTTGCATACTACCCGTGTTGCTTGAAATACTTTGTGTTGTGTTACCTCTTTTCCTTGGTTCTGTAGGGGTTTCTGAAATAAAGTGGAATTTAGATCAAAAGAAAATCATTATCCACTCCATATAATCCCGAAAAATAAACCGTGAGTGGATTACCTTTTTCGCAACACTAATTTACTAAATTTAAATATAAAATAGAACATTCTCAGTATAAATCGCGAAGAGTGCTTCATACGATACTTGTAACACTGATTAATTAACTATTAGAAATAAAAAAAAAGAAAAAACAAAAAAAAAAGATGAGAAAACTCTCGAAAGCGAAAGTAGAATATTTTAATTATAAATACAAATCTATGCACTCATATTTAAATATTCGCAACACTAGTAACGAAATGTCCAGTGCAGTCATATGGTAGACTACCGATGTGACTGCATCAGACGATTCAGGAACAGGAACAGTGCATCCACAGTTCGGTGGAAGAAAATAATATAAGCGCAACACTACTTCAAAAAAATGCGATCATTCACCAACGCAACTCTAAAAAATGAATTAAAACAATAGAAATGGAGGACCGTAACACTAATTCTTAACACAAATTTAATAAACATGTTATACTACAAATTACAATATTATAAAGTTAATTAAAACTTGTAAATCTAACATTAAATGACCGGAAAACGAGATAAACTTTAATATATATTAATCATCAAGAAATTCTAACAATTCATAATCAAAATCACTGAAGACAATCGCGCTGTCATAATTCGCAACACTAAAGCAAACACGATTATCATTCTTTCGCAACTCTAATTCAAACCGTAATCACTTTGTCGTGACACTAATAAAAGCCGCGAAATTTTTCCGCAACTCTAATTCAAACTGTAATTAATTTCTCGCAAACACTAATAAAAAAATCGCGATTTATCCAATGTGGTTAAGCACCGACATATATATCGGCCAGAAAGGAAATACTACAACTACAACTACTAAAAGCGAGCATAGTGACAAAGTAGTAACGAATGACTTTCCATGCTCTGGGTGATCCAGAGGATGGAAAGCCATTAGTAGTTGCCCTCTTGAATAGCAGTTTGCCGGGCCTCTTCGGCCCGTAGCCTCTTCTTTCTTCAGGCGCAATGCCTGCTGAAACTTACGTCTAGACTCGAGTCTTTCTAATCACAAAATAAAAAGTAACTTATAAAGGTGAAATAAAAATATAAATCGCGGATACTATTCCCCGTGCACATGGATGAGCAAGGATCATAGCGATCATTGCCGGTTCGCATGTGCATGCTCAAGCAATAAATAAACGTTCGCTTCGAGACCCACACGCGATCGCGAACACGATATTCGAAAAATCGATGGATAAAGCCAGAGACGAGTTTCTCCACTCGTACCAGCTTTACCGTCGACTTTTCAAATGAAATTTCCTGAAACAGGTTGGACACGCGAAAACGCGCCTACCCGACCAGAGACTGTGCCAACCTGCCCGGCCCTACCTACTTATAATTAACATTCACACCAGAGAGTAAGCTACCTACCCTACCTAGCCCTATATTTAAAAATGGCAAAACAGGCACACCAACACACTCACTCCACGATTCTCTCACATACCACCCAGGCGCAAGGACCTACACTAGAGAGACGTTCCGAAACGCCTCCGACACCCGAGTTTCATACTCAACTTTCATACTCTAACTTTTACGTACCATTTTCCTGAAATCGACTGACGATGGCTAGCGACCATTGCGTAAGATGTAATATAAATACGTGTATATTGAAATTTTAATTATGTTTTTAATATATTTCAATGTTAACTTTAATTAATACTCATGATCATATTGTATAAATATTTATAATCTTGTATTGTATCATATGAAAAGTTAGGATATTCTTAGACTAAATGGTATAATACTTGATACCATTGTAATTTAATATTATCATATATTACTATTGCATTAATAACACTTGTGAGAATCATTAATATTTCAGAATTATATGGGTTGGAATAATAAGAAAACGACGTAGTTCCACGACCTAACCACACACACACACACACACGCAATGTAGAAAATACGTCGTGCACGATACACTAACGCAACGTCAGTCGCTGAGACAATGTTAAACATATAAATTATAGTCATCATGCCCGCTGCTTTTCTCCCACCCAAGTAGCACCTGAGCACGTGAGTGAGATCCTGGCAATGGACATGGAAGGAATTAAACCTGAAAATCCTAGGCTAAAAATATGATAAGCGTATCTATTATGTTCTGTATCTAACGGGCTAATATTCGTTAATTAAAGTCTAAAGTTTATACTTCATTCTATTAATTTAATGAATTAATGAAATGCTAAGTTTGAGTGAACAGAGTTGATATTTATTCACCTGTTTTTTATTATATTTCAAAAAATAAATTTAGCCTCAAAATAATGCAAATAATATTTTTATCAATAAATAATAATAATGAACTCTAAATGAAATATTAATGAGAATATCCTCAGGCAATTCTTTCGTCAAAACACATCTTTGGAAACAAAGAAGCAGTCAAAACTTGTTTTGATTCTGAAATCTGCCTGTCGCGAAGTGTTTTCTTGCACGTAAAATTTAATACATTCTTGGACGGACAAAAATAATGAAATCGGAGCATATCCGACTTCTCACTACAGAATACTTAAACGAAGCTATTTTCATACTCGTTGTTTACTCAAATATTTGTTTTTTGGCTGTTTGATATTTGCAAATATAAAATCATCCTGAATATACTTTGATTTTATAAATAATTATTATCAATACACTCCGTGATTTTCAATCACAGAAATACACATTAATTATCAGCACTGAGTTATTTATACCAATTTTTTATGTAACATTAATTATGTCAAGTTATGATACTCTCGTCTACTGATTCTTGATGTGTTATTATCAACATTCAAAAACGCGGTGTGCAAGAAAACCTATCCTGAACTGATAAATAAAACACATACAAGAAAATGTTACTACTCACGAGTATAATAAATACTCGCGGTCACGCTCGTCAAAAATTCTACGTAATACAACCAGTCACCCGTGTCGATTCGGACCTTTCATCCTACGACATGATTGAGTGACCAGAGGAACAAAAATGCATGCGACTCACGATTAGTTGCGAAGAACGTTGTCATCGATGTATTGTGCCCTATGGAACGTCATCATGAAGCCTATCATTAGACAGGAATCGTTAATCGTTAATGGAAGAAATCTATAACAAAGCATAGAACATTATTGTATAATTCGTCCTTAAAGACAGTGTTAATTATTTGGAAAGTTTGAAATAATAAAAGACTGATCTCTGTAAAACAAAATTTTAATAATAATCAATTTAAGAATGAAAAATTTTAGCTTGTCAAATTTTCAATCAGATTCCATTTTTTAATTAATTATAGTTGACATAAAATACAAGGAATTAAATGAAGTAAAAAATACAAAGTTACCTACATTCTTGATTTTCTAAAAAACTAAGGAAAAAAAGGAAGGAATCGGAAACCTTTAATAAAATATGAATTCATATATATGAATAATTCTTTCTAAAAAATATGATGATTGGTAAAGAATGTATATCGATTAAATAAATGTCAGCAATTAAACAATAGAAAAAGAAAATAAACATATAAATACGTTTGACTTTATTAAAATAAAACAAATGTTACCATTAATCGTTATGGCGTCCTTTTGAATTTTATGACGCCATTTGCAATTTCGTTGCATCTCCCTAACATCTCCAAATTTCCCGCGTAGACGAGCAATAATCTGCACAGAAAGAAAGCCAGAACATTATAGTAAATGTATAAAAAGCAAATTATATACAAAATGAAACAATAATCAAGCTCAAATTGCGTCTCGAAGGCTCATTATACGATCTACCGGCAAATGTAATAACCAACAAGACGATCGAGGAAAAATAGATAATCAAATAATAAATTATTTATTATAAATTATTCAATTAAAAAACGTATGATAAGTAAACGAAATTATAAGAGCATAAGTGACAAAAGAATGATTATAAAGAATGAAAATATGTACTACGTAGTATAGAAATCGGTACCTGCCACGGAATGACACCGATACACATCTAATCGCTTCGAAATTTGACATTAGACTAAACCCCTGCGGCGTAATTTGCTCTACAAATTTCGGTTGGCGAGGAGTGGGGAAACCCCCCGGCAAGTCGATCACGTACGAACAGAAGTCGTCAAATTCCTGCAAAGAACGTTTTCGGTAGTAATACGTATTTCGATAGAACGTCTGAGCTAATACGTATAATTTGAACGAATAGAATTTATGGTTTTTTATTTTATTTCTTCATTTATCATTTCTTGACTTAAACAATACGAACTTCTATACTGAAAAAATTGTTAAAGATAAAGAATAAAACTACATTCATGGATAAAATATTCTCCATTTTTAATTTAAAATTTTCCAATACACGTATATGAAATATAAGTACAAACATTCACAAGTAACACATTTGCACATCTTTTTAAATATTATCAAATCTGAAGTTCTTCTTGTAAAATATTATACCTGTTTTTTAGGTTCTCATATCAGGGTTGAAAACATTTTTTTAATTGATAAATGTGAAAGATTTACCATTTCGATAATTATAATTTACATATTATATAAATAAAGAAAATTATATTAAATTTATATTTTCAATATAACATGTATAGATTGAAATTCATATTAGAAACAGAGATTACAATCATCATTTTTAATTGTCGAAAAAATTATAAAACCTTTAACAACGCTCCACAATTACAAACACAATTGCAAACATAACACAACTCATATGATATCAATTTTTCGTACCGGTTTATAAAGAATATTCAATACGTATTATTTTCTTCGTTTTAGTTAGTAAATTCGAATACTGTGCGTGTATATACGTTATACGTACAATAAATCGAATTTAGTTATAATTTGATACATCTCAGCTTAATGTCCTTTAGTCTAATCGTTTAATTTTTACTATATCTAACGCAGCAAAATATTATAATAGAATCCGATTACAAATTTCCATCCATATTATTCGATACACCTCGCACATGTATGTCAAAAGTGACACAATTGAACACAAGTTTTTCAGGAAAAACGAAACACTATTTGCAATCTTAAATAGAATGCGTTATTCTCCATTTTCAGTCCTGAAAATCATTCTTTGACGGTTTTGATGTTCTTCGATCACATGACTAAATTATTTTGATACGATGACACTTATTGTGACATTTTTTAAATACACGTGCGATTTGTACGAAATTATACAATATCCATAAAAATATTTTAGTATATTATAAATTTAGTATAAATATTAAGTGCTCTGTAAATAACTATCGATTATACTCATCTTAAAATATATACATGCAAACACATCTTACCAAACATTCATACCTGTATATGTTACAAACACATATAAAGCTTCTTATTCATTGCACCACATTCTTCAAAAATAAAGGGAGAATAACGACGACAATCACGATCATTCTTCAAACATTTCAGGCTGATGTCTCCGCGGTATTTTGTGGAGTATTAGGTGTACGATAAATTCCACTGAATAAAATAGTACGAGTTGGTTTCTCATAGATGAAATACAAGAAAGGATGATTCGCATTAAAAATTGCCGGTTGCAATGGTCGTCCAGATCGGAAAGTGTAGAGAGCAGTAGCTGCGGCTGCAGTGGTGCCCTCTTCAGTGACTTCGATTCGCGCACGATGGACAGCGTCGCCCAAATGCAATGGTTTCTCACCATCCGCAACGAAACCTCGAAGATTGGCAGCATTAGGCATTACCAATTCGCCTGCACCGATAGCATGAAGCAGCGTGCTTATTGGAAGATCCTTCTCGACTTCAAATCGCGGTAAGATAACATCGACTTGTTGAGGTGGTATACCGGAATCCAAGAGATCGCGGAGTTCTGTGGATCCTAATTCGGTGGAAATGCGTTCTATCAGTTGACGAACACTGTCTCTTTCCCCATTTTGCTCAACGTCAGCGGCGGATTTTGCGACGGAAACAGATGGTGGAAGAAGGACGAACATTGAGATTTCGTTGCCTTTGTACGGCAGTTCCAGCACGTGCGCGCCTAGTACTTCGGAGACGACTGTAAGGAAAGATTATTTGTATTTATTCCTATTTATATATATATGCAACGATATAATATGATTATAGCTTTTCTAGGCGGGCAAAAGAGTATAAATCAGAATTATTAGTCTTGTAGAGACGTACTTACGACATTTGAACTGCAATGTAAGATCAGGGGTGGTCAGATTTTGGATATGAAAGTTTATAACATACAATGTTTTGTCCCATTTTACTTACAAAATATATACAGTATACTTGATTTAGAAACATTCTTCTTCTTTCGAAACTGATGACTTATTCTGACTAAAAATTTTAATTCGACTTTTATTTATTTGACCAAGCAGAGTTTGTAACAATTAAAACATTTTATAACCAATTAGAAACATATGTAAATAGATCAATGTAGAATATATTAGCATACTTATCCTATTTTGATTAAAAATTTGAATTATGCTCTTTTTGCCCACCGCAGATTTCTGTAGAAAAATTTTAGTCTTTCATAAATTTAAGATGTGTAACTTACGATGATTGAAATGTCCCGACTGCTTCATGAATGTAGCCATGGAATGTTGAGAGTTCGAAATGTAGAAAATATCTTTCTTAGAATTAGTAGGATTGAAACGACTTTCCCATAGACCTTTGAAGTATACTGCGTTAGCCAGGACCAAATCAGTATCTACTCCAATACTGTTAACAGGAAGGAGATCGCGGATATGTCCTTTGGTCATGTTGCTCACCCATTGATTAATGTGATCACGAACCGCGCTTGGATTAGTATGAAAATCAGTCTTTTCCAGTTGCTCTCCAAATAAGTCCAACATACAGTCTCGTACTTTTCTCGTGCTCGATACCCATAATCGATTCGCTGAGTTGTACTCGTAACCCCGTGATGGATTCTGAATAGAGGAAGAAAACTAATTTAATGATTCGTTCTCTAAATACTTCAATGCTGCAATTTTAATACTATAAAAAAAATTCTGTTATCTTGAGATTACATTTCCTATTTATTACCTATTCCTTTAGCTATTTTACGATAATATTAAGTATTATATTAATTATTACTGTATCAAAATTCATTAGCAGTAGTAAACTGCAGTAGGAAACTATTATTTACTTGCGATCGTCATAAATTTCATTATTTCCAAACATAACTTTTACAAAATTGTCTAGCTACTAAAAAATAGAAAAATGTCAAGTAATGTAAAAGAAGATATTCTTTACCCGAACATTATAGTCGCACCAACTCGCCACGAACAAAGGCAAGAATTATATAACTGATCAAATAAAATCATTTACTTTATGTCATCCGTCCACGTCGAGGAAACAAACATTATTCACGCGTTACATTCATAACTTTTGATTAAGAAATTCTATAGAGCTATGAGGTCAAAACGCTTCCTACTTGAATTTCAATAAGTTCAACTACCTCAAAGTATCTAACAATACAGATTGGCAAGTCTAATCCGTTAAGAAGTGAAACAATACCTAAAAATTACGTAACATTACTGGAAAGTGTAAAAGGCATACATATTGCTTTGTTAAAGTAAAAAAAAAATGTATTAAAATTATATCTAGCATTTGAATAATCGAACTTAGTGATAACAAAAGGCGATATCAAGTAAACTTTAAAGACGAAAAAGAGTATTGGACAAATCCTTATAGCTTGCTTTCATAATTATAATTTTAAAGAGCGGAATATATTGATGTTACTATTGCACAAAGGGGTCCTGATGTTACGATTATGTGGCTCGCCTTGGAATACTTGCAAACACAAACGATAAATTATGCAACAGCTCCAGTTAAATCCTCACCTCTTGGTCACCTTGATTTTTGAGGGAATTCTCGTAGGCATAATATCGTTGCACGTCGACCTTGGACAGATCGTTAGGTAAGTGCAAGGCTTTTTTTAAGGAGTCCTCGGTGGTGCCTCGAGCACCGAAGTACGCCAAGGTCAGAGCCTGATGAAGACTATGCGGACTGTAGAAGATGTTGTCGCGTGATTCGATCAAAGACATCTTCTTAAGAGTATCGAGAGCGAATTCGAATCTCGAGTTGATCACACCTTTCTTTGAGCCAGCGTTCATCGTCGGAGGACTGTCGTTTCCGGTGAGACATTGTGCTGATACGTAAGTTACCAGCAATAATACTGGTAACACCGACGTTGCCTGAAAGAAAGAATGATTGTTGAGAAAATAATATTTTAAAAGCCCCAGAAGAGTTTTTTTCTTCAAAGCAGTTGAATTATTGATAATAAGAAAGTATGAAATTTTTAAAGTATAATAAGGGGAATTTTAGGTGTGAGACAGTTTGGAATAAATATTACTATTTATTTGTTAGGATTTGTTTGATGAGCATGATACAGTTGCAGCTTTTTATGAATGGGCGCTGGAGCGTTTGTATATTTTAAGTTGAAAGCAACATATTTTTATGATATGAATACTTAAAAGCAAAAAATTGAATATACAATTATATAACTATGCTGAAGTAAAATAAAGAACGTGAAGGAAAATACGAAAGACCGGAAACTAGGAAATTGAAACGAAATACATGCGTAGCTTACGCAAAATTAAATTGCATCCTTCGAAAATGCCTACGGACGTTCGACTAATTTCCTGTATCATTATAAAACTTCGAGTGAACGACATTTTATCATTGTGTCATCGTTGTTACTAGCCTCCATTATCGCACAATTACAACTTCGCTATAAACGAACAATATGGCAGAAATTCGAAGATAATCCGTGATCGAAGAGTATCTATGATTCAGTGAAAATTGCTTAGAACGATTCGTACAATTGACTTTCTCTATAGTGTAGAAAAAAAAGCGAAGGTATCTTACCAGAAACATTAAAGAAAACAAACAAGACAAGGAAAGTATTTTCAATTCTGCAGCTGGACGTTTCGCAACCCCTTCACATTTCGGTAGCCGTGACCTCTAATCGTAATTTATACAAGTTCTGAGATCACGATCGTAAGGTCAACAAATAAATCGTCACACACGTCATCCGTATCTACGACACTTTTATGTCAAGCAGGGGAAGAGTTTCGTATAGGAGTCACGCTCTAGTTAATCACAATAAGTTACTTTGCAATTTTAGTGGTATCAGATACACTTATTTAGGGCGGAACTGGTTTTATGTCCACGATGATAAGCGTTAGATTATGACGAAATCAGTATCTATTATTCGTCAAAATACAAGTTTGGAATTTTTTAATTTCTTTTGTGAAGGAATAAATTTATGTTAAAATAGTTTGTTATGTTAGATTATTTTACGTTAACAATAGTTCACAATTGGACAACGTTTAAATTTGTAATACTTGCTATAGAATAAACCGATACTAATATTTTACTAATCTACTATTAATTTTTCAATTCATTATTAAAATTATATTCATACAAATATAAAAATATATTTGACATCAGTTTTACAGAAAATTTCATATAATTTAACATAAAGTTTAAACATTTATTGTCTCTCTGCCGTAATCTGTATTTTATTATATGAAAATATTCTAGTTTTTCACTAACATAAATGTTATCTACAAAATAACTACCATTTTAGCAAGGCTGTATCTTTAAAATTACCACATTAGTCAACTATATACTTGGAGATACCGTCATCATTTTTTTAAGAAACATCAACAAAATATTGAGCCATTCGGAAAGATTTAAATTTATAATTTTCTTCTAGAAATGTTTTCATTGCCGATATTTTTTTTCGCGAAAAATTCATCGGTCTTCGAAAGAATTACTAAAGGACGACATAAAATAGAAAGTAAAGTATTTTGTTAATGATTAGGGCTAACTTCGATAAAAACGTAAAATAAATATAGAAACGTTTTCTCGAAGGGTTCGGAACGTAGTGGTAAAATTAGTGAAAATTATACGATCTGGGACGAAAGTAAGATAAACTTTGAAGCGAGTGAAAGCAACGAGTAAACCGTGACATCATAGTGTCCGGCTTTCTTGGTTGAAATTGAAGTATGACGAGCCTCGTATGACGAAAGCAAGAGAAAACACAACCACGCCTGTACAGTTTGTTCCTGATAGCATACTACTTGTGGCACGTGGGAAACTTGCGTGAATTATTCCACTTTAATTTCGCCTTATGCAAATACTAATACAGATTTTACGTAATTTCGTATGCGACTTTCCACTTCCTCGTTTGACAACCTTCAATTTCATCCCGTTCCACTGTTTACTATTTCATTATACGTTCTTCGGAACGAAACGCTCCTTGATTTATGAGAATGGCATCGTGTAATTTCTATTTTACACCTTTCAAGATTTTCTCCTATTTCCACGGGGTACTTTTACTTGTTTCAGTACTTAAATATTTATTGCCATTTTCTATTTGACTTGCTGTATTCTTTTTTTTTTTTTTCATTATGTGTCTATCACTTGAATTTATTATCTTCGAAATTTGTGCCCTTTTTATAAAAATGTTTCATCTTATGTTAGAAACAAAAGTGGAAATAATTTATTGCGATACTGCGGATGTTTATGAATTTATAGCAAGTATAAAGATTCAAAAATCCACAGGATGCGCATAATACGAAATTTTTCAACAGCAAAAATAAATAAATTAATGAAATCTAGAAACTCAAATGCGATGATCAGATAATTTGTATAATTTACTAGCAGAAGATTTTATTATCAAACTTGTTAATGTTATTATAATGTGGAATTATTTATCGATACTGGTGACTGGTAACTTGTAAAATTTTACTACGACTGTGCAGTATAGTACAGGCAATAGCAGTTGGCTATTTTACTAAAATCTTTCTCTCCGCAACGACATTGGATTTTTTCGTAATTTTTAACAGTACCAGCATTCACGAAGACATTTAAAATCTGACAGTGCCAACAGAGACAATCGGCGAATAACAAGTGAATTCTTCGAACAGATACGTGTCCAACTTAGCAAACAAAGCACGTATCACGCGTGTAATCAACCGCAGCCTAGCGGGGCTATACACAAAGTCAAATTAACGCAATTCGTCAATCAAAAAGTAATACAATAGTGACTGTGCCAACGTTCCTTGTAAACATTCTAGTCAATTAAATTCTTGTGATTATGATTCCTCCTTGATGCAATACGAATGAGTAAAAATGTGAGTTAAAGACTGTCCTTCATGGTTCGAGGAAGGCTGATCGTAAAACAAAGCAACGAACATTTTCACTTCTATATGAGAAACTTAACAACGTGAAAATATTAATGGAAATCAAAATATGTAGGTTACAGAAAATTAGTCAGATACCAAAAAAATGACACATATTTTTTAAATTCTTACGAAACAGGTGATTAGGGAAAAGTTCATTTTTATTTGAATGGAAGAAAGTGGTCAGTAAATGTGAAAGGGGTTTTTTAAATAAATTAAGTAATTAAGAAATATTAATTTTTAAGTATAAAATTTTAAGAAATATTAATTTTTAAGTATTTAAGTAATTATTAAGTAAGTTACGAATAATTATTATAGATAATTAAAATTTGTCTGGATACCGGTAACCATCATCGATCACGGAAATGTTTTTGATTACGAAAAACCATGAATCAATTTTTCTCAAAAATCATAAAATGCAACTTGTGATATGAATCGAGTTGTTAATTACCTACTACAGCAGTTGTTACAACACTAAACAACTAGACTAGAACACTAAGTTTGAAGGATATATAAAACTACAGAAAAAGAAGTATTTGATTGAAACAGAATATTTGAAGCACACAGGATAGAATATTATTGGCTTAATATTGGATCGATACGAGGTATGGAAAAAGACGATAGAAAGCGCAAAAAGTGTATACAACGAGATAAGTTATCACAGTTGAACTTTTCATTACGAAAACAACAAGAGTCATGTATAAAATATCATCCTACTAGATTTAATGAGCAGTATTTACGTAAAATCTTTGATAACTAACGAACTCGTTACTTAAACATCGTTTAACTTAAATTAACTATAAAATTAAGGAAGAATTTCATTTTAGGAACGATTAACTTCTAAAGCGTCAATACATGCAACGATCGATGCATCGATACAGTTTTCGTCAGACTACTAGGATCTCCGCCGACAACCTAGCTTCCCATTACAAAGATCAAATCTCAATGCGGCTGAGACAATGAAGATCTACGTTAATTCTACTGAAGTCGTTTCTATTGAATTCTAAATCCAGACTTCATCGAAGCGTCACCACTCACCGGTTTGAAAAACATTTCGCTGATCTGCGCCTTCTTGCTTTCTAGATTCTCAAATTGTAAACTATCGGCTTAGATAGGAAAAAACGTCCGATTGTTGCTCGCTACGAAACTGAACTGAGTGCGGAGAAGGAAAAGCAGAGTCACCGAGATGCCCGCGAGTAACTGGCTCCTCGACCACTTCCCCACCACGAGTTTTGCTCGCGAGTGGAGTCACGTTTATTCATCGGACACGAATCCTTTGCAGCGCAACAGCGCAAACCAACGTTCACAAAGCCGATAGGTCGTTACTTCTGCTATATTGGAAATGCCCGATACTAATGACTTCATTGCCAGGAAATCCCATATGAAGTCGGTGGGGAAACCACGTCATAATCGGAAATCGTCGATACAATTCATTATGTATGAATGCGTACCCATGCGTACACTTTCAATACATAGTTAGTTCTTTCGATGAAAACGGATGTTAGGGTTGATAAACTGATACCTAAGTGTCTTTGGAGAATATTTCGTCATACCTGCGGCATAAATTAGTCTACTTACGAGTACTCGTACAAAACCCGTAAGCTCGTAATTCTAATTAACATATAAATGAAGGCTAACGTATGTAAACCAGAGATAATCCACCAGCTTGGTAGGTTTGGCTTCTCAAATTACATTTTCCTCGGTACTCTGTGCGGGTGACTCAAGGTTATTGAACTTGTTTGATTGCATTTAATCATGAGACATTTTAAATAATTTTTCTCAATGACAGTCACTAGCACGAAGTCTATCCAATGTTCGAATTAACTTTTTAACGTTTGAGATTCTATAGAAAAGTGAGAAAGGAATAATAGAGCGAAGACAATAAAGATATATAAAACACAAAAGTATAGATATAGGAGATAATAATATTCCAGATACAAAGTAATATTCTCACTTTTATACGCGTAATAAATAAGACGTAAACCGATTAAAAATAAAAATGCAATAACGAAACGATAATAACAAGTGCGATACAATAATTAGCGCGTATATATAAATGATATAGATAATCGCTATTTATTTATTTTATAACTACAAGAAGATAAGAAAGATGTCAAGTGTCACAAGAAAGATGTCTTCGTTCCATCAACTCAAGCTGAAGCAAAAACTAGATTCACTGTAAGAACGTTCACCCTTTTTGTCTTCTCCAGTAATAACTTCCTCCTTCGACGCCATTTAAGGCGATCGACATCAGGAATGTAGCTCTATTTGACTTCTTAGAATCGCAAATTAACGCTAATTTTACGAGTAACGATCTTCGCTAGATTAATTCTTTCACCTCAACGACGTTAACTCACAATTTTTTACATTTACTCTTGGACTGCGGATGTTCGCATATTTTTGGAAACCTTGAGATTTTAATAATTTATATTGCATATAAATGCATATAATATGCAAAAATATATGAGATATTTAAAGTAGAGCAACCTAAGTATTATTGATATTTGGTGTATGAAACAAATTTCTATTTAGATTCTATCTGTTTAACTATGTTCATAAAAATACAAAAATTGCATCTATTCATTACATTAAATGAAAATTTCATTGTAATTTTCATACTTTATATTTATTATAGTCTGTGTTTCATGTTTCTTGAAATACTTTGAATATTTTCAATCCAGTCAGATTAAAGCACGAGAGTTGGAAATGAATCACAGTTCCTTGCGTTTTCAGAAAGCGTTCTTTGGAATTTTCTCTTCGCTTCTCCCTCTTTCAGAATTTATTCAGTGAATAAAACAGGCTCCTTTTCAAAGCGTTGGCCAATAGCCAGAGAAAGTAACTCGAAAGGAGTGTTAGTTCCTTTGTGAGGTCTCGAAAATCGTTACCGAGTCGAAATCGTTTAAATGGCTACAACAAGAGCGATCAAGAAATCTGTCATAAGATTTGTTGGAGGTAATTAAGCGACAATTGACTCTTATTGTACGATTGAATCTTTCCAATTGAAAAAGAAATCAAATTATTAACTATAAAAATGAATTCTTTTCGATTTTTGCGTAAAATGGAAATTCAATTTGTCGGAAATAACTCATTTCTACGTTTATTAGTTTCTGCATTTCTACGAGAAAATTAATTTTCTTCGAATCATTATTCTTACGATCCTTTTATCACTCGAGAAATCGAATCATTTCCTACATTCTTAGAATAGTATAATAATCTTCTATATATCCTTGTAAACTCTTCAATGTCTTCTAACTAATATTTTCGTTATTTTTACTATCATTTCATCGCTTGTAGTATATTTTTCTTCTCGTATTTTCTCGATATAACTCGATATAAGCTCGAATTTTCTATGATATAAACTTTAACAATTTTTAACTATTCAAACTTCGATCTCGACTAAGTATTGTTCGAATATCCTTCCCTTTTATTTTTTATTTAATCAAGACGAACTCGTCGTAGATATTCAAGGAAGGAAAAAATGCCATTAGATTCTTTAATTGATCTTGCATAAGAATAGCAAGATATGTTTTCCTTCGCTATATTTCATCTGTTATTGCTAAAGAACCTTCTACAATTCCATTGTTCTGTCTCCTCTCAGTCATAACTGAGAGCGACCAGTTGTTAATTACGTATAGATGTTGACGAGGAATCTGGAAATTCCACGGCTTTACTTACAACGCATTGCTTTTACCGTTGATTAACCGTAACAAGCTGAAAGGTGAAGCTCCGTATCGTATTATGCGATACAATATGATTACGTATAAAGAGACCGTCAGAATGAAAAGCCCTCGTTGTTATTGTGACAGCAACGATTGAAAGACATCACTATGCGAAACACTTTTCTAAAGTATCTTTAAAATTTGAAAGTAGATTAATAAAATTTGATAAAATTTTAATTTGTGTAAAAATTAATTAAAATTATTTAAAATTCAAAATGTTCAAAGACTCCTTTGTCCGACATACTACCAGAGTTTCTATGAAAATATCATTATATATTAAATGATAATATATATTAATGATATATTAATGATTATATATTAAATGACATATTAAATGATATTTCTTTTGTGTCTGCAATATTTTTAATGTTGTTTTTTCTATATCTAGAAAAATGAGTGTCTAGATATTCGGAGATGCTTAAAAGATCGTTAAGTTCATGGTAATTTACAGAATAAACTTCCTCTTTTAAATTTTAAACATTTTTAAATATTAAAAAGACTATAGAAAGAGTTATGTTATTACATTCTATTTGTTATTACGATCTATGACTAATAAGAAGATAGTAAATAATATCTTTAATATTTGAACTGTCTGGAAAAGTTCGATGAGAGAAATGACAATATTACGACGCATGCTATCTATGGTTTATGATCGTTTTAAATTCTCTTCTCATATGTCAAAAGAATCAATACATTTTATCGTAGTGTCAATGTTATTTGATGATACAAAATCCATAGCTATGAAAATTCAGATACGCATAGGCACGGTTATTACACTTTCGGGACCGTCAAAGACGATAAGAGATATCAATTTATTTAATTAAACTTTCAACCACTCTAGAGTTCGTTATATTTTATTAAAGTATGAAATACCCAAATTAACTGTTTGTCTGTTAAATACCAAAGTATTAAGTAAATTAATTAGTTGTTAAGATACTGAATAAATAAGTAAACCGAAATATTTTTATTTTAAATGATTTATTTGATTTTAAATTCTCTTATACCGAATATAAGAACGTTTCGTAAGAACTCGAAACGCGAATATTTTTTTCCATGTGAAGCACATTTCGTATATGCTTCACCTGCATATTACTATTTACGCTCTTTCATAAGATTCCATTATATAAAGGCATAAAATACAAATTCGTTTATATATCGTATAATTTATTATTGAAACTAAAACTTGTACCATAGTCGCCCGAAAAGCAACTTGTATTACTCTATAAAAATTTTCTGTAACAAGTATACGAATAGTTTCATAAGGCAATATACTACAAACACAAAACACAAATCTACATATCCAACGTCTACATTATTGCACAAGATACAAATTATCGTATATGACAACGACTTACCTGTAAATTTCTCACCAACATCTTTCACGGTGATCAAAAGGTTCTTCAACGACTTTAGTCTTCTTTCCTATCTTTTTTTTTTTCTTTCTTTTAACTAAAATTGATTGGAGCTACATTCACTCGCTAGTGTTACGTTAGGAATTGTTGGTGCTAATGAAAAAGGCAAAGTATTCTCGCTACGATATATTAGGATAATCTGTTCGCACGAAACTGGACGTTCTCAAGACTAATCCTCGACGAAGACGCAGCTTCAGTTTTCTCTTCCGTATGCATTTATACCTTATACGGAGAGGTGAGCGGGAAAAGACGCGTAGGACGCAGGGAAATCCCAGCAAAGTTAACGATTATCCACTTTTTTCGTGACAATCGCCTTTTTGTTAACATGTTGATTTTGTACGGTCGACGGCCGCAACGTTCCCGGAAACTCGCGCTTATCAACGACGCCATTAATTTCCACACGCGAATCTCCGCAATTATTCGTAATTTTCTTTCCTCTGATACTTTCGACGAAACTCGAGAAAGTCTGTGTTAATTTTGCAAATACGACGATGAATTATGAACAGTGAATCATGGGCATGGGGCGATCTTAAAAAACTACTTGACAGGTAAGATATCTGGCAAAATTCTATTCATTTATACTATTTTCTGCAATATTTATTTATAGAATATTCGTATTGGTAAAGTAATTCTAAGTCATACAGTTATTTATGTAAATCATTGTAATTGCAATGCAATCTACTGCATCGGAATCATTGATCATACTGTCAATCATGCATATACATTAATATTGAATACAGGCGGAAAACAAAAATAGACGTCAATTTATACGACATTGAAAATTCCGTCAATATTCTATTCACAGACGATTATTTTATTGTACTTCATCATTATAATATACTCATTTATCATGTATGCAAATTTTGTTGATTTTCCTTTTTTTAAATGACAGTTCCAATGAGATGCTTCAAAAGCAAACGAAGAATTGCGAAACAATTTATCTTGTGTAGAAGAAATCACCTGATACTAAATTTACTTTCTTTTTTTTTTAAGCGGACTCTTGATCTCGAAAAAAAGTTCAGGAAGAGCATTTTATCTTCAGTTCTGAAAATATAATTTATTTTATCATCAATTCCGAGTAATTTCATATAACTTTTTTTACCGTTTTGGCATCTCAATAGAAATTTGATCGATAGTTTGAAAGAAAATCACTTAATGGCCGATTTATGGAAAATGGATTGTAAAACTGAAAACTTCTTGGAAAGATAATTGTCGTTAGGTGGTAATGACAAAATCCGCAATCACCAATAGTTGCCAAACCAATATATCAGAATTTAAGCAGAAGCGATAAAATATATATTTAGCACATAAGTAGCATTTTAGTTTAAATCGAATAAGCAATCATAAAGTAAATAATTAAAGGAGGCAATTGCTCCAATTTTCTTACAATCTTGTCATCTTTCTTGATTTGTAGGCTCTAAATTGCTGGCCAATTCATAGCCTATGAATTACACCGGAAGTAACAATAAAAATTATCTTAATGTAATCAATAGGATGGTAATTTCTGTGGTCTATGGTTTCCTCCCTGTGCAGATTCCATTTTTTTCCTGGCCTTACCTATGTCGATTTTTGTTGCAATAAAACTATTAAGATAACTTAACACCGTCCGAATTATTATCGATAATTAGCTAAATTCGAGAGGCTCGTGTCACGTGTATATTTTCGTAGTTCAATTAGAGACCATTTAAAAACAAATAACTCGTAACCCATTGCAGCGATATGATGTTAGAAAAGCTGAATTAAAACCAATGTAAAAGATTCTTGTGCAATACCGAAATAAATAATACATCGATGTGATATTTGAAAATCGAAATAATTTCTCGAATATTTTAATGATTTAGTGTAAACAGTGATATTTCAATCACGATATAGAGAATTTAACAAATGAAATTTAATCGTGAGAAAAATTTTAATATTACGATGATCTGTCTAAGTCATGTTCGAGGAAAATCGTTTTACAGAAACCTTACCGTTCCATGCTAAGGCACGTAATAGCAATCGGATGTGTCGTCATCTGTACATTTGCGTTTGCCAAATCCATCAAAAGCAACAAGCATCCGAAGGAATCACAAGTTGATCTACTTTACATACTGCAACGATCAAAGTGTAATAAAATCGAAAAGCTTGCTAAAATGTGATATCTTGCTTCAGCGTCATGAAAACAGAAGGATAGAATTTCCGAATATGGATTCATCGATCACGGAAGTACCTACCTTCAGCGATAGTACCTCGTTGAAGATGTTGGAAGATATTACAGCGAAAGTTTGGAGAACCTTGCCTGTGATTAGCATACCTCAAAGTTGGATACTTACTTATTGTGTGAAATACACTGAGATTTCTGAAGATGTTGAGAAGGCAACGATACAGTGCCAATACGACGGAACAGACTGGGATTGCACGTTCATCGAGTTGGTAAAAGCTTATAATTCAAGATTCGTGCTCGTAATTTCTAAATAGACTTCGAAAATTTGTAATGCAAAATCAGATCTTTATAAACACGATTAAAAGGCTAGGATCTGGAAAGAGATTCGTTTCACTCGTTAAGCATTGCAACGAATACTTTACTTTGCATATACGTTCCCATATTATCTATATTCCGAACATGTTTATTGTAATTGTCAGAATTGTATATCGCTTTTCCTTTCGCTTCTGCCCATTGTAATTTTTAATAACCCAAGGTGTTCTTCTTTTAACTCTTGTCTGTTATAATAGCCAAGAGCGTAAACACATAAAACATGAAAGATTAAATGTATCAGTAAACACGAAAAACCGATAACTCTGGCAGTTTCCTATTCTTAGCTAAGATTTTTGTTTAGCGATTTTCGTTGGCACATACTGTGAATAAATCAAAAGATTGCCAGAGGTAAATTCAAACAAGAGACAAAATTCATATTTTGATACAATGCCGTGGATGTTTAATGTTCCGCCACATTAAATTTATGTTGCCAATTCTGCATACTTCGGCAAGGAAGTGATATTTACTTTGACATTTTGCACACACTATGATTCATTACATACAATTGCTTAATACAATTACTTAATACGATTACTTAATACAATCGCTTAATACAACCGGTTATTATTGGGAATTTCAAGCCAACGCTAACTGTGAAAGTATTTTACAAAACTCGAATTTGACTTACGATGATCTTACTTGTAGAATCTAAAATATCGGCTTAATTAAATTAAACGATTCTCTTATTATTTTAAGCTACGAAAAATATTGATATCTCTGTTAAGGTGAATAATTTTGTAATTATTTTAAATTTTAAATAACTATTTTAAATCATTCCTATAGTTAATTCAATCTATTCGTATCTTCCTATATAATCTAAAAACAGCTTTAAGAACAAAATATTCACTGAAGTTAGTAAAAGCTTAAATGACAACGAAAAACCATTAGTCTCGATAAGTATTTCGTAAAGTTGATGTACAGCTTCGTTCAAGTATAATTGATAACCAGGGTGGAGGACAAAACGACTTTAACATTGGAAAGATCGTCTCGTTATTTCACAATCTTTCCGATCGTGCATTGAGATTAAAACTGCTTCGTGCGGCCGAAATTTGTGGGAAACTCTGGCAGAGCTACAAACAAATTCAAGATAAAAGATTAATTCGTATGCGATTGAACGTTCACGTGAGTTAATCGATAAATTTGTAAAAATCGTGTGATTTGTTTGTTTAATATTTATTCCCATCGAAGGCAAAGAACAGAGAAAAAAGATTTTCGAAAAGAAATAGGAGTTTCCGAGGCTCGGGAACAACAGAAAAGAATTTAAGAAAGAAAAAGGTGGAGGATCGTGACGAGGACATAAAAAAAAGGAGACGAGCTGCCAAGAAAGTTCGAGCCATTCGAAGGAACTTGTCAAATAAGATTACGGAACTTGAAACTAAAGGCAAATAAATAGCATCAGAATAAATATTGGTAAAAAATAATAGTATCATAGCGACAACAGTAGCAAATAATGATAATATAGATAATACTAAAAATACCTGATAGGTATAGTAATAAATAATTTTACGATAGCTATAGCGGACAAAAGAATTTAGAAAAATTTCATTCGAAAGATTCTAATCCAATCTATAACTGCACTTTTCAAGTTTAATAACAATTTTAATGATATTTTCGTCATACTAGTTTTTAATTTTAATCGTACGTAACGATGTCCAACGGTAGAATAATTTTACGTAAAAGGGAGAGTAAACTGATTCTTTTCTAATTGGAAGCATTAAAGAAGAAAATCTTAAATTATATGTAATAAATCAATTTTCTAGAAACTTTAAATCCAGAAGAAGAAACCGAGCTTAATCGATTGCGTTTAACAGTGGCGAGAAGACCTCCTGACAATTTAGAAGAATATTCTCTAGCGAATGATCGAGCAGAATTATCTCGTCTTCAAGAAATAGGTTTATGTTTAACGCAACAGGCTGCAAAAGCTTGTGAATCCACTGTACTCGATGCAATCCAAAAATTACTATAATAAAACCTCGTATTTTTCGACGATATCTATCATCCAACTACAATAAGCCTTAAAACTTAGATTACAGGCGTTATTTGCCTATTCTCTGGCCATTTCTCTGCTATAATAAAGACAAGTATACATGTAAATACAATAAAGATAAAAACGAAAAGAATTGATAAAAGCACGACAGCGATGGATATCTATCAACATAGTTGTCAACAAATAACGAAAGATTACAGACATTCGTATCACATTTTAGTTGAATTAATTCGATACTTGTAAACGCATAAATGCATAATTATATAATAATAGTAAATGCATAATTAAATATAACTTTTCTGTTTCATACGTTTTAAATCATCATTGAATTAATACCATTGCTTTTTGCTCTTCTGATTCCATATACATTATATGTACGATAAATCTGGCTTTGTCGATATATATAACGAACATTTACCTCTAAATTAAAACACTAATCTCAGATCAAATTAATCTAAATTAAATTTCTTAGATGCAAGATAAAATAGTGATATTACGCATCTAATAAGCAAAGTATATTATATTTATCTTAACGATTGAGAGGTACTTATCGCTATACCAACATTTTATAGCTCCAATAATTGCTCGAATGTATATTTTCAGTTCGACACGAGAGATTCATCTGTTATCATTCTACATATGAAATACTTAACGATGCTATCTTACGTGGTTCTTTCAATTTGAATACTCAAATACGTGCAATCGGATCACAAATACGATCGAACTGTATCAACTGGGTTTTGACGACAATTTTTTTATGATCAAAAAGCGATATTCCATCGCGTTGTGCATATTTACAATTATTGTCCTTTCTTCGTCAATTTTTCAAACTTCAAAGATATTTTTACAATGTTAATAACGATATTAGCAAGCATGATTCTTTTATACTGTCACGGTAAGTCAATCTTCGATGTATTAAATAACCTTTAAAATATCGTTTGAATAATTTATCGTAACATTGTGTAACTGATATAGTCATTAATGATAGTGCTAAACGACGGTCGTACCTGTGTAATATCAAATGCGGTCATGGCACAAGACACCAACACGGATATATATTTTGATAAGTTAAATACCAGTCTGTTCGAAGTATATCCCGTATTGATTTCACCAAACTGGGTAAAAATACGAGATCATCGACAAAAGTCTCCGTACACCGATAGAAAGTCAGAGATTTATTAAAATAAAGCTATAAAATATCACTGCAAAGTTAGCGAATTCTACTATTCTATTAAGAAGAACTTCAAACAAGAATTCTTCCTCGGCTAAGAGCTATTTTATATTTTTACTTCGTATAATAATAATAAAAAACCAATATTTCAAATTACCCTCTATTTCAAAAAATTGTCTTTTTATAAGATGTACAAAGACTTTATGTGACATTATCACTGATTGTATAAATTCTTTATTACATATGAACTACATCATACATATATAAAAGTACATATATGATTCTTGTTATAACGAATAAAATATTTATAAATACAAATACAGGTATAAAAAGACATACGTACATACAAAATCTTCAAAATTCTCTCTTTTTTTTTTACAAATACTAATTATTGATTTTTATATGCAGATATTACAAATTTGTTTGAAAGAAACTTCGTTATTAGATAAATTGCATTCGCATATAAGCGATTGCAGCAATTATCCCTGCATGTTTTCAAAAATTATTGAAAACGAGTCGATGAAATCCGTTGTATCCATAATACGAAATGATACAATAGACGATGTCATCGGTAAGGAGTTCAAACAAAATATACAAGACTGTACAGTTTGGTGGAAATTATTCAAACATTTCAATAAGAATGCAAGTGCTCGTCGTGAGTTAGGGAGATGCTTGTTTCAAACGTTTTCATTCGTAAGCAATGATTCGAACAATGGGTGAAAAAAAGAGCAATACATTTATGAGAGAGGATGAAATAAATTAGATAAAAAGAATCTTCATTAAAACGCATTATTTTATGTTTGTAGAAATGTAGAGAACCCGTTTTGGATAAAGTAAGATTACTCTTATTTAACACGAAAGAAAAATGAAGGTAATATTAATGTGGATCACAGCATCAGAATAATTGAACATTGGAAGAGTTCAGAATATTAAAATCTTTTTGTAAAAAGATTGTTTGTTAAAAAATATAACTTTAATACATTTATCAAATATAAGATTTATACATTCAGAATACTATTTTTATAGGAATCCCTAATACTAATATCTTCTACATTTTACGCAATATTATATAATTTGTAGATATTCGTGTCCTCTGTAATACAAATTGATTTCACAGCATCCTGGTTTCATAACACTTAATACATATCACAAGATTAAGATTAAGATAAAAGATTAGTAAGATATTTAGAAAAGGAAGAAGTTAACATTAAATGTCGATAAATCGAAGGTTCTTCTTTCCGGAAAAGGAGGCGGTAAAAGTAAGAAGAGAAAATGGGTATGGAAAGAAAAAGAATTGGAGCAGGTAATACAATGTGTTAAATATTTAGCATATATTTTTAGTAAAAGCGGGAAAAAATACAAAGCAGTTGAAAGTGTTGATAAGGAAAGGTAATCTGGCATTAAGGCAAATCTGTGGAATTGGAGTTTATTTGACTTATTGGAAATAAATTTATTTGACAGTTTAGTAAAGGATGTGATATCGTACGGAGCAGAAATCTAGAGATGGGAGAGAAGAAATGAATTAAGTATAGAATATATAATAATTAAATATAATCGTTGAAAGGAAAAAAGAAAGAAACAGAAAAATATAAACGAGAGAGAATGCGTTCTTAGAAAAAGGGATGAGGATGTACAACTTCGAGAACAATTCAATAGGATAATAAATTCTAAATTTAACTAGATATAAGGATCTAATAACAGATGGGATAACAAAGTAATTACTTAGTTAATAAGGGGATTAAAGGAATTGATCGGTATCTATCGGGCGAGATATGAAACAGAGATAGTATTAGAGGACTGATATGATGACAAACACAGAGTATGTATGATATGGGGAATGAGCAATCCGATATAACACTTTCTAAGGCTGTACAGTGGGATTGAAAAAGGAAGTGTAAAAATTGAGGAGATTTTGAGCAATAAGGGATCAAAAGAAAGAACAAAATGGCTAGGGATGTTGGATAGAGAAAGGAAGAAGAGGACAGAGATGTGCGAGTCAATTGCGGACAACGGTTGGAGCTAATGTTAGTGGGGTTAAAAGGGAAGACAAGCAAGCAGAAGAAAACAAGTGTAATAGGACAAGAAAGCAATAGGCAATAGTTTTACATTGGTTCAGCTTTAATTTTAATTTTCTGTGAGCTAAACCAATAAAGTTCCTTTTCTAAACCTATTGAACCGAAAAATAAAATAATAATAACAAAAATAAAAGTGTATTTGATGAACTATCCTTGATTACTATGTATATACCTGATATCATCATTTTCAAATGAATGTTTATTAATTCAATTTCTAAAAGCTATACCAATAACTAGAACCTAGTCATTTTGGAGACTGTTCCATATTCTCAATTACTGTATTCTGTACCCATATTTTAAATCCAGCACCTTTTTTACAATGTCGTATAATATTTAAAATGCCGATTATCATGTAAAGTATTGATATAACAATATAATAACCACCATAAACAAAATACTGGAAAAAAAGAACAATGTAAAACATTTCAATATCAATATCAATATCAATATCAATATGAATGTCAGTATCAAATAGAAATCTAATCAACTAATAGAACTCATAAAAAGAGATAAAAACAAGTTATTTGTTTAGTTTGTTTATTCTCTTATATTTTATTTAAAATAATTAAAAATTATTAAACGTTAAATGTCACAAATATGGATTTTTTATGCCTTATATCACTTTATCACATTCCTCGTATCTTTAATGTATTTATATTAAGAAAGTTTCAATAAGTTAAAATTTACAATCCTATTAATAATCGTGTACTAATTTAAAATCGTTATTACAATATAAAAGTACCATCGCAAATTGTTAATACCAAATATCTATCACACATGTTATGTCAATCACAATTGCTACATTCTCGGATCTGACTTTTAAAATTATCTAGGAAAGTAGGTGTACTGGAAATTATAGGCTACTATACTTTTCGAATTTGCTTGTCTCTTAAGCGGGAAAGAAACTAATTGTAAGAAACGTCGAGCGTAAGTGAAATACAATATATCGCACGATCGTGCTTATTCATACAATTAAAGTTCGTACCAATACCATGTTCAACATCATTTTAGAACCTCACCGATTTGATTAACATTATTTTTCTTAATTTTTAATTCTAGGAATTTGTATATAGAAGCCTACGACAGTTAAATAGACGTTGCTATACTATATTATACAAACAAAATAAGCAATACCATTCTTCATGTTCAATATATTCATTCTCAATGTAAAACATCGGTCTAAATAATTCTTTAACCAATAGTTATTAAAATTTTTTCGACACGTTTTTATGAGTTTTATTAGCTCTAATAGTATTTAAATAATAATCTTACCTGAGATCTCAGATTTAATTTTAAATTTCCATTCACTACTATAGCTGTTAATACACTTTGCAGTAGTAGTGCAAAAAAAGTATTTATACCAAATATTAAACCATAACTATCTTCTGATATGCATTTTGCAACTTCAAAACTGTAAATTATACACATAAAATTAAAATATATGTGGCCTATTATTTTATTCGTAACAAATAATTTTATATGAAACTGAACCTTGCAACAGTAACCATTGTATGATAAATGATTCCAAATACTATATACATAGCATATAACGACCAAATACTGCAACTATAGGAAGATACCACTAATAAAATACCTTCTACAAGTGACATAGATGATACTACTATGTCTCCAATTAAAGACCAATTAAATGGTATCTTCCCAATACAGAAAACAGTGATTGTACCTATTAATAAAAATAGATATATTGTATTACTATCACAAATATTAATTTATATATATTTTACTATGTTACTTTATCGATTAAGTTATACATTGTGCAAAATAACTTGTTCACCTATAATTGTATATAAAGCATCTACAGCTCCGTTGTAAATTTTATCTCCAGGGACTACAGCAGTTTGCCACAATAATTGTATATAATTAATAACTTGCAAATATCCACAAGTTGAAAATGACCACCATATTGACCATTTTACAACATGACTATTCAAATATGCTTGTAAAAAATCTTTCCATAACAGAACATAAGCTTCTTTAACTTTATGTATCAGTGAAATATTAGAAAAGGAACACTCAGATTGTTCAGAACTGTGTAAAACTTGATTTATATCATTTTGTTGCGATACAGTTGTTCCATTATGAGTTAAGGAATTATTTTCATTTTTTCTATGAAAGTAAATAGACTGGCCAACTGAAGGTATAAAGAATGCCCATATTGTTGCAAATGCAACAGCTGAAAGATGAAAATTATTTCATATGACGAATTTAATTTTTTAATAGAATATGTGTTATTAGAAATACAATAATCTACAATAAAATAAATCTCTTATAAATCAATCGAATTAATTACAATTCATTCCTCTTTTAAATTAAAAAATTTAATTTAAAAGCTTAAAAATATAAAAGATCTTTTGCCATATACTAATATCTAAATTATTATTTAAAAAAAAAAACATAACACACATTATTTTTATCTCATATTAATATGAAAATGATCGTTTCTATTTTATATAAATATACAAAAATAAGTACCTCCAACTGTAAGGTAATTTAATTGATGATAATTTAATATATCAAAAGATACTGTTAATTGTGCAATAATACCAGCCATACAACGACCAACTAGAGCTGCTGCTTTTGTATGACTAGTTACTTCCTGATAATGTTTTCTGTCAACTTTAGCATAGATATATGTGTAATATGCTACTTCCGTGGATAAAAACAAGCCATAAAAGAATTCTAAAACTTGCATAGTTAAAACATCTTGTCCAAGTATTATTAAGAGAAATGTAATAATTCCAGAAAGACCACATAAAATAATAATTGGCTTATATCGTACAAAGTCGGTTATTAAAAATACAATAATTAACGTTGCAAAATAAGAATATGTGGAAATAGGAAATATTTTCTGGTTTACCTGAAAAATAATGACAATCTTATAAAATTTTTTATTGCAAATGTATTATGTAACAACTGTTCAAAATGAAGAAAAAATTCAAAAAAGGAATACATATAAAATACGCAACATTTTCAAAATTATTCATTAATTCCTATAGCTACAGTATTAATTATTAATATTAGTTATTATGTATATAGTTTATTTACTTGAACATCTGTAAAATTTTTCCATGGTCCTGTTAAATAATCAGTCACAAAAGACTCTGAAGGCCTAAACTCCTTAAAGCAACCAAATACGCACAAAATACATGAAATTATTATCCACTTCATACTAATAGCATACTTCTCTCTCCTGCTTTACTCTGATTTGATTTCTTAAATTATATTCTGCAATATCCTTTCAACATCTTTTTATGCTACATGTCATTCATATTTCATTCAGAATATCTAAAAAACACATGTATTACCAATTTACAAAATTGATTTGATCATTCTATGTCATCGCTCAAATCATGATCATTCTAACTTTACACTAGCTTTTCAAATATATATAATTTTGAACTTTCTATTTCACTGGCACTAAAACTTCCACCTACATTTAATCAATCTCTAAAAATTATTTTCCTATGATGTTAATTTTGTTAATATTTAATATCGTTGCTTTAATATTGTTGCCAATAATATTACAATTTTACAATTTTAACCAAATTTTATAAAATTTTAATCCTTTCTTATAATACCCAAACAAGCAATAATTTAAAAACTTACTGTCTACGTTGGATATTAATTTTGATTTTATTCATGTATTATAGTCACAAATAGCTTTATTATTTAAAACGTCGTGGCATACAACTCACAATTTAAACTACACTGACAATCCCGACCGACGAACTACAATATATTATGACACTATACACTATACATTCACTAGCCCAAATTGTAAGATCGAACACGATGAGGGCGCGACGATCTTATCCTTATCATACAATAAGAAGTTAAAGGAAGGGAAGATTTTATCGAATTAAGCTGACATCAAGTGGCATATATGTACATACAATAAAATAAATTTTGATTAAATGCCATTAGAATTCTTCGAGCGCACGCACGTGATTTATGGTATCATCGAACAGTTACAACAAATGGATTTGTATGCAGTTACACGAATCTAAATGTAACATTGTACAATGCGTAAAATCCATTGAGCAATATTCACCAGTCTAATTTTGAACAGACCGATCCGTTGCAAATGCACTTCGCATGTACGCACTTTGAATTAACACTCATCTGAAATTATATATAAAATGTTATTTTAGATGATTTAGTCACAATAAATAAATCAGAAATTCTTACAGTCATATAATGTAATCTGTTAAAATGTATCGTACAAATGTAAGCATAACAACCACTACTGCTTAGTACTAACTTTTATTTTTAATTAATATAACATATGATATTTCCGTGCAGTATTTCATGTATTATATACTTCATGTCATCATAACATAATTTATAAAAAATTATCTTTTATAGCAAAATGGGCAACCCCAAAGAGCAAATACTGAACCCATTCATCAAAATCGAATAAATGGAGGAAGGCAACCTCCTCCTATAAATATTCCAATAACAGTTTCAGAGCAATTTAGAGAATCATGGTTAACTGCTATTATTGGACTTATTATGTTTGCAACTGGCATGTGCCTTTTATTTTGGAATGAGGTTTGTGAATTGATTAAACAGAAAAGTTTCTATTTTAAAACTACATTTATTATGTAGTTTACTATATAGTATACTATATCCATAATATTATAGGGAAGAGCAGTGAAAGTAGCACATTCTTTAGATGAAGCTTTACATAATGTAGCAGTGCTTCCAAGTACGATGAAATTATTATCTGAATATGAAGGACGTTTGATACATTTATCAGGTCCATTAAAGATATCAGAACCATTAACTGAACCTGATTATGGTGTGATTGTATCAAGTGTGAAACTGAAACGCAGAGTTCAGATGTACCAATGGGTTGAGATAGAAGAAGAAAGAAGGTATGTTATAAAACATGTTTCTTTTCATTATAAATAAATTTGTATAATTTATCATTTATGTAATTTAGCTTTGGAGGAGTAGCAGAAGAAGAAAAGCATTATTATTACACAACAGAATGGAAAGATAAACTTGTTGATTCAGATCATTTCTATATTAGAACTGGTCATCATAATCCAAAAGAAATGCCTATTAAAAGCCAAGTGCAGATTGCAGATGAAGTTAAGATTGGTGCATTTACTCTTGGAAATGAATTGAAAAAGAATTTTAATGATTTTGTAGAAGTTACCAGTGATGAAAGACCTGAAAGTAGAGATATTAAAATGCACTCGGGTTTATACTATCATAGCTCTAATTTATGGGAACCTGAGGTATACAACTATACTTTTGAATCTATTATGAACTTAAAACGATATACTAAATAAGTGACCTATTTGTTTATAGGTAGGTGACATACGTATACAATTTTCCTACGCGGGAAAAGGAGGAGATATATATTCTATAGTTGGCATGTTGCAAAAAGGAACTATCGTGCCATATATTACAACACATGGAGAAGAAATTTTACTTCAACGAAAGCACAAAATTTCAGTAGATCAGATGTTTCATTTAGAACATGTGCACAATTACTGGCGTACGTGGAGTATTAGGTAACATAATTTTCAATATTCCTTGAAATCTTAAAATTTATTATTATAATATTCCTAATTATTTCAGAGGGCTTGGATGGTTAGTCCTATTTTTAGCAGCAACATGTTTAGCAAATATATTAAGGACAGTAATTCTGAATTCAACATTCTTATGTGGTATTATTGCAGTTGAATCTTTAACAATGTCTGTATCAATGTCTATTAGTTTACTAGTAATTGGTTTTGCTTGGGTTTGGTATCGACCAGTAATAGGTCTTTGCCTAGCATTAGCATCAATTTTACCATTTATTTATTCAACATTAACATCAGCATCTCAATCTCAAAACCGTGATAATTATAGAAGGCTATGAATTTTTATTAAATAATTAAATTTTACTTATGTAAATATATTAACATATATCCTCTTTTTCATTATATTTCAATGTGCTTATTTTGTGTGATTTAACAAAAAATGTTATTATATCTAGTCTTACTAAATTTCATCAATTATATCGTAAACTGTTATATTATAGAGATGTCATTAATAGTTACAAATATCTAAAATGTAGGCAATAAATTATTTTGTAAATATTAAATACCTTCGTATAATTTTATGAATTAGGTTATTTCAGTAATAACCTTTTCTTATCCTTAACTAAAAATCTCATAAAGTGCAATATTATTCTGCGAAATTTTGAATATTATAATTTACAAGAAATAAATATCCGTTTTGATTTTATTCCCTAGATGTAAAATACATGTGCATTGAAAAATTCCCTAATGAATGGAAGTTTGTTTTTCCTCTATCTATCCAATAATATTTTTACGATTTAGTGAAACAAGATGGCCGCGAAAACTTTGTAAACGGAAACGTTTAATTTGATGACTCGAAGAAAAATTGCATGCTTTGAATATTATTTTTGATTAGAGTGTATCGGATTGACACAAAATAGACCCGATTTGCCAAGAAATTAAATAAATGTAGATGACAATGACTGAGGAAACACAACAATCTGAGACAGCCGCACAAAATGAGGCACAAACTAGTTCTCCAGATGTTGGAAAAGTTAAAGATAGTAAAAAAGAAAAATGCCGACCTATGACTAAGGTATATTTGGTTAAAATGATGCTGAAAATTTACGAGCCTCCATAAAATACTTTTCAACCACGCAAACATGATACATTTAATGGAACAAAGATCGAAGTTAAACTTTCGATTTTTGAAACATTTATAACATAATTCTGTAAAAAGATGCTATTTATTTGATACATCGCAGATAAAGTACTCTCACAGATATAAAACAACAAATCATACATTTTATATGACAGTAAATATAACGTTATTATAGGAAATGAAAAAGACACAATTATATGTCATGTGACATTTTTTACTATCTTATTTTTTGAATAAAAAGTAAAAAATATTTAACTAATATGTTAATGATAATTCGTATAAATTTTTGTAATTATTATAAAAACCATAACATATTATATATTTTAATTCAACTTTAACCAATACATATATATATATATATGTATATACATAATGAAAGAAATAAAATATATTTATAGGTAGTAATACGGAGATTACCTCCAACTATGACTCAAGAACAATTCCTAGAGCAAGTTTCTCCATTGCCAGAACACGATTATCTTTATTTTGTAAAAGCTGATATGTCTTTGGGACAATATGCTTTTTCCCGTGCATATATTAACTTTGTTGAGCAACAGGATATTTTTATGTTCAGAGAGAAATTTGATAATTATGTATTTGTCGACTCTAAAGGAACAGAATATCCAGCAGTAGTAGAATTTGCACCTTTCCAAAGGTTACCAAAGAAAAGAATAGGAAAAAAGAAAGATTTGAAATGTGGTACAATAGAGTCAGATCCATATTATATAAGTTTCTTAGAAAGTCTTAAAAATCAAGAAGCTGAATCTAATGTATCACAGCCAAAAACAGAGTACTCATATCAACCACCTGATAGTAAGTTATTTTTTAACAACTGACATGCTGAAATATTACATACTCTTATATATAAAATGTATATTTATGAATTTATATTTGTTTTGTCGTTATAGATACACCAAAAAAGGTTACAACCACACCTCTCTTAGAATATGTGAAACAGCGTAAGCAGGAGAAACAACGTCTCAGAGATGAAAAACGTGAAGAAAGACGACGAAGAGATTTAGAAAGGAGGCGGACAAAGGAAGATCCTATTATATCTAAGGTGACACTATATTTTATAATGTATTCATTTATTATTTTTGACTTAAATAGACTAATTCTAAATATGACAAATACAGTATAGAATAAAGGAATTATTAATCAAATATGTAATGGAAATTGGTTTTAGCAACATATTAAATTTTAATTTTAATTATTATATTCTCTACTGTATTTGCTGATACTAATCTTTTCAACCTACAGTCTGCATGTAATATTGAAGATAATCAGACCAAGTATTCCTACCTTTGCACTTCCTCAACTGTCAAGTCAGAAGATATATTTTTTGATCATCCTACTGAAAATCTAAATATTCCTCATGAATGTAAAGAAGAAATTTGCAGTAGTGGTACTGTAAATATGACACGAGCTAACAAAACTCTGTTAAATATACAACAACAATTTTACAGAAACGAAAATACAGAAGTATATATAAATTGCGTTAGAAGTATGCCTCATGTTAATGAACGTTGGCAATACACTAATAAACAACGAAAATTATTTTATATTTACGAAAAAAATTATAAAGAAAAAGATTCTAATTGCAGAAAAAATAATTACAATCACTGGAGTAATATTAAAAATAATTATATTTATAATAATACTAAGTGCACATCTCATTATATTAATAATAAAAATTATTTTTCTGTCTTATCAAAATCTCAATTTACTAATTTACACAAAACTTGGAAAATGCAAATACCAATGGAGGTATCAAAGTCAAGAAGTTGTAGTGCTGTGTTTGACTATCATAAACTTTACCCTTTTAAAACTTGTGAAACAGCATACCCAGCATATCGTAAAACTTCATGAAATATGAACTGCAAGTGGTTAGCAGGGAAATTCATGTTCTGTGTATTTATTTATCGCATGTTAAAAAGTCATGAGGATTAAAGAACTATTCATCATACTTATACGACCTAGTTCAATGCTATGTATTGTTTCAGTTTAATATTGTATTCTAAATTTATATACATTTATTAAGATGTAATTAATTTATTATTGTTTAATTTGTATACATTAAATTTTGTAAAAGAAACTCTTTTTAGAAAAAAATGCGAAAATTCTGTGTTACTTTATTGTAATTTATTATTTCAATTATCATATGCCGAACTCCATTAAAATTTATTAATATTAAGATGAGTAAAAATGTTTTACTTAAAATAAATATTTAACTTTGTTGTAGGTATTGAAAAATCCAGATCTTGATAAAGAAATGTGTAAAGATAATAAAGAGAATAGGGAGGAAAAGGATAAACTTTCACCCAAAGATATAAAAAATCGTATTAAGAAAGAGGATAAATTACGTGACAAGGTACCGCGTGATCGAGATTCCAAATCAATAACAAAAGGATATAGGGAAAGAATTGAAGATAGAAATAAAGATAGAGATATAAAACATCAAAGACGACATGAAGATAAAAAGCTATATGGAAGACGTGATGAAAGAGATGGTATAAAAGATGATAGAAGATTTGATGGAAAAGATGATAGAAAATATGATTTTAAAGAAGATACTAAAGATTCTAGGGAACGAAAGATTGAGGAAAAACGAGGTAAAAGTTACGAAAAAATGAGGCAGGAAAAAAAAAGGCTTGCAGAAACCAAAAAACAGAATGTAGAATTTAGTGTTGATACAGAAAATAGTGCAAAATTAAGAAGTGAAGATGAAGAATCCCAAAAGAAAGAATCACCAGTTGATTTGTATGAAAATATTAAAGAAAATGACGAAGCTATAGGTGATAAGGAGGATGCTAAATGTAATAAAGGAAAAGAGAAACAAGAAACTAACGAAAGAAAGGTTCTAATAGAAGATTCTGTCAATGATTTTGGGACAAGGGACCAGAAAAGGACAGGTAGAAATCCTATCATAGTAATATTAAATGAAAATAGAAGATTCTAGTACATATGTCTTACTTGTAAAATACTAATATGTTATTACTTATAGAAACAGCTGTTGAAAGTAATAAAGACATTGAGAAATCAAAATCCAATGAAGATATTAATAAAGAAATTAATGAAGATGATGAATCTGAAGAAAAAAAGGATTCAAAAGTCACAAAAAGGCGGAGTTCACTTGAAAGTGGAGGGGAAGGTGGTACAGGAGATGGGAATTGTTTAAGGAGGCACAAATCTTTAGATGGAGGAGATCAAAATAACTTACAAAAGACTGAAAATGAAGATAAAGAAAAAGATAAAAAGGATCCACGATTAGAACGTCGAATTAGAAACAAAGTGTGTATTTTTTCTTGCTTAAAATATTAAAAATGTTATTTAATTTTTAGTTAACTTCAATTAATTACTTATAAAAATATTGTTTATTATAAAATAATAGGATCGTCCTACCATGGAGATCTATCGGCCTGGAATGGGAAAATTTAGCAAACAAAGATTAGAACGAGAAAAATCTAATACTAACGATGAGAGAGCATCGCTTTCGCAAAGTCCTACTCCAAACCCCAATTCTAATAATCTTTGCAAATCAGGAAAACCTGGAACTGAAGTGCGATCTATGACGTTTAAACGTAGTATTAGTCGTGATTTGGTATAACAATCGCTAAATGGAAATCTTTTCTTAACATCAGTGATATATATGTTGAAACTGTATTAACATATAAGGTTTTTACACTAGTCTTTCTCACGACATACAATATCACATAGTGTATCTTATTATACACAAATGCATAATAAAATACAGTGTTCCACACTACTGGAAAATCCATGTAGTTGCAGATGTATAAAACTTTCCGCATTAAGTAATTTGATATATATAGTGCATTATTTTCTGTTTAATTTTTTTGTTGTGATATATATATATATATATATATTATATATGTATATTATACTATTATCATTAATCATCTAAGTGTTGCATCAAGTGTTTATAATTTTCATTAAAATAAATTTTTCTATAATAATATTTTACATTTTATATAAAACTGCTATACTTTTTCGTAATGTTTTCTAAAAGGAGAAAAGATTAAAAATTAAGATGGAGGTAATATTTTAACATTAAAAAAATTTTATGGAGGAAATTAATTTACATCAATTTCATTTTATATTTGATGCTATTAAGAAAAAGAATTACAATTATAAAAAGCATTTTTATATTTTATTCGATTTTTATTAAAATAATCAAGATATAAAAGTATATTTTTTTCACTTGCTTTACTTCCTGAACTTAAGTTACATAACAAATTACAAAATAAGATATATCTACACAATTTTAGTGGTTTTGTTTTGATTGAGATAAACGTAGTGAATATCTTTGTGAAGAACGCATTGACATTGTAATTTGTTTATTTTTTTTCCGTGATGGCGACGGTGATGGTACAGTTGAAACTGAACTAACGCGCTTCTTTCGACTTAATCTTGAAACACTTATTGTTGGTGTATTCACTGTAGCTAATATGAAAGAAATAATTATTAAATATAATGAAAAGATTATTCATTTAGCAAGATAATACATACATTGTTTTCTAGAAGTTTTCATTGATACACCATTATCTGAATCTGAATCGGAACTTGATTTATGTTCAGGCGATTTTGGTTTTTTAGAACTTTTTGCTAAAACAATTACATTTTAGATAATAAATATGTAACTTTAAGTAACTATTTTCATATAGGAAGAAATGTACTTTTTGTTACGGATGCTGAATCAGGATCACTATCAATATTATCGTCCTCTTCTTCCTCGCTACTACTACGTTTTCTGCGTCTACTACTGCGTTTTCTTAATTTTGGCACTGGTGGTGGTGGCATTACTTCACTATCATCTTCATTTGACTTGTCTTTTCCTTTAAGAAGTTCTTCTATTTTTTCTTCCAATTCTATACATGCTACTTTTGTATTTGGCTTTTTCTTTGTTTGTTCAATAACAGATTGTAATGCTTTTAAAACTTGTTTATGATGAATTTTGTCTTTCAGTAAAGGTAAACTTTCAATGAGACGATGTATACCTAAATAAAATTCATTAATTATAGAAAAAAATGATATTTCATAAAATTTTAAACGCATTTTTAACTTTTAAAATAAATATATATTCTTATTTATACTTTTCGCACTAAATTGTAAAAGTGAAAGGCAATACGCGAAGTCACGCCATTGTCTTTCTGTCGTAGCCAATTTAAATCTAGCACAAATTTTATCAATAATGGCATCAACTTGTTTTTCTTTTTGTAATAAATTCAAGATATACCTGGAAATATTTTGAACAATAAATTAATTGCAGTAAATTATCGTATTTTTATGATTTCCCTTTACTAATATACATACTTCAGAATTTCCTGAAAATCTGATTCCCTTATATCTAAATCAGGATCAGTTAAGCGAGACAATATATCAGGCATCACATTGTAGAGAGCATTGCCTTTTTGTGAAAGTGCTTTGAAAAATTGCTTTGCATCTTGTCGAATTTGTGGATCTTTGTCAATTATACAGAGAGCTAGTTCTGATATCTGACCTCTCACACGCACCATTTCTCTCATTATAAGACTTGATAAAACTCGAACACAAGTACTTCTTACATTCATATCTTCATCACGAAGTCTGTAAATTAATTATGCTTTAGGCAGATAACCTAGATAGTAGAATAGGATAATGATATTGATTAAGCTCTGTTTTTAAATACCTGCCATAAACATGTTTCATCCATGGTTCAATTTGATTTGGAAATCTAGTTGTAAGATCACTTATCCCAATAAGGACATTGGCCCGAATATTAGGATATGGTGAACGTTCTAATATTGTAATTAAAAGTTGTAATGATTTTTCACAAAACCTGGAACTCACTGTCATCATTTTACTGAGAGCAAGAGCTCCAGCAGCTTGTACATCTTCATCGTTATACTTATCATGATATTGGCATACATCTAGTACTAATGGACTGTAAGAAATTTGATATAGACATTTACTCAGACAAATAACTTTAGTATGGTAAAAAGTATGGACATTAGAAACGTACACAAATGTTACTAAAAGTCCATCTCCAGTTACAATATGATTTTCAAGAATGTCATTTATAAACTCTGCATCTGCATCTTCTGCTGCACCTTCCACAGCATCCTCTCCATTATCTTCTAAGATGCTTATCTAAGAACAAAAATTAATAACTCAACAAATTTTAGAATAAATATATATTATAAACAATATTATATACCTCCTTATTGCGAAGTATTTGTCTTGCGCAATTGGGAGTTACTGATCTTCGAGATCTATCCAAATTTTTATTATTTTTGTTTGAATTCTTCTCTTCTCTTAATTTTCGTATAGTATCTCTTCGTTTTAATTCTTTATAAACTGATGTATCTAAATGTACCATTTGTTTAATTGAAATATGTCCAACTAAATATAATAATTTAGATAACAAAAAGAACGGAACAGTATTTTCAGATGAATCATTATTAAATTTTCCCTGAATACAGATTTGTAATAATAACTGCTTCATTAAGCGATCGGGCTGATTTGCTAACTGAAATGTTAAAATATAGTTTTAGTGAAGCTTAAATATAAAATTTAGATTATATCATTATAATACTTGCATGATAAATCGCATTAATCGCATCAGTTGCAAATGAAATATATCCATCATTTTCTAAATTTGCAAAATTTTCTATTAATAAAGTAAGAATTTCTTTGAACATTTCATGATCATTGGGATACCTATGAATAACGCACTAATCATTACTATAATTATTGAAGATTACTATAAGCATTTGAACAATTATTTAATTCTTATTATTTAACATACCTAACAGGTGTCTTTTCAATATCATTACTCATATGTTTTATAGTTAGTAATGCTCTACATGTATCTCTGGCTAATAAAAGATCAGTTTTTGCTCGTGGTCCTAGCCCTACCTTTATTAATACCTCTAAATTATCAATTATAATATTGCTTTGAGCTTGAGCTATCATTGTTATTAACATTAAAGCAGATCTGCTATCTAATAAATCTGTGTCTGATGATTTCATCGAAAATTTTTCCCATAGAACCTATTAAATAAATTACAAATATACGTAACTTGTTTATAACATAAACATATAAAATTAAAAACCATAATATATTTATATTATTACCTGTAATACATCATTGCCTATATCTTTATTATTATACCATGTTAATATAAGCTGAGTTAAAGCTTGACTTTGACCTGGTTGAAGTCCTTTTAATAAATCAATTAATGATTTAACACATGTAAGAGCCTCTTGTCGTTTTGACTTTTGATTTTTATGATTATTTAAATAAATATCTTTATACACTAATGCTATATTGTTTCGTACTGATTGATCACGATGAAATACTTGAAATAAAGCATCACGTATAGCGGCTGCAGCTCCAACTACACCAAATTGATGAGCAATTCCAAGTAAAGTACATGCTTCGATAGCATCGGTTGCTGTAGTAGAAAAAAGTAATTTTTCCGCCATAGGTATAGCAACCTCTAATTCAGTTGCAAATTCCAAACAATTCTAAAAAGGTATATTATTATGTATATAATTTTTAAACGAGTAGTTTATTATGATTAACATAAAATACTTGAAAATATACTTTTAAATAATTTACAACTCGTTTTGATATTATTTCTTCTTCCTCTTTGTTTTTATCTGTTGAATGTACTGCATCTGTATTTTCTCCTATGTTATCTAAATTACTTTCAGATTCCATAAATGTTTTCAATAGAAGTAAAAACAGACATTCTTCTTTTGCTTCAGGAGAAAGAACTTCTATATCTGGACTTTGTTTTAATTTTATACAAACTTTCCACAAATATGTTACTGCTTTGAGAATTTTTTCTTTTAATATTAATTGCCTTACATGTTCAAACGCTGTATCAGAATTAATATCTTCTTCTTCTTCTTCAACTTCATCATCTGATTTGTAAAATAAAATTATACGTTTAGATTAGATATATTTTGTCATAATGAAACAAAACATATAGATTCTATATGAACCTTGGCTTTTGTCCTTTTTCTTTCCATCATCAGTAACTTCTTTTAATGCTTTTCTTATTTCTGGAAGCAAAGTATTCCATAATTCTAATCTTTGTTTGTCACCACGAGCGCTTTTACTAACTCTTTCAGTTTGCAACTTTCTTAATTTTATTTCTTCCTTTTCTAATGATTTAGAAATTTCTATTTTATTTAACTGTAAATATTACATATAATTATACTTTTAACTCAAGACAATTATATAAAACATAATTTTTTCCACTTACTTTTCCTGCAAATGGGTTGCTTTGTAATAAGGCACGCATTAGTTGTAACGCATGTTTTCGTACATTTGCACTTTTATCTTCTAAACGTAATGCAGTAGTAGCTAAAAGTCTTCCTTGCCTTGCTAGTGGAATAGCTCCTTCACAACATAAATGTTGCCAAACTTGTAAAACTTTTGACCTGACATAAGCATTATTATCAAGAATATGTTCTTCTAAATTATTAAGGCACTCATCACGTTGATCCTTCTGTTCTTGCGTAAGATCATCTCCGGTCAATGCTTTTTGTACAACCTCACGTATAATACTAATAGTACAGTTTCTCATAGCATAATGCTAAACATAGTAGTAATAAATATAAAATAAATGTAACATGTACTTTTATAGTTAAACTAATGTAAAATGGACTACCTCGCTACCCAAATAATCCATCACATCATCAAGAATAGGAATTACGAGATTTGGTGCTGAAGCAGCAATAGTCTCTAAGAATATTGATATATTACGACTGTCAAGTTCAGATAATTCACTTTGATCAATCTCTTTCATTATTTCTTTCACTAAACCATTACAACCACAATCATTAATCATATGAATAACTCCAACAGCCATGTGAGATGCTAATGCATCATGTATTTTCACTAACTATAATATTGAAATTTAGTCACTAGTATATTTTTATATTGAAACAAAATTTTTAATTATTGATATACATACCTGAATAATTCTTATCACACAGCTTATACCGTGATTATATTTTTTAATTGAAGTACCTAAAATCTTTTTTTAAAAAATTAATAATTAAATATCAAAACAATTAGAATCAAATTTAATTAAAAATAACTTAATGGAATATGTAAAACTGTACCTCGAAAATAGTTTGCCTTAGGGATTTCTGTTTTGAATCTTTACATTGTTCCAAAATTTTATAGCACACTTTAGTGAATAATCTAAAATATAAGAAATCATATATTTATCTTATATATATATTAAAATAATTGCTTAAATTATAACTAATGTAAACAAATATTTTTTGATGATTAATGCATATAAACATACACAATAAATGAGTCTTCTACGATAGGAGGTTGCCAAAGTTTTGATAATGGTAATTGTAACAATCTATAGATGTATTCTAATGCTTTCTCTCTACTATTTTCCCACTCATCTTCCATATCTGATTTTGTAGATTTTTTACGCTGTAAATGAAACAACATTAACATAAAAATATTATTTATAAAAAGGAATTATTAACATAATTAGTACAATTAAATTATAGATATCATACCTTGCCTATTAATTTATCATACACATCTTTAAAAACCTCATCATCTATATGGCAAATAAACCAAGAAAATAAATATGCCAGCATTTTATTTATATTTAACAAACTCAATCTATGTTCCTCTTCCAACTCATTTCCTCTTTCGAATATACTTTCCATATCAAGTACTAACATTTCAATACCTTCATGAAATAATAATTGAAGTTAATATTACCAGTTATATGCAATATAATAATTTAAATAATTATAATATATAGTAACCACAATAAAAGAATTTTGTTACCTTTTTGAATTCTGGTAAAGGCACGCATAATAATTGCTAATTCAACTTTATTTCCATGAACAATTATAGAGAAAAATGTATTAAAATGGTCTAAAATGAAACTGGCTCCATTTGCTTGGAGTGCTGATCGAATCTCTGCAGTAAGATTAAAATTACTGTAACAAATACTGAAAGTAATGTATAGAGATATATAAAATTTATGAAATACCATCTAGAGCTTGTGGTAACAATCGTATTGGAACTATTTCTTTAACAAAATATTGTCCACTCCGACTTTGTAAAAGTTCATCTTTATTTACAGGAATAATAAAATCTTTGATCATTTTAATTGATTATTAATATATAGCTTTTTGAAAAATTATCACTTCATTTATAAATCTGAAAATTTAGGAGTTTGTATAATATTTTATAAAAATATGAATTATAATAATATTTGTAATCGGACACCATATACACGAACGCTCGTATATTGCAACTGTTTGCAACTATCATTTTCAAATTCATTATAACCAACATATTAAACATAAATTTATATTTTTCTGTATTTACATATTTATATATTATGTCGGATTATATACATAATAGGAAAATATTGCGCGTTAAATATTCTTTAGATCTTTATCTTAGATATTGAAACCATTTTGTTCTTTATTAAATTGATTTAATAAATCCTTACGTATTTTCTTCCAGATCATATCGCAGTTTGTGTTGGCGAAGCTGAATTTTTAAAACATTACGTTATAATTTAACAGTGGCGCGATGTCATTAGAAGTAGAAAATGATTTAATACGAGTAAATAACCAATTATGTGATTTTTCTAAGGATGGAAGATTTTTTGCAACTGCATATCAAACAAATTTAACAATAAAAGATTACAAGAAATTCGACACTATTCATTCATTCGTATTTCCAGATATAATCGAGGTTAGTGTATATGATTAAACAGATAGTATATAGACAACTATTATTTTAATTTTTGTTATTATATATTTAATACTGTGAAATGTGAATTATATACTGTAAAAGAAATAAAGTGTTTATAATACCAGAATTCGTTTTTCATTACGTTCATTTTTTCTTTTTTTTTTCTATCACAGTATTTGGAGTGGTCTAGAAATACTGAATACATACTATGTGCAAATATAAAGAAAGCTATTATTCAAGTATATTCCATTCGTTATCCTGAATGGAAATACAAATTGATTGAAGGCAGTGCAGGTTTAGAAAGTGTTAGTTGGTCTCCTGATAGTAAATACATTTTGACGTTGTCAGATTTTAATGTAAGTAATAAATTTAATCAATATTAAATGAACTCGTGCTTTAATATATTAAGATTATTAAAATACTCAGATTCAGATATCTGTGTGGTCTCTGGACGATCAAAGTGTAACTCATATACAAAATATGAAATCTTCTTTCCATAAATTATATTTTAGTCCAGATGGTAATAAACTAGCAGTTGTAGTTTCAATTGAGGGTAATGACAATATAGAAATTTATAAAACTGACACATGGAAACTAAGCAAGGTAAATAGTTTAATTCAAATAATTCAGATTTTAATATATAAAAATAACAAATATTTTTTACAAATTGTTTCATTTCAAAATATCTATGTCATATATCTTAATAATATGATCAGATCCACAACTTGCTAGTTGTAAAATATTAAAATCTTCCTTTTGAGGCCGAAATTTAAGCCTTCTAACAGTTAAGTGATGTGCTTGAGAAGTATCATACATTATGTATTTTTCCCACTCAAAATTATTAGAGAACGTTTTTAATTTCTGTATTTCTATGCATCCAGTTTCAAATCCTATTGCTAAAATATAAAAATCTTGAGAAATATTCTGTAATGAAAATGCAAGTGCTGTAACTGAAACTTTTATATCCAAAGATGTAATTGGAACAATTTTATCATCCGTAAAGTTTGGATTCCAAATCCCAATTTTTCCATCCCTGGAACCTGTTGCAAAGAAAGATGAATCATGTGTCCATGAACAACACCATATTATACGAGTATGAAGACTATCTTTTTTTAGGCTAGCTGCAATTAAGGTATACATATTGTCTTTACATTCAAACAATGACCATCTTCTGTCTCTGGAAACAGATAGTAGATATTTGTTATTGGGTGAAAATTCCATTTGTGTTATAGTTAATTGATGAGACATAAGTTTCTGAACTTGGACCCATGTATTTGTACTCCACAATAATATTGCAGAATGTTCTGGTGATGTTGATTTACATGCAGTTGCCAATAATGATCCATCATGTCTGGCAGCTATAGAGAATATTTCATATCCATGGCCATAAAGCTTTTGTAACTCTGGCCATAGTGTATTTTGCATTAACTCTTCTTCTGTTGGAGGACTATAATCCTCATTTCTAAACTTATTAACTTCTATATCTTCAATTGTGATATTATCATTAAATGTTGCCTTATTTGTTAGTCCAAGAGCAGGTACTGATGCACTACCAGCCACCATATTTTTGAAATCATCAACATCGGCAATCTTCACTAAACAGTTCCTAAATGTTGTTGGTGCTGTAAATATACGTACAACTTTTTCTTCTGCTCCTGAAGCAAACATATACGGGGTTAGCATAACCAAACATGACATATCATATCCATGAACTTGTGGACGTCCAATTTCATGCCAAAATTCTGTTTCATTTTTCCAAGCTGCATGAATTCTTGTTGTCTGATCTGTACTTGCAGTAATTAGAAACCTGTAATGCAATGTGTAATTGTATATTGTTTTGATGAATTATATGTATATATATTTTTAATATATATAATTTTGGACACAAACCTTCCATTTGGATCCCAGCAAAGATCAATCACTTCACTAAAGTGACCGCTTGGTTTAGACTTTGGAATCCAATTTTTTACAATATTTGAGTATTCCCAAATATGAAATGATCCTTGGTAACCATGTGCTAATATATTTAATCCATTATCACTAAATTTACAACCATAAAAACCCATTAAATTGCCACCAACTTCACCCACTCTTACTTTTTCGGACCAAATCCCAGTTACTTCATCCGGCTCCCATATAATCATAGATTTATCTAATGAGCAAGATAATAATCTTAAAATTCTATTCTTATTATCAAGTTGTGATGCATACCAATGTACACCATAAACCCATCCTTCATGACCATAAAGGATAGATTCTAAAGTGATATTATATTTTATGCCATTAGCCATAAACACTTGTTCTTTTTGATGTAACTCATCATTTGAAAATTCTGTACTACTTGCAGAAATTTTCCACAATCGTATCATGGCATCTTGAGATCCACTTGCAAGCAAAATACTGTTATTTGTATCGCAATTAAAGTCCATACATCGCACCCAATCTTCATGCCCAACTAAAACTTGAACTTTTTCAAAATATGATTCTTCTATGATATTACAATTAGTTACATACAATTCAATCGTAAAATTTTCTATCGCAATAGCCAGAAGTGGTAAATGCTTATTTGGTAGGAAAGAAAAACAAGCTTCTATTGGTAATTTCTTATCAAATGTAAGTGTTTGTAAACATTTTACATTATCATCCATATCTCTTAACCATATTCTTAGATCTCCTTTAACAGACCCAGTACATATTATCAATTTCGCAGATGTTTCCTCATTTATGGAATCATGATCAGAAATGTATAATGAGTTGCAAAAGATTAGAGTATCATCAATTCCTATGATAGAGTTACATTTAAATAATTCATTTTTTTTGCTCCAAATAATAGCTGTTCCATCTACTGAGCTTGATAATAGCTCTGATTCGGGTTTCGCATCTCTTCGTTTAAGCCATCGTACAGTATTAATACGATCTTTGTGTCGGTGGAGAGTGTTCGTTATTTTTCCAATTTTTGAAATATATGGATCATAAATTGCAACTGCATGACATGCTGCAAAGCAAATGAGTCCATTTTTTCCCCAATCAGCCGAATGTGGAACTCTGTTGCAGGCACACGAAATATATCTCGTTGTCATATCTTGCTTTTAATAAATAAATTAATTTTTAAAACATTAAGTTAACCTCAAAAGTTATACACAAGTGCACTATGCGCATTGTCTTCGTTCATTTCAAACCATGAAAGGTTATTATATTACTACTATTATAGATATGAATTTCGTCTATATTTTTGTCACCAATTTCTTTTACTTATATTTTTCTTATTTCTTGCAATTTTTAACATGATAATTATGTAGTTTAATGACTTTCTTTAGTTTTGATTATTTGGCTTTTGTCTTTTTTGTCAGAAAATAAGGAAACATTTAAAAGATTCAATGCTTTTTCAACTTAACATAATCTAATCTGATTCTACCTTCTTAGTAAATTTTAAACGTTAAGCGAATTTAGCTGAAACAATATTGTATTTTTATTTATATTTACAAAGTAAGAAAGAATTTTTTAAAAAGTCCGTAAATACAATCTGATGCTATTGAAATTTAATGTAAAAGAATTAATTAGATTTTTATAATGAGATTTATAAAAAAAATTATAAAAGCTTCATAATGATATCTAAAGTTTTCAACATAATATTGAAATCTTTTAATTTTAGAAATTAATATGTGGTCGTTTAAGTAGCATTGATGGATTATGCTGGTCTCCAAATAGCGAATTATTATGTATTTGGTCTTCCTTTAGCGACGAAGTAAAATTAATTATTTATTCGAGTATATTCGAAAGAGATATCGCAGTATTCTCTCCTACACAAACTGTAAATTTATCTCAAGTGGAATGTGCAAATTATATGTGTTTAAGAGGAATCGAAAATGTAACGTGGATGCCCAGTGGACAGTTATTAGCTGTAATAGGATTTAATGAAATGGTTTATAATTTTATATATTTTCATAGATTAGACTGCACTTTTATATTACTGCAAACATTTATAGTAATATTTCATTAAAAGTATTTGTATTGTAGATCTTACTGTTAAATCACGTGACATGGAAACCACTTTTGCAATTATATCTTGAACCCGTAATTCAAGAAAATTATTTGAATAAGGTATATGAAGAACGTATAATTCAATCAAAATTTTCGAATAAAAATACAAGTTATTACGATAGACATGTTTGTAAGTAATTTTTTATAGACATTTATATAAATATAATTGATATTTAAGAAAGTCGATTTTTATAGTGGAAGAGAAATCGGAACGACCAGTAAATATAAAAATAGGAAGAAAGAATATTATTGAGAAATTGTCAATTGCAAAATTTGATATTTTAAAATTTAGTTTTTGCGGGCAATACTTGGCCGTGAAACATCAACTTTATCCTACAACATTGTGGATATGGAATATTATTGATGATTATCTTGATTATTTACTTCTTGAAAATACTATCGTAGGTGAGTATTTCAACAATATATATTTTCTCTGTGCAATATCAAATTATATTAAAAATTTAATTTAGCTGCAAGATGGAATCCTACACGCGCTCACCTTTTAATATTTTGCGAGTGTGCGCATATATTTGAATGGACACCACATAATGCAAGTTGTATATCAATTTCGCGAAATATTACGGTATTAGATGCACGATGGCATCCTGGGGGAAATTCCTTGTTACTTTGTGGTTATAATAAGGCGATTATTTATCAAATTGAAAATAAATGATGAACTATACGAATAACATTCGAATATAATAAATAAACGTATATTTATCTTTTTACTTATTAGTAACATTTGAAAAAATAAAAAATAAAATTCAAAATAATTCGATTTTAACGTATTTTCTAGTTAGATAAAATGGTTGGCACTACGTGGGAGAGAGACATATAAATTCATTCATAGATCTCTAACTGCCACTATTTGTACATTTACTACCTCTTAACCTCCATTTTCCCAATCCTTAAAATACAGATTTAAAAATATCCTCCAAGTTAATTTATAAAATTATTTATATATTATCAAAATGAATCCTTTTCACATTGATTATGATTTTTTCTTAGACGGACAAGATGTGGATAGAAATAACACGTAAGTAAACAACATAACCTTTTATATGTTACAAAAATAATGTAATAAAAATAATTAGAATGAATTATTAAAAACATGTCTTTTTAACGCAAGAACTAATATTAAATATAATCAGATTATCGTACGAGATACTATTCTTACATGTCTTTAAAATTACTTTTGTAAATAATTTATAAAATTACTTATGTTTATCTGATAGAAATGTGTCAATGGAAGATAAAAGTAACTCCATACTGAAAGCAGAACTGCAAACCTTAAGAATATCTGAAGAATCTGAACGCCAGCTATACGATACTTTAAAGCATATTTATGGTCCTGTATGTATTCATAGACATTATTATAAATTTATTATTGTATACGTATCTTTTAAAATGTATTATTGGGAAATAACATTTTTTTTTTAACAGAGTTTTAAACTTTCTGATGCATCAGAATTTGAAAATAAAAAGTCCAATTTAGACAAGCAATATTGGGTGGAAAGGGGCAATTTGGTCATTAAAGGAATAGTTGATTATTCTTCTAAAGATAATACACCAAATTCTCAAGAACAAATTACTAGGCAATTTGCAACATCCAAACTTGAAAGTTATGGGTAAGTTTGTTAAATTTTAAATAATGGACAATTATAAATGAGCATTTATATTGTTTTAAGTTTTCATCAATCGCATTGCAATGAAGCACTATTATATACAAAAGGTGATGTAGGGAAAGCTTTAGAAATATTGTTTTATAAATATTATGGATTGGAAAATATAGCAAGAAGCAAGATACATAATGACATAGATACAATAGATTATTTGGAAAGAAAGAATGAGGAAAAAGAAGCACTCGAATCTATTTATGGGAATATGTTCACTGAAAAAATAAAAAATCAAATTTGGATTGTACAAGTTAAATTGGATTATTTAGTAAGAAATGATGAAAAAGAACAGGAAATTCAAAGGATTAGGCAGAAACAAGAAAAGGGAAGGGAAAGAGAAGTTTGCAGATTATTTATTCATAAAAGATGTAGATTTGGAAATAGATGTAAATTTTTACATCAACAACCACAAGTATTAAAAATGCCTGAAAGAGAAAATCCAAGTTTTACCCTAGAAATAAGATTTCCTGAAGGTATTATAATTATTTACATAATATAAAATATGTTATTTAATTAATATATAAATTATGTGCAGACTTTATACTTAATCTTTTTAAATATTTCATTAGGTTGTAAATATCCTTATGAACCGCCTTATTTTTATTTGTATAAAAATGATGGTACATTTCCAAGTATAAATTGTTTAAGAATAATAAGAAGGTTGTATGAAGAGGCATTATTGTTATCTGCATATGGAACACCTTCTATTTTTTCAATAATATCTCTTTTGGAAAATGAATATGATATAAAAAGATATTTAGCAGAAAATAAAGAACAATTTCTAGATCAAAGTGAATTACTATTTCGAAAGCACATAGAAAATGAAGATGAAACAAATGCAGCTACTCATTACGAATTAGGGTCTATACATAGGAAAAACAGAAATAATATTAGTTGGGAAAAAATATTGAAAGAAGATGATCTAATTGAAAAAAATTTTAAAGAGAAACTAACAAATCCCAGATATAACAAGATGATAGAAATTAGGGAAAGGTTGCCTGCATGGTCAAAGATGTATGAAATTTTAGATGTAATACACAAAAATCAAGTAATCATAATTTCTGGTGAAACAGGATGTGGTAAAAGTACACAGGTGCCACAATTTTTATTAGATGATTGGATTATTAATAGATCTGCATCCAAAGAACATATTAACATAATATGTACACAGCCACGAAGGATAAGTACAATAGGAGTAGCAGAAAGAGTTGCATCAGAAAGAAATGAACGTATAGGTGACACAGTAGGATATCAAATACGATTAGAAAGTAAAATTTCTAATAGAACTAGATTAACATTTTGTACAACCGGAATTTTGTTGCAAAGATTTGCTATGAATCCAGAATTATCAGATGTTACACATATTATTGTAGACGAAGTTCATGAAAGAAGTGCAGAAAGGTAAGTTATCTATTATAATTATTTGTTTAATTTTATTTAACTGTTTTATCCTTTTTAGTGACTTCCTTCTGATGCTATTAAAAGAATTACTGTCCAGAAGATCAAATCTGAAAGTAATACTTATGAGTGCCACTCTTAGAAGTGAGATTTTTTCCACATACTTTAAAGGAGCTCCCATTTTATGTATACCAGGAAGAACGTTTCCTGTAGAACAAATCTTTGTGGAAGATGTATATGAAAGAACGAATTATGTTCTAACAGAACATTCAAGAGCTACACGTAAACTTAAAGGTGGTTTGGAGCAACTAGAAATTAGCTTTGGTATTGCATCACAGCTTGCAGCTCGCTCTAGTTATGTACCTGATGAATCTAGAGCCGATGAAGATCTAGACTTTGAGGGAATTATCAGCAGATATAAGGGTTATAATAGCCAGGCACAAAAAAATTTATATTATATGGATCATAATACAATTAATTATGAACTTATAGAGGCAACATTGCAGTGGATTACTTGTGGAGAACACAATTATCCTAAAACAGGTTCCATTTTAGTAAGTATTTTTACTAAGTTTTCTTATTATACGAAAGATATACAATATGTAGTTAAATTAATATTACATTTGTAGGTATTCTTACCCGGATTTGCTGAAATTATTACACTGAAAGATCGATTGAATAAGAATGAGTATTTTTCGCCAAAGACTGGAAAATTCATTATTATATCATTACATTCATCTTTATCTAATGAGGAGCAAAGCTTAGTTTTTAAAAAATCTATCGCTAGAAAAATTGTATTAAGCACAAATTTAGCTGAAACGTCTATTACTATAGATGATTGTGTCTTTGTAATTGACAGTGGAAAGATGAAAGAGACTAGATTTAATTCAAACCAAAACATGGAAAGTTTAGAAATGTGTTGGGTATCACGAGCAAATGCATTACAAAGAAAAGGACGCGCTGGACGTGTAATGCCTGGAGTATCTATTCATTTATATACCTCGTACAAGTATGTATAATTATTGTTCATTAAAACATTAAATCTTATAGTAAAATTTACCAATATTTATTCAATTTAAACAATTGTTTCAGGTTCAAATACCACTTTTCAGCACAGCCAGTACCTGAGATATTACGAATTCCGTTAGAACCACTGTTATTACGTATTCAACTTCTACACAATGGAAAAAAAGTTGACTTACATGAAGTTTTAGGTAATAACAATATATTTTTAGTTTTATATTATTAATTAACTTTCTAATATCCATTACAATATTCTATTTAGGCAAAATGTTGGAACCACCAACAGAAGAAAATATCAGTAGTGCAATTAAACGTTTACAAGATGTAGGAGCATTTAATTCCGAATGTACATTAACCCCACTAGGTCACCATCTTGCGGCATTGCCTGTAAATGTACGCATCGGAAAATTAATATTGTTTGGAGCAATCTTCTGCTGCCTTGATTCCGCACTTACTATAGCAGCATGTTTATCTCATAAAAATCCATTTCATATACCTTTTGAAAAAAGACACGAGATTGATGCAAAAAAAGAATTTTTTACTGCCAATTCTGATCAACTAACTATTCTCAAAGCATATAAGGTAAATGTATAAAAGTATATAAAAATGTATATAATATATAATTATAATATAAAAAGATATTTTTTCTTTTGGTAGAAATGGTTAGAAGCATATGCACGCAATACTAGTGCAGGCCATGCTTTTGCAAAAGAAAACTATTTGTCTGTACGTACGCTATATTCCTTGGCAGATATAAAGTATCAGTTATTAGAATTGTTAGTTTCAATCGGTTTTGTCCCCGTTAATTTACCTAAACGACAACCAAATGTTGACAAGATTATAGAAATTACTGGATTTGAACTGAACATCAATAATGATAATTATAAACTTCTTCAAGGTCTACTTTGTGCAGCTCTATACCCTAATGTAGTAAAAGTTCTTTCGCCAGAAAAATTTTTTCAAATTCAGCTTGCTGGGGCAGTTCCAACACAAACGAGACCCGAACAACTTAGATTCCAAACTAAAAATGATAGTTTCGTTAGTATCCATCCATCCTCGGTCAACTTTCACGTTGGTCATTTTCCTAGTCCATATCTAGTATTTCAAGAAAAAGTGAAAACAAGTAAAATATTTATTAAAGAAGTATCAATGGTACCAATTTTACCACTAATATTATTCTCTGACTACGAATTAAAAATAGAAGTGCATGATGGAATATTTATTGTATCATTAGAAGATGGCTGGATGTTATTTGATGTTGAATCTCATAGGGTAAGAATATTTATTAGCGTTTGTTGAAATTAAAACAAAAAAGATGATAATTGTGTGTTAAATGTACTTTTAATATTACTTAGGTAGCTCAACTTTTGCAAGGAATGAGAATGGAATTAGTCAAATTATTAGAACAAAAGATGAGGGAACCCCTTCTGAATCTATTAAATCATCAAAATGGAAAGAAGATTATACAAACAATTGTAAATGTAGTCACGAGAGAATAAAATATTATGTCGTGAATTTTTTAAATATAAATTATAAATTAATAAAAAAAACATATTGTAATTCATATATTATGCTATACAAAATAATTGTGTGTAATTGATATATACAATAATATTCGAAATATTTTTAACGATTACAAAATTTTTGTAAAATTTTATATTTTCTTTTAATATTTAAGAACCATATAAGATTTTGTCCTTTCTTATGTGTATAATTTTAGATAAATTTAAAAATATAACAAATTATTAAATATTTTATTATAATAAAAATAATTATTTTTAAAAATATATAATCGTCATACTATAGTACGTTTACCTATATATATATATATATATGTATATATGTACTGTACATCAGTACTTACACTACAGTATAGTAGCATTTACTTTGGTGTTATACGAAACACGTGGTGTTAGATATACGCGGTTGATAGAAATAAATATATTTATGTGAAGTTTATGAAATTTTGTACAAGAAATATATTTTTTTGCTTATTTATTAATGGTTATAATACATCTTAAAGTGAATCCTGCTTATTGTTATTAATCACAACTTGCAATTTAAAGTAAAAAATTATGATGAATGCGGAAGAGGTTATAATGGAAAAAGTAATAGAAAACAGAAATTCAAATAATGGATTTATGGATCTTACATCAAATGTTGAAGAAGGTAGTTGTGTTCCAAACAAAGTAATTGTTGAAGACTATTCAATGTACAAAAAAGCTACACAAACCAATGTTAATGAGACAAATCAATTTACAAATGACTGCGAGATAATTATAACTGATAATGCTGAAATTAAACAAAATTCTAATAAGAAAGATGACATGAATGAACAAATCGAACAAAACAAATCAGTCATACTGCCAAATGCTAAACAAAATGAAATACTTATTAACGATACTGACAAAAATCAGAATACAAATGAAGATGTAACATTTGAAAACTTGGAACAAAAATGTGATGATGATATTTGTGTCATACGTGAAATAAATACAGTATCTCTGGTTCAAAGTAAGGATATAGAGATATACTTATTATTATAATCAAAATTATAAATAATTTTGATATGATATTAACAATTGAAATTTATGTTTCCTTTTTAACAGAAAGTGATAAAGTATCTTCTCTTACTAGTATTGCTATAGAATATGGCAATTCAGATTCAGAAACAGAATTTAATACTGATGAAACAAAAAGTAATAGCAATCAAAGTCAATCTTTAAAAGAAGTACAGATGCAAACTTATAGGCAAAATAAAGAAGTATCATCAAGTGAAGAAAGTGATAGCGACGATTCTACTAGTAGCAGTGATTCTTCAGTAATAGTTGAATCAGATGATTCAGATAGTGATGATAGTTCAAGCAAGTATGTTATTCATTTTTATAAATTTTTATACATTAAATTAATTTTATACGAAATTTTAAAGCAATTTTTTGCACATTTAGGAAAGGCAAGGGAAATAATGTAAGAAGGAAAAAGAATAATGAAATGAGAACCGAATTAGATGATTTACCTCCTATTGAAGACTTAAAAATTAGTGTACCTGAAGTATTATGTGATCCATTAGGAGAGGTATTTATAAATATTAAATTAATGCATATATAGATAATCTTGAAAATAGGATAATATCTTCGTAAGATAATATTAAATTACAGGTTGCATGGATGGTTGAACAACTAGTAGTTGTAAAACCAAAACCTGATAAACCGACATTGAACTTAGATACAGTTTTATTTATTGAGAAAGGACAAAGGACGTTAGGAAAAATATTTGATGTGTTTGGACAAGTGAATGAACCTCATTATTGTGTGCGATTCAATAGTTCTGAGCACATAAAAGAATATAATATTACAGCAGGAATGACTGTTTATTATTGTCCAAATACGGAATATACTTCTTTAGTATTTCTACATGAATTATTAAAGTGAGTTTATATATTTAAATATATATATAATAATACATACTATTCTTATTTATAATTATTACAGAATCAGAGGTATTGATGCAAATGCAGATGATCCTCCAGAATTTTCAGATGATGAGGAAGAACGGGCTTATTATGAACAACTAAAAGCAAAACAAGTAAATAATGTTAATGAAGCTGAAAATCCGTCTAAACGAAAGCGTATTTCTAGTAAGTTTCTTATGTAATATTTATATCTTTTTATGTGTTAACATTTATATTTTCTATTAACATTTATAATTTTAGAACCTGCTACTGGATGGCAATCCAATCATCCATGGAATAGAAGTATGCAGAATCAAAGAAAAGGATTTCGTGCACGAGGAGATAGACGATTTCCTTCTATGCAAACTGAAAATCATTCTCAGAATTTATGGTCACAATCCTATCAAACTAATAGTGAACCTTATGGATATGGAATGTGTTCTTTGCAACCTGTGCAATATATGAACCATAATGTTAGTGGTCTTAACCAAAACTTTTATGGCTCACACAATTACTATAATGAGGATAGTAGCTCAATATATTTAAATCCTAGAATTCCTTTCAATACATGTCCAAGAGTTCCTCCAGGATATATAACACCACAAAATCATCCAAATTCACCTACAAATGTAAGATTTCAAGCTGCGAATATGCCTTGGCTACCACAAGTATCACAAGTTCCTATTCGAATGAAATTGCCATGGATACCTATACCACCACCTCCACCTCCACCACCAAGTTCTTCACCATCAGATACTACTCCAACATAGTTAATATTACTTACTTATGAATTATATTTTTAATTTAGTTATATATATATAGTTATATATTATATATATAATTGTATGTATATTAAAAATAATAGAAATTATATAATGTAAGGTATACATATATATAATATGAAATTAATAATTAAAGCTATGTATATTATAGACATCCTTAATTAGAGTAAACTATGAATTATAGCAAAGTATGAGTTAATATTATTTCCGTATATAGCGAGGAAATATTGCCATAACATGATCATATCATTTGCAGTATAAATTATGATTATGGTACTCTTATATAATCAGATTATTCCTTAAAGAATGAATTATCTTTATAAACCGCCATATCTGATTTCTGTAATTGTTCTTCGGCAATTGTAATATCATCTTTTATCGCTCGAATTAATTCCTCTGAAATGATAATGATTAATATAATAAAGATAGGACAAATTTTGATACAATTACTATTTACCTTCAGAAGTAAAATCTTTTTCTGGTCGTACATATCCCGTAAAAACAGCTTTAATTTGTTTCCCATAAAAATCGTTCTCAAATTTATGCATTAAATGTATTTCCTACAACAATGATTATTTTTATTATTAAAATTTTTAAAAAATGGTTTCGAATTTTCATGTTATCAAGTATTCAATTAATTATAATTTACATTCGTACCACCGTCTTCTTTTCGTTTTTATAAAACGGATTCCATCCAATACTGGCAACCATTTTATAAGTTTGTCCGTCTATAGAAGCCCATCCATAATAAATTCCAGTACTAAGATCACCAGGTAAATTATTTACTACCTTGTCTTCAAGATTTGCTATAAAAAAATAATTTTATAGCTACATACAATATTAACAAAATATTACTGAAAAAAATTATTTTTTCTTTTATTTATACAATATAATTAGTTTGACTTCTGCAAGTTTTTAAATAAAAATATTTCTTAATAAAAAGCGATTAAAATATCGAATAAAGCACAAAATAAAATAGTGATTAATACAATATATAATATTTTTTATAAACTTTTTTAACATATTTCATATATTCCCGCCAATAAGTATGTATACAATAAAGCGATTAGGTTTTTCAATTGCATACAATTCTAAACTATTCTCTGCAAAATCAACGTAATTTTAAATTGTTTCTGATTAATTTCAAAATTTTCGAATCTATCAAACAAAATATGAAATTGTTGAGTGTTACCTGTAGGTATCCCCAAGGCTTTGGAACCTCTACCAAACCCCCTGACTACCGACCCTGATAAAAAGTATGGTATGCTTTTGGTAGACATAACGAATCTTGATTTCGCGTCAGACTGTCAGACTAGTAATGTAACTAGTAACTAGTAACGTAAATGAATGTCACTTTAATGTTTCATAATATATTATCTTGAAAGAAGATAAAGCGTTCGTTATATGACGTGGCATATTTACACGCTATTTAATGCTGTATAGATTCATGTTGATGAAATGAATGGACTACTTTTAAAACAAATTATTTAATATGTTATACAAATAATTTTATATTTATATAAAATAAGAATTGAATATAACATTATGAATATACTTATAGAAAATTTGTCCTTAGATTTTTAATTTTGTTTAAACTGATAATTATCGCATGTTACGGGTTATCTATGCGTAACTTTTTTTACTTCTGTATTATCATAACATAAATTAGTTCTTACAATTTCCTCTGACAACAACAAATTATTGAAAGTTGTTTATTTTTAGCTTGTTAGTAACAAAAATTTCAACATTGAAAGAGATATAAGCAGATTTATAAAATAAAATCTTCTATTTGTGTTTAAATTTAATTATCTTCTTATTTCAATTTGAGCAATATTGAAATTATTTTTTGTCTTAATATAATTAAAGTATTTTGCTATGCTTTTCTATTGTGGTATTATAACACAATTTAAACGAGTAGTTAATAGTTCTATATTTATAAGTTAGCGAATAATGTGGTAAATTAGTATAGGTTAATACATTGTGAGCATTATATAATAAGAAATCAATTTTAAACTATTCATTTATTGAGAAACATTACCTTTTTTAACATGAAAAATATTTCTAAAAAGAATACAATATATTAATGTTGAATGTAACTTTTATCATATTTTTAATTAAAAAGGTATAAAATTATTATTTCCACCATATATAAAATATAATTTAGCGAGGACACATGAGATGTCTTCCTCCATCAACAGATAAAGTTACACCTGTAGTGAAGGTGGCATCGTCACTTGCCAAATATGTAATTGCTTTTGCAACCTCGCTAGGATTTCCTGTTCTGCCAAGTGCATGAGTTTCTTTACTCTTAGCAAAGAATGCTTTTAATTGATCTTCTGACATTCCACTACTTCTATGAAGATTTGTTACTATTACACCAGGATTTACAGCATTAACCCTCACCTATAAATTAAAGATTAAATATAAAAGCTACTATTGTAATTAATAAGTTTTCAAATCAAACGTACTTGTTTTGGTGCAAGATCAAGAGCTATACATCGTGTGAATTGATCAATTGCTGATTTACTCATACTGTATGCTAAAACTCCTGAGAAGGATCTTATTCCAACTACACTTGATACATTCACAATGTTACCTTTAGATTCTGTTAGATATGGAACAGCCAACATCGTTAAATGATATATTGAACGTACATTTATGTTGAAAACCCTAAAATATTTACATGTTTAATATGTTGTATAAAATTAAGATTAAATTTTATTGATTTAAGTTAGATATATGAAAGATAGACTTATACCTGTCATATTGTTCTAATGAAGTGTTTTCTATGCCTCCATTTTCTAATATACCAGCGTTATTAACTAGGACATCCAGTTTACCATAATGTTTAATAGTGGATTTGATAATATTTTCAACATCACTTTCATTAGTTAGTTCTCCAGTTACAATTAATGGTTTGTCAGATTTACATTGTTCAGCGACTTCATTTAATTTCTGTATATTACGACCTGTTAATGATAATAATGCACCAAGTTGCGAAAACTGTATAGCAGTTGCTGCTCCAATGCCAGAACTAGCTCCAGTTATTAATACAACTTTTCCAGCAAATGCCATCTGTAAAAAGTAATGAATTACAATTAAGTAAATTTTATTTTAAAAAATTAATATTCTTATAGTCTCTAAAGTTTCCGTAATTCATAAACTTTATATATTTTTATATACAAATTTTTAATACTTTCATAATTACTTAACTTTCTTGATATGTAAAATATATTTCATATATTATAAGGTCTTTTTTTTATAAAATTTTACTGATTTATATAATTTATTTATATTGCTCAGAGTTATGTTCTCGCGATCGAGATTGAAATACGACTAAATAGTTGCCATGCCATCGTTTGATATTAACCTAATGTAGAATTTTTACGAATCGACTATAGATAAATTATAACCATGAATACTATCGCACGCTCATAAACTTGGCTATCTTAAAGTTCACATTTTCAATGTAAAATTATGATTTAAGATTCATGAACCTAAATGTATGCAAATTTATTAAGACTAAACGTAATACTTAACTCCCATAAGACTATATGTAATTTTTTGAAATAATCATAAAATACTTTGAACAAAATTTATTAAATTATATTTCCGTAAAAATTAATTAATGTTAACATACAATAATATTACAATATAATTTTGTACTTTCTGAGTAAAAATTAGTACATAATGCGGCCATTTTGCATATAATAAAAATAAAATATATTCTTCAATTTGCCAATTTTATTTTTTCTAATTCAATTATTACAATATTTAAATATTTTTCAACTTTTTCTACAGATATACAAATCTTTTCAATATTCCACTCTTTATCTTTAACTTTTTTCACAATTCCCTGAAGAGATAATTTTGCACTTGCTAACAGTGTTCTTTTTTTCTTAGGTTCACAATTGGAAACATATTGCAAATACATTTCTGCTAACATACAGCACAATTGTAATACTTTCTGAACTGATTCTTCTTGTAAAAGCCATTTGGGATCTGATACGGCAATACGATGTGCTTGATGTAAATAGTTTAGTGCTTTGTCATTATCAATATCAGTTTTTTTAAGAAAAGTAAGTTGTCCATACATTCTCCAAATATCAGAACTATTAGGTATAAATGAAGTAATTCTTCCAAATAATTCTAAAACTTTTGGAAGTAATTTTTGTGCAGACTTTCCATCCGAATCATTAACATTGTTTAACACAGCATCAGTAAGTATATCAAGAATTTGAACATCTAAATGGTGATTTTTCAAGTCCAAAATACGATTATAACATCGAATTACCTAGAAAAATGTGTAAAAGATATATGATTTTCGGGAAGAGCTAAATTTTATTTTTATTAATGTTATGTATTCATACTTCTGAAAAATGTCCTAAGTCAATGCTAACAACCATTAAATTATCCCAAACTTGCCATTGGTCATAGTTACACTTTAAAGCATCTTGAAGAGATTTCCAAGCTTTTACTTTATCACCTAGCTTTATATAAGCTTTTGCTAAATTATTCCAAGCCTCGAATGTCTATAATTAAATCGCCAAATTCGTTAATATATATTATTACATAACAAATTAATAATTGGAAATATTAATGCAAACCGTTTGCTCTAGTGCACAATAACTTTTATATGCTGTTACTGCCAATTTCCAATCTTCCACTTGTAAAGCAGCAAAACCAAGTCTAATCCAAACATTTTCTTGAATGTTATTTAATTCAACTGATAATTTTAAATGTGGTATAGCTTCCTCATACTTAAAAATAAAAAATAATATATGTATTTAATTAAATTATTAAGAAAAGGGAAAACTTTTCAAGCTTATATTTATGTACGCACATTTTCTTTGGCAAAATAAAAAAGTCCCCAATGTCTTTGAGCTCGACTACTTTTTTTATTAGATAGTTCCCATGCTGTTTCATAACAACTAGGTTCTTGAGTTGCATCACCTAATAAGCACCATAATTGAACTGATGGTTTTTTAGATATTTCTTGCTGAATAATTTCCGCTGCCTAAAATTAAAAATAAAATATAAATTTACTTGTTTTACATATGCTAAGAAGAAATTACATAAACTAAAATATGTACTTTATGTCTTAGCTGTAATATGTTGTAACAAGTAATAGCTTCTTCCCATAGTTTACTTTTCAAAAAAATATCCAAAGCACCCTTTACTAAGCCAACACTTAGCATCAATTGTGCCCACATTTGTTCTAAAACCCAAACTGGCTTAAGACCACTGGCAAAGAATAGGTCCATTCTGTTTGCAACACAGATTTTTGACTTGTTTAGTTCATGTATTAAATATTCCATTTGTATCATTGATCGTTCAACAGTTCGTTTATCCTCAGATTCTAAAGAACACCGATGATATAGAGATGCCATTTTTAAGGACCAATTTCTTGTACTATTTACCACAACCTATTAAAAAATAATCTTTGGTAAGAAAATAAAAAATATAAAAGCCAAAAATACTTACAGTTAAATAAGGTGTTACTTCTTCATCTGTTAATTTATCCTTTGGTTGTGATAACTGTAATTGAATGCTATTAGAAGTAAAATTTAAAATAAAATATGAGTTTTGCTTTATAAATATAGTATAACAAAAATGTAAAATATATTCTTACTATTTTGCTAATACAATAGCTTCTTCTACTGCTCCTAATTGTATATTTTCTATATTTGTTGAAAATTGAATATGTTCTAATCTAATATCATCATTCAAATCCAAAGATTTTGGTAAATTTTCACAATATCTAGAAGGAAACTGTTCCTTTTCTAAAGTTATTCCTAAAAATAGTTGTGCCTTGTCTTCTTGATATTTTGTACGTTTACCTAATGCACCTTCAAGATTTAAGCTTAATTTCGCTCCTTCTTGAGCAAGTTTAACATATTTTTCTGAATTTTGAATTCTCCTATAATAAAAATAAAATTGTGCAGCTTCAATATAAAATAATGTTTCGCAACACAAATTTTCTTTCAACATTTGCAAATCATTGATTTTCTGAATCAATTGTTCAGTCTCATCAAATATTGTACCGGAACTTTCATTTAGTATAAGTTGATGTAAAAGATTTGCTCTAAATAACCACCATATACAACTTTTATAAGCATTTTGTAGAATTTCATTTGAGAATATCATCTTAGAAAAGTAAAGAAGGTCTGACATTTTAACATTTGCATTACATTCATCGTGTAATGATAAATTTCTAAGTATATTCTCTTCATTAATTTTTTGCCATTCAATATCTTTTTCAATTTGTGGACCTGTCCAATTCTGTTGAATAAAATATAGTAAAGAGGCTATGCCTGTGCATAACCAAGAATCATGCGAGTCTGTTTTTTCTATATTGTCATGTATTAATTTGGAAACATTATTACTATTATTCAACTCTTGAATTAAATTTGAAGATAACTTATTATTTATGACATCTTTATAATTTCCATTTAATATGTGCTGCACACAAATAGGCAAGTTATGACCTGAAATAAGTAACATAAAATATAAAATAAAATTTGATTATAGCAAAATATATTGACCGAGATTATAACCTAATACGATATATAAACATATACGTATATTCCAAAATCATTCATTTACCTTCATCGTTAACGATATTTATTAATAACGAAATTTCGATTTCTTCATTTATTGTTTTTTTTACATTTGAAAGATTCATTACTGCGACGTGTTACTTGACGACACGTGGAAAAGCTTGCATATTATTCACAATCGGAAGTCAATAATTATACTGATGCAGTTATTCACAATATAAGAAAAATATTTAATACAGAGGTTTTATACATTTTATATTACATGTTATAATACATTGTAAAGAAGTCATTTATTAATGTATTGTATTCCATATATGTAATTAATTGTTTGTAAATTAATATTATGAAAAATAATAAAAAAGTTACTTCTGTCAATTCTTGGACATAGCAAATAAAATATAATTATCTGTGATGTATCTATAAAATAAAAAATTAATAAATATATGTTATAATAAATAAACATATAACAATATAACTATTTTTATTTATGTCTTATGAATGTACAGACCAGGTTATGGTTATACTTATTGTAAGTATGTTAAGTTTTTTATTAATTTTCATTCATCAAGAACTATCTATATTTACAATTTAATATGTTTATATAAAAAATGTAATTTTATTATATTTTTTATTGTAGCTCAAAACAAATATTTTTAATACATTTTAGGTATTTTGTTTATAATTAAAAAAATACAAGAAAAAGTTTTGAAATATGTATCTTATTAATTACATAATTGCACAAACTATTTTTTTATTATTACTATATCAGAACGATACTATCACATATGCAAGTAAATTGAATACAATTATTCTTTACAATTGATTAAGTACATAATACATATTATCTTGCTTATATGATCTATAATAACGATTATATAGCACATGTTAAAGGAAATCTTTAGAATTAGGAATTCTCAGTCATTTTTATGTGTCTATATAATATAATAATAGGTATATATATTACAATTAACAAGCGGATATATTAAATATATGCTTGTAATACTTAATAATATTTGTTGACCCGTACAAAGGGAAGATAATTTTCTTTTTATTACTGATAATTTTTTTTCTTAATACTGAAAACATTAAAAAAAAAGAAACAGAAAAGACATTAAATATAATATATGTTTAATCAGGTAAATGTTTTTCTTTTGAATAAATATTTATCGTAACATTAAATAAATTAATTTCAAAACTGAAAAAGTGAATAAAACCAGCAATATATATCAGCCTGAAATATACATATGTGTGCTTGAAATACTAAAAGTGTTGCAGCACACTTTAAGGCTCATACCATTCACTTAAATGATTTGAGTACTTAAAAGGAATAATGTTAAGACGAGGATAAACGTTGATTACTTATTTTTTACAAGGTGGTGAAATTTTTTAAAAGTTTAGATCGTTCTCGTTGTTATTGTCATTAGACTCTCTTTTTGCAGCTATCAAATTTTCCCATTGTGCGATGAGAGTGCTTCTACGTCGTGGATTTGGCTATAGAATTAAATAAATATTAGTAAGTCATCAAAATATGAACATATGTATCTATATATTATTACGTAATAATTCATTCCAATACTTGATGAAAACAAATAATTAATCATCGACAAACACATATATTAAATATGCTATATACATTTGATTAATAATAATTAACATATTCGGACTTTTTAAAAGAACTAGCAATACCTTGTGTTTTCCTTTAGCTTCTTTTTCTATTTCATCCTCATTTAAAGTATTTGTCGAGGTACCGCTTCTTAACGAACTTGAACCATCATAGATATCGGAATCGTTATCATTTCCAATGTCCAAAAGATTTGGTTGAGACTTGGCCAACATTTGAGACCGCATTAATCTAAAAATGTATGTAATTGCTTGTTACATCGTGAAATGAAAAACATCTAAATTATCATTATTAATCATAATAATTTACCTCAAAAATACACTTAATCCGATAATAATGTATGATTGAAAATGACATTAAATTATCAATCATATTAGTTACAGTTCTTAAAAAAATAACATTTAAAATATCTATAACTTGTCATTTATCAATTCTATTTTCTATTCGTTTTTTACTTCACTATACAAGTACGCGATTAATATTCAATTGTCAAGGTACAAATGACTTCATTCATCGCAAGAAGATGATGTAAATAATAGTAAATTCTAATTCTAAATTCTAATTTTAAGAAAATGAAAAACAATATTTGTAACGTCGTCATTTTTGTGTACTTCTCAACTTATAAGGTTGACCCATGTAGCCTCTGAACAGCTTAAATAATAGCTATGAATACATTAACCATTATAAAAGTAAAATAAAATTAAAAATAAACATGTTACCTAAGCTCGTTTTCTCGCTCCTTCATCTCATGTAATTCCTTTTGAATTTTTTCTTCCACAGGGACGTATCCCTTTCTAACAGGAGGCTTCTTGGGCTCATCATCTGGTTCGAGTTGAATTTCCAGACTTCTATTGAAAGCCTTGATGCTCAGCGGATTGAGCGTGATACTGGGTGCCATGGGTGGTGTTAGCACGTCGTTACCTGCAGATTTTGGTTTGTATATTTTCCCCCTAGTTGCCAGAAACCTGTGCATCAGCCCTTTCTGACTAGGTGCCGTTGCAAAACGCAGAGGTGTCGGAGTGGTGCGACTGGATATGACTCCATTCGTCATCTTTGGCGTTAAGGTAGGCGTAGACGGTGTAAGGTTGACTGCTTCCAGAATTTGTGGCGTGGACGTCGTCCTCTTCAATTTTCCCGAGGCCAAAGCTTGTGGCATGCGACGCACCTGTTATTGCAGAAAATTGTTATTACATTCGTTTTGAATTTGTTGCAATTTGAAATGAAGATAATTCTGATTAAAAAAAAGAAGGAGTAATGATAACGTTATAAAAATTTAGTCATGCGACAATCTATTTGCAAATAGAGAACGAGTGTATTCAAAATAACTTCGCATTATCTAAGAACAAAAGTATAGCGACCTTTGTAATAGATTATTTAGCTGTAGATTATTTAGCAAGCGCAAATTATACGAGAGCTACATTTTTAATCATTATTATCAGCACGACACAATAGTCACGTCAAGAGCAAAAAAATGGCTGTTTCACGGAAAATGGCATTGCATTAACTTTAACATATCGGCAGATAAGATATTTTCATCGAAATCGTGGCCTGGCTGCGTTACGAAAACCGAATGCAACCTGTTGTTTGCGAAATAAATGTGCACACTCTCGCGTCCTGTAGCAATTACTTCGCACGCCTGCTGCTAATTAATTAGCGTAAAGTATAGAAAATCGCGCGATCATGCTGAGATTATTAATCTGGCGATCGCGCGTCTGTTTCCATTATCGAAAGCGTGCCACGATTTTGGCAAACGAAAGAGTATGACGTTGGCTCACGATCCTCATTAGTTCCGTTCTGCTTAAACGTATCCATTATAAATATAAAAGTAAGCTGTTATACTTGATCGACTCTGTTCTGTCCACAGAATATTTTGCATATAAAGTTACTTCAAAAACTCGCTATATTTAATCTCAGGCACTTGGCAAGTATAATTAATGATAAAATTAGAATATTATTATACTCATAAACATTTGCAGTATATAATGTACGATAGTATATAAATGTCACTTACTAATTTCTATCATGGTTTATCTTTATCTTCTGGAGATAAAAGGCAGAAACGATTGACCCGTTTCGGGTTAACTGTGTAAGTCATTAAACAAATGTGTAACTTTGGTCGCTTATCAGTATTTCTACTTTCTGTACTTTAAAATTCTATCAACAGTATATGTATATGAATTAGTGTAAATATATATTTCGTAGAAATCACGAAGATATTTAATACAATTAAAGTATTGAATAGCTATACAATGAGCCTCGATACCCAGTGGGACCACTTTTTACACTTATTATACGTTTAAAATGAATATCCAAGTTGTATATTAATTTTTTACTAAATACATGTTTGCACTAAATACGTCGTAAAGTCTATATACCAATCTCCAAGTATCTCCAAGTTTGTTTCAAATTTTATCAATATAATCATGACAGTCGTGTCATTACAATACTAATGAAATTTCAAAATTTTATATAACACTGACAATATATGTATATAAATTTTCTACATAAAAATAATAGTAAGAGGGACATACTAAAATTTTCCATGGTAAATGTTTAAATACTTTCGCGAGCCACTGTATAATATTTTTACAACGTAGAACTTGTTTTAATAAAAATTTTCATTGAAACTAGTATTTCTTCTAAGTTTGCGGCGCATGATCTAATTTTTCATCGATGAATTCTCATCACGTCCGTAACAAGATTGAAACAGTGCGTTACGTGATGAATCATTAAATCAGTAAGTGCGTGTATAATCGTCCTCGTCGCTCACGGACATCACAGCCGTCCGATGCGTTTCGTCCCTATAAGGACTACGCAGGCATTTACTCTTTCTTTCTTTCGTTCAACGACCTTGAGCATGGTCGACACGAATGTACATATGTACACGTAACACACACGTATATACATATACGTGGAATTTTAAGCATACCTTGGAATCCACCGTCTCGTGGGACGTGGTTTTAATGCTACCCACGTTTCTCAGCTCGTGCTCCCTCTCCGTGACCTCTTCGATCTCCTTCTGTATTCTGTCCGTCGCCTTCTTCAGCTGCTCCAACCTATGCTCCGCCTGCAATGGTATGAAATGGTATCACGTTCAATTCCATCTTTTATAGATGAAATGATAGAGAATTTAAAACAAAAACAAAAAAGAGAAAGAAACTGTCTTTCAAATAAAAAGAAAAAGCAGAAAGATTATAAATCGAAAGTTAAAAGGTCGAATATTGATACATTTGTGATTCTTTGAGTTTCAATTGTGTTTTTATTAGTCCATTGTTCGCTTTTTCAGGACGGACCTGAAAATGAAGATCTCGCTATTGCAAATAACGACATCAGGACGCAAAATCTTCATTAGAACGAAGCGCAATGTACTAATAAGAACACGATCGAAACTCGAAGAATCGCAAAAGGTTTAAAATCGCTAAAAAAATATCGAAAAACGTTTTTTAAAATTGTTCTCTCTTCCGTTGATTTAATTCGATTCGACGCATGTTTCCGTAATGTCAAGCGCGAGGCAGACTTTGATGGATGAGCAAGTCGTGGAATCCTCCGCGTTTCCACATTTTTCCAGTCGAGGATTCTCTTTAATTCTACCTCACGACGGACGCGATTGCATTCATGCAGGCTCGCGTAATTATAGTAACCGGTGTTTTCAGATTGTTAAATTAATGATGGCGCAACCTGACCCTCGATTCCAATTTCAACATGAACCGTGTGACCAGTTTAAACACCGGTCTCTGAACGCCTCCGCGGTTTACGAACCTTCCTATTGCACTAGTCGCGATCCTCGATTTTCATGCGGACGAAGGATACGAGAAAAAGCCAATGAGAAGCAGGAAAAAAAAAGAATACAAACCACGAGACGAATCAAGTTCCAGACTACGGCGTGTCGATCGTCTCGCTAACGGGAAGCGAATTCCAGAAAACTAGCTGAACACAACTGCCATACGATTAAACCGTTCTGCTCTCTTCGCTTCGTCGGCACGATCCATCAAAATTTTTATACTATGCTCCTAGAGAGGCTAATCAGTTTTCTGTACGAGAACGAACGTGCACCACTAACGTAGCTTGTTTGCACAAGCTACATCGAACGAAATGGATCGATCTTCTTTTACGTACGCTATTTAACGGGCTGTTATTATTAACGGGCTGTTTCCGCGTTACTCGTGCTTTCGTAATTCTTTAAACATATATTGAATAAGTATTCAGGCGCTTTTGTTAATTTGTAAATAACAGTACGTGAATTTTAGCAAAGCGTGCCATGTAATGGCAAATTAATGGCTAGTAGCAAAACTTACTGTGCACACGGTGGTTTTCATGGAATCGAATCAACGGGTTATAAATTTAAATCGTCAATTAACAAGCTTGGGGTAGACTGCAGATTTTAAAAGCATAAAGATGCATAGAATGCACTAATATATAATATATAAGACAAAGTAGATTAATCGTTATAATATTTAGTGGGTGAAATAAATTTCTGCTTAAGTACGTGCAGTCTATAGATTAGAATTAGATACACGATTCAATGATATAACGACTGATCTTAGATATTATTGCTTGGATTAGCAGTTTAGAAAAATTTTTATCTCTCTTATTATTCTAGATACTAAATATGCTGAAATTAAAGAGCTCGCATATAACAATACAGTTCCATAAAGTTCGATAATTATGAGTTTTACTTTATTATTGTTCGATTACGGATTTTTATGTATTTATGAAAAATTTAGTTACTCAAGAATGCACAGAATGGATATCATATACAAAGATCTATAAGATATGCAAAGTATTCGTAATCTTTATTTAAATTCCACCTTCTTAATTACGTTCACAGAAATATGAAATTGCACGAACCCGTTGGCTTTCCAAGATCAATTTTATCACGTTATATTACTTTATTACGCATACAGTGATTTTATAAAGAACAAAATCACTGTAGATCGACAATCCGCAGTTCTGTAAAATCACATTTCAACAACAACGTGTATGTTTCAGACACGTTTTATACTTTCATTAAAAAGAATGAAAGAAAAACAAGCGAACCTTTTTTCCTTATTCAGCATCTTTTTTTTTACACTCACTTCACTCGGCTAAATAAGAAAAAGTAGAAAACACATTTCTCGTGTTCGTTAATCAATTCCTTAATCAAATCGTAATCAATGTACAACGCGTGGCACTGTATTACCTAGTTCTTTCCCATGTTATTTAACGCGTTATAAAGCCAGAATCGCTTTTCCAGCTTACTGAATCTCGCGATGTTCTACGATAACATGAAACAATGCGAATAGTCTAACGATTTTGTTGCGGCTTACGCCTGAGGAATTCAATACTTTATCTAACTATACTTAACCAGATTTTATCAATTGGTATCGCGACCGATAACTGCCCTTTGATTCTACACTGCGACCATCACGAAACAAAAGCTTCATCCACGCCTTTACAATCGATTTTTATGGGTGGACGTGGATTTTAATTGGAAACATCGTAACCCTTTAAATGGAGATCTTCGGATCGAAGCCAAGGTCGATTTTGTTGTCGATCGACAGATCGTTAGATGACAACGCGAAACGGATGTTACTTTGATGACCATTTTCTGTGACTCAGACACCTCGATAATGCGGCGATAACAATATCCATATATCTAAAGATATCATATTTGATATAACAGAAAGTTATGTGTGTACAATTTATATTGTAGATTTCTCTTTATGACATATCGGAATTTCGCTTAGTACTACAAATAATTACCTTTAGAAAAAAAAGGCACAGATGTAATATAGCGATTAGACAAACTTTCAATGACTTTTTCGTTACTGTTATATGTTGAATATAGTATCTAAATATTGGTATGTATACTTATTTCGTATATTGTTTTAGATTCATTCACGGTGCACTATAAGAAAATCTTAGACAACAATACAGTATTATAAACTTCAGATCTGAATGACATATCGTTAAACTGCGGATTTTTATGTAAATTTATATTTTTATGAACGCACGTGAAGAAACGCGCGAAGATTTCTTTCGCTTACAAACTAAATATAATAATGTATAGTATACTTTGGATATTTTTACATATTTTTGCGTATCATGTGCATTCTATGCGCTCTTGTACCTTTAAATTTCCTATAAATGTATAAAAACTGTAACAATGTTAATCGTTACACGTAACTCGGTTATTAATATTTATTTCCAATAGAAAAATTGGAAGGGAGTCTCAAGATCGTTCATTTCAAATTCTTCGTCATTTCATCACACTGTCAAGAGATTAAATCAATCAATGAACGATCATTCAAACGGTAGATAGAAATCAAAGCCAGTGTTTCATTCTAGAAATTTAGAGAATTTCCCTCCATCGTTTTTATCATTTCGACAGATCCCACGCGTGGAGGAACGATCTCTTTGAATGCAGATCGCAAGGGAAAACACGCGTTCGCAATTAGAAACGAAAGGAACCTTTTCGTCGGTCGTAATGTACGATTTCACAGTTTCATCCCAGCCTCTGGGACAATGGAACTCGGCCAATCAATCACTGGATCGTCGCGATCGGCCAGATCCTCCGAATCTAGCTCTTGCTGCGGATTACGCGCGACTTATTGCCATGTCCTTCTGTCCGAGAACGGAAAAATAGAGGGTCGGCTCTTTCGCGGCTCGCAGAAGGAAGCAAACTCGCTCAGGTGTTTCGCCCGCACTTCCGCGTAGGAACCGAATATTACTGAAACGAGTTTGTTGAAGGGTTTCCAGGTGAGCAGCTGTAGCTTGGCCGGCCGTCTGGAATGCTGCTCATTGAAAACTGAACAGCGGCGGTTAGCACGGCTGCTTAACTGTAACCCGTGCCTGTTTCCTTTCTAAAAAAATGGGCCACCGATCATCTTCCTGCCTCTCCTTCCTTCTCGACGACGTAACCCCCCGTCGTCGTTTTCATCCGTATCGATTGGCCGACTTAAAATTCCTCTCTGCTGATGCACGCTCGATTTCGTCGAAGGATAATAAATTTCGAGGTCGATACAAGATCGAGGATAACCCGTTAATAAATTGTCGGCGTACGCGGATCTTATTTTGCTGGTGAAAATCTCTCACTGACCCTACTGACTCCGTGATTCTCATTCGGAATACATAATTAACTTAAGTGTCTGCGGACGATTGCACCTATGATTTATCGTTGAGAAATTTGTAGTTAGGAAGTCAATTTGTAGAGTTCTCTTGAATTATAGATTAAAGGATATTTTTCATTCTACGATCGTCAGCATAAATCTAAGAATGTCTAATAATCGTCGTTATACACTTCTTATGTATTCTGGCTAATATGCACCGTACAGGTATGCATATGTAAACCTACAAAATTCTGAAAGTTTCTAACGCTGAATAGACTTCAAAAACACGAACGACATGCGACAGAGAACAAATGCATGAGGTTGCACCATCGCGTTTCTCGAATAGTATTAATGGTATTATCATCAAGATCGCTGAAAGCGCAACAGCTGTTTCAATTTTTCATATACCTGACGTTGAAACATCTGTCGAACCGCTTTAGAAACGAGACTAACCGTGCTACGTCCAATGACGACCCACATACCTTATATGTAATTAAATTAAACAGCATCGATGCCGTTGAGAAAAGCAACGGACACCGTACGATACTTCTCGTGCGTGATAATTACACCCCGCGGAAATTAATAAGCATTCAAAGCGCGGCCAATTTACGGGAACAACGTGGAATGTTCTTGTCTCGTGTTCGATCGCGGGCTACATGATTCGTCACGTGTAAAAAATCGTGCATACAATAGCTCATGAAAGTATTCGAACACTGGTAGAAATTTAATCATTATTAAATACGAAGACGACATACTACGGGACAAAAATATCTACATTTTTTATTTTTTAAAATTCAATGAGTCTCGTATTGCCAACCTTATACTTCTGTTCGTTTAAACATATGTTCTTCCAAAGCATTACTCATCGTGGTATTGAAATAATGCTTGTTTTAATAATTATACTTTTAGTTTCTACAAAACTCCATCAGCTTATCTTCTATTTTTAAAAGACTTACATATCTATATCTTTGAACCTGTCAAGTTGTTTTTATTTGAATTACCAATTTAAAAAAAAGCATTGTACACCATTATATCCATTATTATATAGTAATTAATTAAGTCTAAGTATTTAAAATTTTGTATCGTTTAATAGTAGTATCGTATGACTAAAAAAATATGATACTATGCATAAATGAAATATATATATAAAAGTCGACAAAAAGGAAGTTTCGTTAGAAAGAAGATACGTATAAATAATTTTTATTGCCATTGTATGTCATTAGAGTCCTACGGTCTAATCATAAAGCAACGCTAAAATCAGGAAGCCAACAGAAATGTACTTATCATGTCTTTTGCTTTTTTTGTGATCCTCATATTATACTAGATCTGCTCCAAATTTTATCAATACAATTATTCTTTTGGTTTCGTGCCAATTGTGTCTTATTAAAGTACTCATGAAATTTTAAAATGTTTCATATAACGCGTGTAATGCATACAAATAAAGAATTTTTACAATAAGTGTACAAATACTTTCGTGAGCCATACCATCATATATGCACGTCAAAAGATGCACGATACCGGTTCCTCCATGAACGCGTGCAAGTGCAACCGCGAGTTGCCAACTATCTCTCGACAGTTTGCATTTGAATTACATTTGTCCACAATCTCGTCACCGGTGTTAACCACCGTCCTCGACTGAAAGCTTCTTTCACGATATCCGATAACGCGTTAGAAACATCTGAAATATTTCAATAGTTGGTAAAAAGTCATAATAAAAACATTAAAAACTTCTCGTAGAATCCAGTACTACGTAATCTTAAGAACGTATAAAATGAAAAATGATGAAAGAATAAAGAATAAAGAAAATAAAGAAGGGAAATAATGAAATGACGAAAGAATTGAATTGAATTCCATTTTAATGCTTGCTTAATGAATAGTTTGTAATTGCTATTGTTCTACCTTATCTCAAATGGTTAGATTTACGCTATCAACTTTATTCCTTAATTCGATATATGGATATTTCTTTATAAATATAAAAGAAAAACACACTAAAAAAACGAAACATGAAAATAAGAATAAAAACATTAGGCTAAATTTTTCTGTTACTCTGTTCCACGAGTAACCAAGGATATTTCAATCTAAACGAAGTTAAATAGAATAACGGCTTTAAATTTAACTATACTATTAAAATATTTTACAGATTGGATGATATCGAACCGATCATCAGGAAGGTATAATCTTTCACATTTAAGTTATCCGAATGAAGAAAATCGAGTTTCCAGTGAGAAAGCGTGAATCGAGCTACTCACGTTCAAAAATCGCGTACGAGCTGATTTGAATAGTCGTCCAACCAGTCTTTCGAGAGCAACACGCTGACACGTGTGAATTCACGCATTTTTCATTTGGATAAACCGCTTTCGAGCGACATGGAACGATTCTGTTAAAATTGTCCGACTAAACGACATCGAGTATCGTGACATCTCTTCCAAGATACTTTCTCGAACAATTAATTCATTGACTCATTTGGAATAAGCGACACTTTGCGATCGGTAATGAATCGTATATATCAGCGCTCGCGAGAGAAATCGGGAATCCCATTGACGTTTCCCTGCTCGATCGTCGTTTAAAAGTACCGCTGTGTTGATCAATTCGTACGGTAACTTCTACCATAGAAAAATATCGATACAATAGCATTTACGCGTCAGATGTTAATCTGTTCTGACACAATGGAAAAAGGTCAATTCTACACCGTTGATTCTCACGTACACTACCGGCCATAAGTGTTAGAACATTTTCTGATAATTCACTATTCTTATTTTCCAGTTACTTTTTTATAAATATTACAATAAAGTCTTACAATAAGTACTAAATAAAGTACAATTTATTAGACTGTCCCAATGAATGTAACGAGCAGGTGTCCTAATACTTATACGACTGGCGATATAAATAGTATAATTTTGATAACAAGATACGTAGTACGATAGTATGACAGTAAGATTTTGCTCTTCCACGCTCAATTTCTTATTCATACGCCTGTACACTAAACTTACCTCCATTTTCATTGTTGCTGCCGACAGGATTTCTCAGCGAAGGTCAAACACTAAATCCTTTGTCGGACGTGTTCTTTCTGCTTGCCGAACTCGAATTCGGTCCGTTTATCTGATCGTAGACTCAGGTGGTTTACGTTCGTATCTATTATCATGCCGCGCAGTTACGTCACATCGTCGGATCTCTTTTTTTTTTCTTTTCACCGTGTATCCGCCGATGAAAGTGTAGAAGTTGCGAGGGGATCTGTTGGATTGAAATTTCTTCAATCCCGAAAAAATCAAACCGATCTCTTCTCCGTCGACGACTGCTTTTAAGAGTTGATCCGGCTTCGACTACGACCACCGTGCGAAGCCGAATTCTCTTCGATCCGTGGCGTGGAACCGTAACTCGAAAGCTTCGTCGTGCTCGATCGATTCCCTTCAGATAATTTCCAATCCGACACCCGAAGAGGATCTCGTGTGATCTATGAGATGCGAGAGCGTGAATCGCGTTTGCCACGGCGACTCGAAACTCTCAGAGTACTGCTAACCAGATTGGTCGAGGGGAAACACGACAAGAAGCCGGTGTATATTATTGCGAGACGCGACAACGACACTCGCTAGACTTTGCTTTCGAAACTAATTTTTCGAGCACGTTCCATTCTTCTTCTTTACCCGGTTGCTCCTGTAATTTCCGAGATCGCGAGCTTATGATTGAAACACGGCTGAACTCCGTTCGGCGACTGCCATTTTACCTGCGTGACCTTGTTCCCCGACCCGTTCTCCGAACAAAAGCAACAGAGTCGAACTGCGCTGCATCTGATACAAATCATTTTTCGGCTTATCATGTGCGTAAATATACACTTTCGCAATTTCCATTCTATCCACCATGTGATATCGTTTTTATTTCCTTTCTTGTTTTTCCTGGTTTTATCTGAAACAGCTAAAATGTTATAACCGGGTGTTTATTTTTACGTCGCACAAATATTTTTCCTAGAAATATGACGAATATAATGAATAATAATGATAATTACTTTTCTAATATAAATGATTGGGTAATTGTTTGTTCAATTAAAGAATCGTATTATTATTCAGTAAAATTTATATATACTTACATGATTACTTTCGATTTTGTTTAAATAAAGTTTTACATGTTTATAATAATTGAGTCTTCAATTCCTTTTTAACAGTATATCAGATATACGGTATGGCATACAGGATATTTAAGATTAAGTCTTAGTGGAATTTAAACTGGTAATAGTCTTTTTCCCTTACATTGAAGTATAAAAATTACAATTGAATCATAATATTTGTAATAAGTTAAAAACCAACTACAATTGTAGTAAACGTACGCTTATGTAACCAAAGATTGTATTAGGCTTTAAACCTCACTACAATAGGCACAAATAATAATAATATTGCGATATAAAGGTATTTTTGTGTTGATAAAAGATTACACAAACTGTTTTAAATTTGATTTTACCGCATAATTGAGCATATGCTATATCGCGCGCGCCATCTGTATCCTTCGGTTTTACATTTTTTAAATTTAAGGCGAATTATTTATAATTTTTGTAACAGATTTAGGGGAAAATATGATTAATGAGTTTATGTAATATTTCATAAAATTAATAAGATTGTATTATATCTAAAATGTTATTAAAAAGCTTTAATTTTTACTTATCACATATTCATGTTTTTTGTAAATGGTCCGTTAGGAATTCAATGGAAACGTTATTGCCATTGGATATTTCCCTTTTAAAATATTCTATTTTATAATAATGATCAATGAAATAATGTTTGAAATTCTTACACATTAAGTTTTGCCAATAAAGGGTGTATGATTTTTATGTTTTACATTTGACGAGTATTCATACAATTTGAAAATTGATCATATATACTTACATATGTAAATAAGTACAAACCGTACAGACATTCTCTGCTGTTGCATGAGATTTTATACCTGCAAGAATTACGTATTTTAAATTAATCAATGAATGAACAAATTTATTATTATATTATAATTTTAATTATAATAATATTAATAATAAATATATTTTTCATTTAAATATATAGTTATTAAGTATTCATCATTTTTCGATTTATTGTATTAATGTATATTTGCATAAAAGTTCAATTGTAATGGACTGTACCAAGAAAGAGTGTCATATACAAATAATGGGTAAAGGGCAATTCTCTCCAGTTAATAGTAAGCAGTTCAACATTTTTAATATATTAATTTTTAAGCAATGCATATAATGCACATAGAGTACAAAACATGTTTTATTGAATGTATATTACAGAACTTAAGCATACAAAATCAACACAAGGAAAAAATTTAACAGGTTCTGCTCGCCATATACGAGATTTAATTGCAGATATTCATAAAAATATACAAATTTGGAATACGCTCCATTTAGAAGGAGTAACATTGCTAAATAACATAACTCAAGCGAAACAAGATGAATCTTATTCTGAAATTTTGCAAGAACAATGTGATAAATTGGAAATTGTTTGCGATGGATTGGTAATGTGCTTTCTACATGATTATTTTTTATTTAATATTATTGTCATAAAGATATTTTTATTATAATATTACTTTCTAGGACGATATTGTAAAAAATTTTGCTCAAATTGAACAACAGATGAAAATAACAGCTTCTTTAGAAACTAGCAAGGACACGTTATTTACAACATGGCCCAGTTCAAAATTTGGTAAAAATGCACAATTATTTTTTATTTATAAATATTAGTATATTTTATAATTAATCTATTTTATAAGATTATGATTAATTTTAGGACAAGTTGTAGAATCAATATTTAATATATATTCTAATGAAGCAAAAGTGAAGCGTGCAATTTTGGAAGATACAGCGCATTATTATATAGAATCTTGGAAAATGTTGTTCCTTGCTAGTTGGGTGCATCAACCATTATTACCAGAAAATCTAACAACAGTTATAGAATCAATGTTAATAGAGAGTGGACATAGGTAATTAATTATTGGTGATATAAATTTTGGTAAGTATTTTTCTATTTCAAAAACAATTCAATGTTTACAATAATTATTTTTTGTATTATATCATAAGTTACAACTACTGAAATAAAACAAAGATTAACAGAATGATCAGTTATTTGTGGCTTTCCAAATACCATTTGTATAATTTCACAAAACGAAATATATCAAATTGAAATATATAGTCCAAATCTAAAGTGAATTATGAAATTCTGTTTACAATTGGTACCTGAGATCACAAAGAATTAATATGAATATAGATAAATATAAATATACTAGAAATTTACTTGAAAATGCAGATTCTAGAATATGTATCTATAGATACAAGGAATTAAACCTGCAAAATTAATACATTTTATGATTAATTATATTCTGATTAGTATTTCTAATGTTAGTGCCATTAATTTTTAATTATATCAATAACTTCTTATATATGTATAATACATTATTTACAGATAAATAGAAAATTAATAATTTTCACTGTACATAAATGCTATAACAATGTGGATGGAATTATTTTTTTGATGTTTAAAGTATTTTCAATGATTTAATATTACATACAAAAGCTGTAAATAATTCACATTAATTTGTTACTACTTATAATCTGTAATATTTTTTTTTTGTTATTACAATGAAATTATTGATATAATATAAATACGATTTTTATTTAACTGATCAGTTTATCACTACAGGTATTATCCTATTAAATATTTAATAATAGATATAGAAAGTTAAAATTAAATCGTAAAATAATTTGTGCATAAACATTTTTGTTTTATGTTTATAATAATGTTATAACTAAAAAGAAATTACAATATACGTCTGACTGTACAACCAACAACTATGAGAAATTATATGTACACAAAATTTTTATATTTGTTTCACGTTGTTTAATGTGTAACCCTGGTAATTTTAATTTCTTATCTTCTTTCTTATCTAGATTATCTTCTTTCAAGAAATTAAACTTAAACAAAAAGTATTAGTTGCACTATGTGTATGATTATAAAGACCGTTTACTAAAAATAAAATGTATTTATATGTTGTAAAATTTGTAAAAGACAATACAACAAAGTAAAATTTCTTTGTATAACATTAATGCATTTTTTAACATTGTCAATACAACATGACACTATCTTTTTCCATGTGAAATATACATTATACACAATAAATATAACAGAAACAGTCTTATTTACATACACATATTAGAATACAAGACATTATATTACTTTACTATTGATACTCTTCATTCAAATATGGAAGTTATAATATATTGATTGTGTGATACTGTCAGAAATTCTATAAAAAAATATCTACACAATTGTGTAATCATACATACACATTTCAATCATATAAGTTTGATATTATTATACACTATACATATTACTTCAATTTGTTTAGGAACATCTTGCATGTAATCATTCAAGAATCAACTTCTAGTATTTCTATTAAATTCTTCACTTAATGCTTCAAAATCAAGATCAGTATCTAAATTTGAATTATTTGATATCAAATTATTCTCTAAAATATTATCTGGCATGATATTTTTTAATCGTTCAGATACAAGCTCATCAACTAAATTTGATTGATCTACTAGATGCAGTTGCTCTACTAATTTCTCATCAATTAGTAAGTTTTTATCTATTACTCCACTTGTATTTAAAATATCTAAATGTGCTATGTGATCGTACTGAGCTATTTTTGATATATCTAAATTTTCTGAACTTTCAAATATGCTAGTATCACAATTACTAGAAATTATTGGTACTGTATCTTGAAGTATAGGTAGATTATCTGAAATCTTACAACTGGAAGTAGCAGGCATTATTTTGCAAGAATTTGTATCTAATGGTGCAGATTGTGTTTTAACACAATTTGTATCTGGTACAGTCATAGGAATTATTTTAGAAACTAGTTTTTGGAATCCTTTAATAAAGTTCTGAGATCCATTCTCCATGCTATTCAAACCATTTTGTATTTTCTCAAAATTCTGAGCATCTTGTTTTACATAAGTTTCCATAGATCCATTTTCTAATTTGACAAAGCCTTGTTCTGTTGGTTCTAGTTTTATGAAAGCCTGCTCCATATGTTCTATTTTAGATTGGTCATAATTATCTTCAATGTTACAAAAGTTTGACGACCCTAAACCGTTCCCTAATTTAGTAAAATTCTCTTTATGAGAATCCGTTTTTTGATAACTTGAAATTTTTGGCGAAGTGATATCCACTTTTTGGAATCCAGGATTATCTGAAATTTGATTCTGAATCTCTGGATTTGATATTAAAAGTTTCGATACATTGCTAGATTTGTTACTTTCTGCATTATTCACAGGACTAGGATTTCTTCGCATTAATGTTAAAGCTGATAACACTTCTGGGCAAGTAGGATTTGTCACAGAGTCACCTCTTCTTTCACTTAAAAAGTCTGAGACACTGAGATCTGAACTTTCAGAAAATCCGCTAGACATCCGTTCTTCCATATTTTCTTTACCATCTTCAGAATTATCTGTTTTCTGACGTTTAAGGGATGGCTCTTCGTTCTCATAGGTAGTACAAATAGAAGTATCAATCTTTTTTAGAGCTTCATTATTAATCTTATATAAACCTGGATTGAGACCTAAAGCATCACAAAGTGATTCTTCACTGATATCAATCAAATCTTTATTTGTTTCTTCATCATTATTTATAATAGTCAACATTGTTTTAGTTTTTTCTCGTATTTTATCCATTAATTGTTTTAATTCGCCCAAAAAGTTCCTTACATTATTTTCGGACTTTAGTACTAATAAATCAAATAATGATTGTGCGTTAAGTACCGGTTTTGCAGCTATTTTTATTATTTCGAGATCTTCACATACAGAAATTGCTTCACGTAATTTTATTTGACGTCTTTCTGACTTAGCCTCTGGTGTAACATAAGCCCAAGGACCTCGCTTTTTTCCTTTTCGTTTCAAAGGATCTTGACCCCCATTTTGTTTTAATTCAGGTTCAGGCGTTGGTGGAGGTAGTTGTTCAGGACTCCCATGGTCAGGATGCATCTCAAAATGTCTCGCCATACGAGTACGCCCCAAATATATTTTATTACATGTAGGACACCTAAAATGATCTGATATTTTTCTTTTTGGTACTTCTAGCCCTGTTAATAATTCTTTAGGTGATTCTTCTTCCTCAAGTTTATCATTATTGGTGTTATAATCGCTATAACCACCATCTGAATCATCTAAGTCAGGTTGTAGAAAATCTGAATGATGCAAATGTTTATAATCCCGCACCATATGTCTAGGAGGTCGAGAAAGTCTGCCAGATCGTGTTCTAGCTACAACTTTCTTTCTTTCATCCTAAAAAAATATTATATTTAATATGTTAGAATCATAAAACAATTTCAAAATACAGCAAATTAAGTAAAACAAACCTTTAATTCTTCCTGTTCTTCATCAGGAATTGGTGGTGGTTTAGATGGAAGTAAGGAAGGTCTGATAGCACTTTTTTTTGGTCTACCTCTTTTTCCACCACGATTTTTTAATATATTTCCTGGATTTCTAATTTGTAAATCCAGTTCTTCAGGAAATACAACTCTATACATACATTTAGTTAATTTAGATATAAAATGTCATAATATCTAGATAATTTCATATATTTACCTATATACTACTCTTTCATTTGATGTAGCTGTTTCTTGACTACGTTGTTGGAGAACATGCGCAATTTGTTTTAATTGTGTTGGTGTTAAACGTTGTATGCTAGAATAAATATTATTATTATTAAATGAAAGAACTTGATAAATATATTGCATTGTATGTATTATTTGTATACCTATGAAATGTTTGACCTTGCTGAACTATTTGTATGGGGTTTTCACTAGAACCTAATGGCTTAGATGTATCTGTAGATTCATTTACTATTGTTGTTTTAACAGTACCTTTAGCTTTTTTATTAACTTTAAGATTTGTGCCATTTACTACAAGATTTAGTTTTTGTTTGGTAGCTTCACTTTGAACTGATTTAGCAGATTCAAATGTACTACTTTGTTGTGTTATAGGTGTTTTTTGTGAATTATTTTGTGAATTGTTTGAAATACTGGCAACATTTTGAGTTGCAATAGTAACATTTTGCTTAGTTGTGTTGTTAAATGCGATTTTTGCTTGAGGTTTTAAAATTGATACTGGTGTTGAAGAAATTTGGGTTTTTAAAATAGATGCAGAATTTGTTGTTGCTGTTTTCAAATCTTGAGCTTTCACAATTGATGCTGTCCGAAGCAAAACTGGTGTATCAGGATTAGGTGTAGTTTTTGATGTTCCAATTGTTCCTGTAGTTTTCTTACCAATTGCAGCTCTTGTTTTAAGTAACTGAGGGGGGATTTGAACTGATTTTAAAAATTGTGCTGGAATAGCTGTAGTCACGCTGGTATTATTAAGAATATGATTAGTTTTTGGAAGCACAGTCGATGCACTTTTTAGCACTGGAGTTAAAAGTTGTTGAACACTTCCCCTTTGTAAAGATTGTGATGTTTTTACAATTGGAGATAAACGTATTTGTGAAGTAACAATATTTTGTGTTGCTCCAGATGTGGTATTTACAGTGGTATTTGAAATATGTGGTGTACCAACAGATTGGTTCTGTATTTCACAAGCACTAGTTAACAGCTGAGTGTTTAATAATTGTGCAGATATACCACTAGTATTTAATAATTGAGCTGTTATAGGTGTAGCTTTTATTATCTGTGGTGACAAATTGTTTAATATTGTAGCCTTTGAAAGTAATACAGAATTAGCGTTTGAATTAGTATTAAGTGAATGTACTGCATTAATGGAATTAACAGTTGTGTTACTTAATTTGTTTGAACTCTGAAGTAATCTAATATTCTTAGCTGGTTTCAATATAGTTTGTGCAGGTTTTATGATAAATTGTGAAGATGGTAAAATCACTGGTAATTTCTGTAAGATTTGCGCTTGGGTATTGGGTATTGTATTAAGTTGATTTTGTGCTATATTTTCTTCGATAGTATATTGCAAATTGTTTTCATGAATATTTTTTACATGTGTAACATCTGCTTTTATTCCATGTACTTTAGGTTGCTCTAGAACTATCGTCTGTGTACCCGAATTTTGTTGAATTATATTATTCTGATGTTCAATTATCTGTTGAGCTTCATGATTTTGACCATTTAAACTTATTTCTTCTAACGATATATTGTTCTCGACTATTTGATCTTGAAGTTGTTCCGTATGGGAAACTTTTTGCATATGCCATTCTTGGAAATCAATGCACTCTGTTTTAATTAATTCAGTATCATTGGACTTTTGTACTTCCTCAGGTTGATAATTTAACTGATCGATTGTTATAGATTCCTGAGAAGATAATGAATTTTGGTCCTGTACATTAATGTTATCTTTTACAGAAACATTCTCTGGTATATTTGAAGTGGTGTTATCTTGTTCCTGTTGATATATAACCTCTTCATTCGAGTTCACCTCGAAGGTTAGTCCTAAGGCTACCGCTTGTTCTGGAGTCAAATGTATAGTTTGAGAATCATTGTCGTCGTTTTGTAAAAACGCGACAAACTCATTATCATGATCGTCATCATCAACAACTTGCTGGAACGCTTGTTGAAGAAGATCGGAAGCACCAGTAGAAGATGCATCGTTTGTAAACACAGTGGAATTCGAGATTTCTGCCATATCCAAAATTTTCTAGCTCCGTAACTTATAAAAGATAATTATGCAATAGTAGCAATTACTTTCATGTTTAAGAATAATATTTTACGTGACTCTTTCTTTGGAAATTCTCTTTATAATTTGCATTTATTCCATTTCGCTGTACACGTTTTTTGCACAAACAGAAACACATGAGGTGTATGAAGTTCGTCACAGATATAGCAAAGAAAATGGCGACAGCATCAGTAGTGTATAGTTGCATAGTTGGTAATTCGTATTTATGTCTATTTTCATTGCATCGTTTATTCGATATTGATATTGTACGATAGTTACACAGTTACACAAAATACTTTGTTCCGTACATGATGAAATTATAAATCTTATTGTAATACATTTTTGTATGCACTGTTATAAAAATATATTTAACACGGAAATAAAATTGTGATAGAGTTAAAAGAAGTAGCATGTTAAAGTATCTATGAATGTTATTCGTATATATTGTATGAACTTTATGCACAATTCTTTGTTTCGAGAGTTTAAATATGTAATTGAAAATGAATATTTATTTTTTTGTGTCTATTTGGTCATATTTTAGTCTAACTTGCACTGATATTGTATCAAACTGTTGTGTATGATTTATTAGTTTCACATAATTGTATATATGTATACAATTTGTATTGATATTAAATTACAATTAATGCATACATAGTGTCATAAATGTCTAGTTGCATGATAACATTGCAAATTTTGTGAATCCAAAGTCTATTCTAACATAAAAGGAATATCAAATAAATAAAAGATACAAAGTACGAATATGGTAAGTGTCACCAATGATACAATTTGCTATGTTGATAATTTATATCATTTGTAAATAAATTATTCGGAAGAATTTAATATTGTATTTTATATACATATCGGTACTTACTTAATAATGATATTGTTAATTGTGAAATAATTAAATATTTGTGACAAATATCCCAATACTTAAATAAACACTCTTATTTCAAATCATCAGATTTTGTCTTTTATTGTTTTTAAATTTTATTTTTATTAAAATATTTGGAAATCTAATGTATTTTAAGTAATTAAATGTTTTTTACATATATATGTAAAATAGAATAAAATAAAAAATAGTAGTTTATAATAAACCATTTTTTAAATAGCCTCAAATACGTATCATTTATGATAATATGTACATATTAATATTAAGATAATATTTACATATTAATAATAACATTGTTATTGTAGGATGATGATGATCAGTATCAAGCTGGTTATGATGTAGGATCTTTTCCTAAAGATTTTGGATATGCTCCATTTGATGGCGAAACAGAAGGATCTATGGATCCTTTAGCAGGAGAACAAAAACCTAGAATATTATTAATGGGTCTCCGCAGGTATCCGACTGTTTAATATATTTTTATTTTAATATTATTAATCACGTTATTAATAATATTTTTATTAATTATGTGGAATTACTATTAATTTTAGGAGTGGAAAGTCATCAATACAAAAAGTAGTTTTTCATAAAATGTCACCAAACGAAACATTGTTTTTGGAAAGCACAAATAAAATTATTAAAGATGATATAAGCAACTCTAGTTTTGTTCAATTTCAAATTTGGGACTTTCCAGGACAAATTGACTTCTTTGATCCTACTTTTGATAGCGATATGATATTTGGTGGTTGTGGAGCATTAGTTTTTGTTATCGATGCTCAAGATGATTATATGGAAGCCCTTAATAAACTTCATTTGACAGTTACAAAAGCATACAAGGTTAATCAAGCGATAAAATTTGAAGTGTTTATACATAAAGTTGATGGTTTATCTGATGATTGTAAAATGGAAACACAAAGAGATATACACACTAGAGCAAATGATGATCTTGCAGATTCTGGTAAATAACACAAATAATTAAGAAGCTTTTTTATTAATAGCACTTAGAAATAATTATTTATATATTTCAGGATGTGACCAAATACATCTGAGTTTCCATTTAACATCCATATATGATCATAGTATATTTGAAGCATTTAGTAAAGTTGTACAAAAATTGATACCACAATTACCAACTTTAGAAAATTTACTTAATATACTCATATCAGTAAGAAAAAATATGAATATATACATTTTTTTCATATAGTTGTACAAAATAAATTGTAATTTGTTTTTCAGAATTCTGCAATTGAAAAAGCATTTTTGTTTGATGTAGTATCTAAAATTTATATCGCAACTGATAGTTCTCCTGTAGACATGCAAAGTTATGAACTTTGTTGTGATATGATTGATGTTGTTATTGATGTCTCTTGCATATATGGGTATGTTTTACAAAAATCTCTACATAAAAGCTTTTATCTGTCTACATAATAGAAATAATTACATCACATATTTATTTTAGTTTAAGGGAGGATTTAGAAGCTGCAGCATTTGATAATCAAAGTTCTAGCTTAATCAAGTTAAATAATGGAACAATTTTATATTTACGTGAAGTCAATAAATTCTTGGCTTTAGTCTGTATTTTGCGTGAAGACAATTTTGACAGACAAGGTAACATAATCCTTCAGTAAATTTACTAAGAAATAGATAATAATAATTATTAATTATTGCGCATATTATATTTAAAATCTTTTCTTTTCAATTTGTAGGTGTAATTGATTATAACTTTCTTTGCTTTCGTAAAGCTATACAACAGGTCTTTGAATTACGTAATAAAGCTTTAACTACTACAAATGTTAACAATCATTCAACACCACCTATTAATTTGAGTGAAACTACAAATGCACCTACAGTATCACAAAGTGGAACAATGGGACAAAATGGTACTGTTGTAATGGCACAAAGCTTTGGGCAGAGCAGAATTTTTCTTTAAATGTTTGAGCAGAGAGAATTTTTCACTTTTATTTTATATACTGGCAATAATATATCTCAATCATGTTATTCATAACTTAATTTTATAAATATTTACTTAATGTGAAAGATGTATTTATTTTATCATTTCTTATTAATTTTTTTAATGGTATTAAATTCAGGAAGTTACATAAATGTATATATAATTGTGTATTAAAATAAATTATTATCATCTATTAAAATAGCAATTCATATATTTTTATTAACTAATTATCATTATAAAAACTTACATTACTTTTTAATTGCTTATCATAAAATGACATAGAAATATTAATTCTTAATAAACATCTATTTAAAATCTTATATTTATCAATATATTTTTTATAGCTTATACTTAAGCAACCTTGATTATAATTTATTTTTATCATAGTAATCTATTATTATTAATCAATAATTTGTTTCTAATTTATTACCATTGATAAAATCTTCCATTTCACGATGTAAGGTATATGGAGATAAATTGACCGTAACAATACTTTCTTCTAATTGATACCAACGTATATATGAAAATGTTTGTTCATATTCATTTAGAGTGATATGATTTGGTAAAGAATTTTCAGAATTTATACTGAAAAATACAAGTTTTAAAATCTTAAACATTTTTAATAATATTTTTAAACGCTTCATCGTAACTCGATGGCATTTAAAGACAACTTTTTATATACAAATGTAACAAATAATATTTCTTCAAATATCAAATTTCTTACCTGCTATTATACCAGTCTACTTTGTGTATAATCTTTGGAATTGGTATAGGCAAACCTGATGGTGGTAAATATTGATAAGCTATTTCAATTAGAAAACTGTGACTCAGATTACTAAATGGACACATAGTAACATTGTTCTTTATATAAATATCTTTTGTATTAATTTGATATTGTAACATTAATTCATCTGAAAGGAATTTAGGCATTGACTAGGATTTTGGAATAGGAGGCACAAATTTATGAAGCAAATAAAAAAACTTAAAATAGATCTTTTATTCTACAGTATAAATTGATATACTTTTAATGTACAAATTATGTAACAGAACATATGATATTACAATTTTCAATACAATTAAATATTTCAATAAAATTACATAAATTCTAATACATATTGTGAAATATTTAAGATTTGCGAAGTATACATATATTTTTTATTGGAAAGAATTTTAACACAATTACTTACAAAGTATTAGTAAGAGCAATATATTGATAGTATTTTTGTTAATCAAAAATTTAGCACAAAATTTAGATTAAAAAGAAGATTTGTAATAATGCAATTTGTTATAATGTTATTTTCTGTAGAATTATTATTGGATATAAAAAATTTGAAAATATTTTACTATTGGGTATATGACATACTGCAGTTAAATGCAGAGCTTAAGCCAGTCACTGTAAACAAAGCAATTTAAAAGGAGAAAACATTAAATGATTATCTAAATTAACTAATTACCATGCTAATATATCTTTTAGAGTTATTAGTAGTAACTATTAAAACTTCATATTTTATCTTTTGATATTAAAACAGTTGTATCAATTTTGGGAATATCAGTTTGAAATGAATTATATAATGTTAATAGAATTTCAGACTTACAATAATTTGCGTCCTTATTCTGAACTGCATTATGTAGAGCTAAAGCAAGGTATGTGTGATATTTATTATAGCTGCTTTCTAACACATCTAATTCTTCACTGGCAAATGTTAATTTTTTATAATTCCATCGAACTCGGATATGATTACACATTTCAATTAACTGAAATTTGTATATATTGTGTAATTGTACGAACTACATTGTATTAAATAACAAAGTTTAATATGTATACATACATTATTTATTGTTGCCATTAAATCTTCGTACTCTGAAGTTAATAAACAATGTTCATGAACTTTTTTTAAATATTCATTATGAACTGTAATTAAAAAAAAAAGAATTATATATATTAATCTTATATAACTGCGTATGTATATTACAATTTTATTATATTTATTATTTCATTACTATAAATGTACCTGATATGATTGTGTCCAAACTCTCAGCTTGTGTTAAAGATTTTTCTAACATAAGACTTAAATTTTGTAATACTTGACCTGACAAATAAGTATGTATCGAAGTAATTGCATGTAACAAGCAGAATCGTAAACTTTCAATACGTCTTATATGAAATTGTTCTAATTTATTCCTTTTACACATTGATTTCGAACCTTCTAAGTCTATAAAAACTATCTTTGTTTATAATATTTTATTAAAAGCAAAAAAAATCTTGTAATATGATTTCTTACCGCTAAATCTTAAATTATTTAATGTCCATAAAGCCCATTTTAATTTTAACTGAAATCTAAATATTTCATTATATTTGATAAAGGTGTTCTCGTTTAATACAATATTTATAGGCCAGCCAACTGTATAATGCAATGTTATATTATCAACAGCCATTAATACTTGATTTGTATGAGTGCTAGAAACTGTAATAGACCAACGTGAACTTAAATCTGCCCACCATTGACAAAGGACTTCTTCAAGTATACATGTTAGAAAATATGAATTGTTCCACATTTGATTAGTTTCAATCTAAATAAAATAAATATAATGGAAATTTAATAATTTAAAGAATTACTAATGTTATATACTTTACCTCATGAAACAATCTTTGGTAAAATTTGTTCATAATATGACCTGCTTCCATCATATAGACAGATCTCATTAATGTTAAATGTGATTCCAATTTATATTCCTCACACATAATATTTTTGACTAATTTACTGGCACCATCATATCGTGAAATCAAAATTTCTGCTAAAATATTTTCTAATATTTTTCTGAATGGTAATATATAATTTGATTCTTTTTCAAGCCTAAAATATTATACTTTATATTTTACAAAGTACTTATGCAAGAAAATTCATTTGAAGTAGATAATAGAATTACCTTTTGAAAATATTAGTTTCCACTTTGATATTTTGGATCTTGGGAACCTCAGCATCATCAGTATCACTTTTTTTTAACAATTCAGAAGGAAGATATTCTTCTAAAGCTTTTAATAAAAATGGATTATTAAACTCAGATAATTGTTTTATAATGTTTTTTTCCATATCCTCATCATACTCATTCTTAGTAACTTCTTTTTTCTGAGATGGAGATACTTTCTTTTCTTCTTTTTGTTCATCTGTACTATATTTAGAAATTTCTACTTCTAATTTGGCATAAAATTCATCCACCAAAGATCTCTTCAATTCTGAAGGATATATAAAATTAAAAGTAAAGTTATAATAGTAGGAAAGATAGATAATTAAAATTATACAAATTACCATTTCCTCCAACATTAATCCTCCATATATCTGTAATTCGATCTAGAGATACTAACAATTCAATACTTTGTCCTATATGTTGTATCTTTCTTATCAAGAATTGCATGATTGGATCTCTTAAACATATACTATCCAAAGGTCTCAAAAACAATGTTTCATACTGTGTGCTACTTTCTGAAACTGCATTGCTTGATAACCTAATATGAATAAATAACTTATCATTTGTAATCATTTTACCATATATTCAAATAGTTTTACCTTGCAATTATAAATTCTTCCCTCCAATCTTCAAATCGTCCATCACTTAACCATATATCAATTATATTTAAATAAACAGTAAGGCTAGATAAATATAAACTAGTACAAATATTTGTTCTTTCTATATTGTGTGAGTTTTGTATTTCAAAATACAAAGATGATAGTAATTTAGATGCACATTTCCAATTTGGATGAAGTTTCCAATTTGAAACTGACCTTTTATGAACTTCATGTAAAATTTGTATACTATATAAATTTTTTTTAAGGATTGATGATAAAGACAGAAACGTTAAATTGTTATCTAAAATCCAATATAAATACAAAATAGTAAATATAACAAAAATATTTATAAATCTATTAAATATAAAAAAGCTTTTACCTTGTTTCATAAGAGATTTCTCTATAGCAATTATTTTCTTTCTAAATTTCATCAAATGTTGTCTCAGAACTGCATTGTAAGTTTCATATGTTAAAGGTGGTTTTTTACAAAAATCATCTTGCATGGAATATAATTTAATTCCAAATTGCTCTAAATCACGTATCATCGAAAAATACTTACAAAATGGTAAAAGAATACTATTAAATGCGGCCTGAAATATATTACTACTAATACTTCTAAATAATTAAAACTCATACATATATTAAATATATATTAATGCAGATTGTTTATTATATACTCACAGTAGTTAAACTAGGTATTGATATATCAGGACGAATAAAAAACCCTGTTTCTTCATTTTGTTGAAATACTACCATTTGCATTGGAGCATAGAACATCCATAACAATTCTCTGCATACTAGATATTCGCTAAGAGTTCCAAGTGTATAAAGATCTCTGCCATTTGCTTTATGCCTATATATTTAATATTAATATATTGGAAATATTTTGTACAAAATATGAAGAATATAATTTTCATAAGAGTAAATAATCACCAAATTTCACAAAGATGAGCATCAGAAAATCTGCTTTTAACTGGATATTTTCTCCAGTCTAACTCATTCCACCAAGTATTTTGAACATTTGATAATAACCAATTTTTAGATTTAAGTTCTTCATTTAGAGCTAAAGATAAGTTATTTAATTCTTTTTCAACAGATGGTATGCATATTGCTTTATTTGAATCTGAGTTATCTATTGGTACTTCAAAATTTGAACCTATATCCACATTATCTTCTGTATCATTAGACCATTCCTATTAAAAATTGAACATTTGCATGAATTCAAACAAATTTTATAAGTATTTTTCATTGATTAATCAAATATTATGTGTAAAGGTAACTATAACATTACTTACACTGTCTGTGTCACTTTTATAATCATTGAAAAAGTTTTCTTGGCCTTCTTTTAAATATTCAGCCCAATCAATTTCTTCTGCAGCCTCAGTTTCATCTTCACCTGTTACATTGAAAGTATATTCTCCGCGTGTTAATGCCAAAGATTCCAAATCAGCTTTACAGGTTTCTTTAGCTAATTCCAATAGCAATGTTAATAGATACCACTGCAGATCATACTGTGGATGTTGTTCAAAATTAAAACTTGACAGGAATGCATTTACAAGTTCCTCAAATTTTTTTGCTACATCATATTTTCCATGAATCGAAAATTTTGTAATTAGAGCTTTAATAGCTTCTTTTGTACTGTTACTATTGACAGATAGATATCGATGATGTTTAATATTTGTCATACAGAATCGTTCACAAATTCGAAATCCTTCTTCATTTTCCTAAGGATAATATAAAAAATAATACACATATATTTATCAAAGTTTATGTCTATAATTCTAATTTATATACATATTTTTAAACATATATCTTTTTTTACCTCAAAAGATGTAATTGCTGTTATTAACTGCTTCATGTCATTGTGAATGTCATTTAATATTTTTGTACCCATTCTTATTTAAAGAAAAGTAGAAAATTGAGGCAGAAGAATAATTTTGTGCTGAGAATAAAATATAAAGGTAAAAATAAAATAAAAATGAACAATTATTTTGAAAAAAAATAATTAAAAATCTAACCCTCTAAAGTACTCTATACTTAATTTCGTACATAAACAAAAAGATTATGTAATCTTGAAATTTCATTTATATATAATTTTAGTTCCATAACAATTATATAAAAATACTCATTTCATTAAAACAACATCAATTTTTAACTTCTTCTAAAGCAAAATATACCCCGTTTAAATAATATGCGCATGACACTTTCCAAATATTAGACTCCATTTTTAAATAGATACCGAAATTCTTATCCGTAAGTATCCGTAACATAAAATAAATGAATGCAACAAAGATATGAAATTATTTCCTCTATAAAAATTCATTATCTTATTAGCATTATGAAAATAATTTAAAAATAAGACACAGTATTTCAACACAGTATTTCAACTCTTTTATTAGAAAAAAGAAATTAACATACTGAATTATTCTTTGTTATTATTTAATTTTTGTACCACGTACACTGTTTTCAATATATGGCTGGATTTTCATTTCAAATAAAGTAAAACAAGTATGTAATAAGATACAATTAACGCAAAAAACGTGGTATGGAACGCGTTTAATATACCTGAGCTATTGCATTTTTCTGAAGGGAAGCTCAATAATAAAGTTGTTAAATGAAAATTGCAAAACAGTCAAATAATTGAGTAAAATACATAAACAATATACAATTATTATACATTTTTTAGCATAATTTATTTAATAAAAACGTAAACTAAAAAAGGATTACAATTAGTTAAGTATAAATGAGACAAAGATTTACATTCACATATACATATAAACATATTTCATATTATGTTTCTGTAATCATGGTGGAAGACCTGACATAACCCAGTCAAACAACAATGAGATCTCAATCAACATAAGGATCATAATACATTCTGTAAATATAAATTCATTTAACTGCATTTATTTTGGTCCCATATTAGGGAAAACCAAAAACATCTTATGGAATGCATATTAACATTATGTATCATCAGCAACTATTTTAAGTTCACAACATTTCCATAAAAAAGTTTTTGTTTATATATTGAGTACATATTTTATCTTTACTATGATGTTTATCTGACTATCAGTTTAAAAATGTACATATAAATTAAGCATGATTTTGTTAAAGTGCATAAATTAAATTTTGTGAAAGTTCTCAATGGAAGAGTTGTTGACTATGCACTTATAATTTAACATATTAAACTACCTGTGAAACTTACTTCAGTTGAAAGAAAAAGATATTCATGATACTTTGATAATGATGTCATATTATCAATGTACATTAATATGTAGTTATGTCAACTGAGAATAATGTTATAGAAAAATAAGTATCGAATTGTTTTACTAATACATGAATATGAAGGTGCATATGTTCCTGAGAAATACTAAGTTTTATAATTACAGTTCGTCCTTCTCATCGAGATCTATATCACTAAGATCGATATCTTCTTCTTGTGGAAGTTCAGCATCTTTGCCATCCCATGGTTTTGTTTCAAGAATTGTAGGTAGCTGAGCTCCTTTTAAAGGAGCTGTACCTCCTCGACCGTAACTTAAGTCTCGTAAAAATTCATTTATACCATCATACGAAAAACTACCCTTTAATAGAGAGTATTTCATTTTCTTTATATTTACAGCTGCTAGTGCTGGATATCCGAATCCTCCAATTTCTAATGCCTCTTCAATATGAGGTTGAGCACCAGCTTCAGCCCAAAGCCAGCTGTTAAAACATATTTATATATGTGCATTATATAATTTAAGATATTATTTATTCACCTTATTAGTAAGCAGTAAATAGAACTTACCCCCACATTTTTTGTTTATATTTTTCTCCAAGGTCATTTAAAACTTTCAAATATCCATTTCTACAATCTGATTGACAATCTAAAATATGTGGTAAAACGGATACAACACATAATGGTTTGTCTTCACAGACTTCTCTTAAAGTTTTTTCATTTATAATTTGAACTACTTCTGGTGCTGGAACATTTTCTGCTACTTTTTCTAGTGACCAATTTACTATATCACTACTTGTGCGACCACCATCATATTCTTGCACAGAATCGAAAGATTTTTTCCCAGGTGCAAAATATTTGATAGTAGGATATCCTTTTATTTCATATTGGCTAGCCTGGCGACATTATGATTTGATTATATTTATATTAACTTAAAAATACAAATAAATCATATACTTATAAATAAAAGTTAATTAAAAAATAATTACTTACTTTAACTCTATTTACAGTGGCATCAATGGCTCCCAATTTCACTTTACCTTTAAGTTCTGTTGCTGCAGATGCCCAAATAGGGGCCAAATTTTTACAATGACCACACCATGGTGCATAAAACTCAACTAACCACATATCTTCCGAATTCATTACTATCTTATCAAAGTTATCGTCAGTTAATTCAATTACATCCTTGGAATCTTTGGACTATAATAATAATAAAAGATTTTCAATTATTAATTACCTACTTTTTCCTTATCTTTTACTGTACCTATATTTCATTATAATGACATTATATTTACCTTAGAATCTCCGCCACTCCTTTTACCTCCTAAAGCTCTACGTGCTTTTTGACTAGCCGCATTTAAAGCAGCATCAACAATTCCTGTCGCAGTTCTTGGCCCATTATAATCTTCTGGTTTATTATCTGTACCAAAGATTTTGATTGTTGGAAAACCTTGAATTCCATATCTTGATCCAAGGGATTTATGTTCATCTGCATTTACTGCACCGACTTTTACAATACCCTGTGGAATTTTATATTAAAAGCCTCTGATAAGAACAAGATATAAAATAAATAATATGTTAAGTATAAAACATAAAAGTTACTTTTAAAGCAGTTGCAGCTTTGTCATATTCAGGTGTTAACTGTTGACAATGTCCACACCATGGTGCAAAAAATTCTACAATCCATACATTATCGCTATTTAATACCAAACTATCAAAATTGTTTGGTTTTAGTTCAATAACATCTGAATTGGAGGAGTACAAACAATGTGCTCCAGTAATTAGCAGCAAAATACCTAAACAAAGCAAATATAAAACAATATTAAATTACACGTAAATAATATAAAAATAAGTGTTAAAATATTCATAAAATTAGAGTTTTAAAAAATGAATATTCAGTGAATAAAAATATATTATAATGGTAATTATACGCTATATTTTAATGGTAAGATACACCTACCGGTAAGATTTAATAGTAATAAGTCGTGAGATCTACAATATACATTGGTTTGTAAAACTCACCTAAAAAGTCTTGCATTTTGCTTAACGAACTAACGTGGACTGATGTGTTTGCAATTATTTTGAAAAAGTCATTCAGCGAAGAAATCTTTCACATAAAAGATTGAAACGAACACAACTTTTTCTTGTAAAATTCAATCCGTCTCTCTGTTTCCCCACTCTTTATAACCAGATACAACTTTTCGTGGATCGTTCTGATTGGTTGCTTGTAATCAACATGCACTTGCTACAAAGGAAATAATTGTAGAAAGATTATTATTCCGAAATCATTCGTTTCAATTGTAGTGACCAAAATTGGATTGTTGCTTCGCTTCGTAAATGAAAATATTATTCTATGTCATATTATGTTATAGAAATAAAACATTGTTACAAATTTTACTCGAAACTAAAATAATGTACAAATTACAAATACATGTAGACGGCTGTTTAGACAAACATGTATAATGCATAGGTGCGTAGGTTGAATCCGTTACATTCACTAGATTTGATTGATTTTTATACATTGACAATTCTTTGGTAGTTCTATTGTATAAGATTAAGATATAAGATTGTATAAGATTTCTGACAGTTAAAGTGTTAATTTAAGTCCTAAATAGTTCAAGAATTCGTCTTATAGGTCGAGAAATTTAATCTTTTAATTTTGTCATAAAAGTATTAATTCCACCTTTCGACTATTAGAATTGGTTGTAATGTTTCATGGCCCGCCAATTGGACGATTTTTTAAATATGCTTATAACTAAGAAATTCAGGGGAATATCTAGATAGAATCAGATAGAAAGTTTTCTCTTTAATAAAACTAATTTTAATTAATTCTTCCTAGGAATCGAAAAATTTGGACTTTTTAATTTTGTCATTTGTCGATTGAACATAAATATTACCAGATGTATAATTCAAACGCAAATAGCGCAAGATTAAATAATAGAAACGATATAGTTATTAAGGTCGATGGATTTAATTTGTCGTGCCTTATAAAGATATCGAAAAATAAATATATGATTGTATCTAAAATGGTGATAATGACTTTGAAATTTCGCAAAGAAATAACCATGAAAAAGATCATCTTCATCGTTGTACGTAGCTCTTGAAATACAATAACTTTGTTCTGAGAAGTTTTTTCATATTACAATGAATTTGGACGACCCCATTTAGCTAAACCTTTCTGTGTATGTTTCAACTTTAAGTTTAATTTTAGATTCTAGAGGATTTTATTAGATCTTACACTACTACATACAAATATATATGTATGCATGCATCTATAAAAATAAATATAAAAGCCAATTAAATACTTCATCTATTTTCATGGTATATTACATAATTGGCGCCATAATCTAGTATGCCGTAGTGGCGTTAATTGTTATCTTATCACTATCAGTGAAGGGTAAAAGTTCCGTACATAAAATATTCTTTAAAAAAATGAATTGATGTATCAGTTTGAAATTTTAATAGTTCAATTATAGAAGGTGCTATTAATTAGAAGAATTTTAAAAAATTCATTGAAAAATGTCGCAAAATCAGTATAAAGATGTTACACATTGTATTTTTGATATGGATGGGTTATTGCTCGGTAAGTGATTTGTACTGTTTTATATTTTTTATGAAGTTACATTATATATCTATAAAGAATTAATTATAGAGACTTAAGAATTAATTATAGAGACTTAGAGAATTAATTATAGAGATTAAAAAAAAAAAACTGTACTTAACATAACTAATAGAAATGGATTTTTAACATTGCTATTACTTTATGACGTCAGCGCTCTTACGAGTTCTACACAAAAACTTAACCTGTAGATAAGTGATTGTATTTGTTTACATGAATATAGTAATTTTGTTTTGTCTATGTACGTGTAGTAATGAATAAAATCACAATGGCAATTATTAAGAAATATGAGGGATATAAATTAAAATACACCATGCATCTGTATGAGCGGATTTTACTGTCAAAGAAAGGGTTTAAATAGCACTCATTATAGCGTGAGTTTGTATGTGCTTTACTTCTAATTTTTAAGAAGCTGTGTTAGAATTTCGTACATACATACTTGCGGACATGTATAAACATTTCTGTTGAACAATTTTTCATTTATCATAATATTGAGAAACTACTTTTCAACACAGTTTCTACGAATTAACATTTCAATTATTAATCATAGTTTAAATCAGTAAGTTAAATAAATCTTACATAGAGTACATCAATTTATATAAGTAATCTTGTATTAAAATCTTAATAGATACAGAACTAATTTACACCAAAGCCTTTAATCATATTACAAATCGTTATGGAAAGGAATTCACATGGGAACATAAAGCAAAAACTATGGGTTTTAAAACAAAGGATGTTGCACAAGCTGTTGTTGAAATGTTATCTTTACCAATAACAGCAGAAGAGTTCGAAAATGAGGTAGTCGAACTATATCAGGAATTATTTCCATCCGCGAACATGATGACAGGTAATATATAAAGGTTTTAAAAAATAAGAATCTAAAATTTTAAGAAGTTTATAGTTTCCATTCAGAAGTGTAAAAATAAATAAATAATAAATATATATAGTAATAGCATATTATTTGGAAGCAGGTGCTGAAAGATTATTGAGACATCTGAAACAAAATAATATTCCAATAGCATTAGCTACAAGTTCTAATAAAGAAAATTTTGAATTAAAAACTCAAAGATGGAAACATATATTTGATCTATTTAGCCACAAAGTTCTTGGTGGTTCTGATTCTGAAGTTACTAATGGTAAACCAGCACCTGATATTTTTTTGATTGCTGCAAAACGTTTTTCTGATAATCCTGAACCCTCAAAGGTTTGTTAGGATTTGTATTTTTTACATTTATTTTTATAATTATTAATAAATTGAATGTTATACTTTTAGTGTCTTGTGTTTGAGGATGCTCCAAATGGTGTGAAGGCTGCACTTACTGCTGGAATGCAAGTTGTTATGGTTCCAGATCCAATGTTACCAAAAAATTATATTAAAAATCCAACATTGATACTAAACAGTCTTGAAAAATTTCAACCTGAATTATTTGGTTTACCACCATATAGTGTATAATGTCTGAGATGTATTCCTGTATATGATTTGAATATACAGTGGCAAACAAATACTTACAAACACACTCCATAAAATTTGTATTGTTTTCAATGTCATACAGGAAAGAAACAAATTAACTTTCCTCGTGATTTTTTGAAAACATAACTATAATCTTCCTCGTTACAGACACATGCTTACAAACAATATTATTTCAATCCATTGTAACATAGGTATTTATGTTTTATGATAGTAATAGAGATTAAAAGAGAAAAAAATTAATAGATTAACGTCCTAATAGATATATTGATACTGTAATATTAATAAATATGTGTAAAAGAAAACAGAAAATAATAAATTATATATTTGTTAAAAATATTATGTTATTAATTTATCTTCATAATGTATTTTTAATGTAAATGTACGAAAACAAGTTATTGTTAAATATACATTTTTATATACAAAAATTATTATTTGAAATTGTTTCAAATTGTATATCGTGCAACAATTGTAGCGATTTTAGGACAAGGCATTAATAATATAATGTAATAGCTAGAGTATATATATCACAAATTTTCAACAATAATTGCATATAAATAACAAAGTGAAAAATAATGAATGCTGGAAATTATTTTGCTCCTATTAATGCTATCTACCTATCTATTGTTTTTATGGAGTGCAATTAGAAAATAAATTGATTATATTGCTATTTTATTTCATGTCTTTTATTTTTACATATAATAATATGAAAGATATTTACATTATAATTTTTGTAAGAAAGAATAAGAAAATAACATTAAGATATAAAAAACGTTCAATTTAATGAAATATACTTACAGGAACAAATCTATTCACTATCTATTAAATTGCTTACTGAAACAGGAAAAATAAAATTTACATGTTCAGTTTTTGTATTTGTTGATTAATTACAAATATTTTTAATTTATATTATTATATAGTAACAAATTATATAACAATACTTCTTCTAATATATATTACCTACCATTTCTTCATTATCTAACCCATCTGATATTTCTAAAGTAGCTGCACATAAACTTGATATTTCTTCTTGTTCATCATTGTTTGAAAAGATTGTATCCAAACATACAACAGAAAATGCATTTCGCCTTAACATTTTTTCCACTGCCTCTTTCAGAGAATCATAAGCTTCTCTCATACCCTGCGGGTATTGAGATAACAAACCTAACAATAAATTCATTTAGAATCAACTGTTAGATAATTTTCTGAGATCTTATTTAAAAAAGAGAAGATAGTTACTTTTATACTTTGACTGATTCACATCAAAAAGGTGCAGATAAAAACACATTTGATTATACAGTTTTGTATCTGTAAACTTTAAATAAATATAAATAATATATAAAGTATCTAAAATATTTGGAAATGATGATAAATCTTTTAACTTACAACTCTATGTAAATCACCATCATTACATTTCCTACAAATTGGATATAGTGACTCGAAATTTAATGGTATCCATTGTGTTTGATCACCACATAATGGATTTTCACATTCTAACCATCCGTTATAATATTCGTTAATCAATTCTCGTATAGAAAGTGTCACTACATTTTGTATTGTATTAGCATATGTCCATGGTTGTACCTTACATTCTGAATTTGAACAGGAAGCAAGGGACAATCGATTTCCAAGCTATGCAATTTTTCAACATGTAGTAAATAAATATAAAGATATGTATAAGAAAAAAACTTATTTTTTATAATCAATTTCTTACCTCTTCATTTACAACATCTTTAATTACAATTTCTGACTGACATTTTTCGCTACTACAATTAAACTTCAAAGGGAGACAATACCTAAATCTATCTTCTTCCATTAATAATGGTATATCAGCATGTTCTTGATGTATTATTCTTCTAGATTTATAAATGTTTTCCAAGCCTATGAAAACGAATTTGATTTATATAATACAAATCCATATCATAAAATTTATATAAAATAAAATTTAAATAAAATAATATATATAAAATTGATGTCAAGTAAAATTGTACCTAAACATTTAGCTAACAAAACATCATCAATTCCTTCAATTGGTTCGCAAATTCGCAAAACGATAGGGAAAATTTGACTCAGCAAATAGTAATTAACATCTATTTTTAAAGAATCACTCTTTTTATATTCATCAATATGATATGCTCTTTCAGTTGCAGATTTTTCTGTTCCATCCTAACATACAGAAAAATGGCTATATGTTTAATAGTGCTTATATAAATATTAAATAGTAGTGAAATTGACAAACACGAACATCACATATAATATAAGGGATGGTGTCTCCAGCTTTCCACATTCTACCACCTTCTTTATTTAATCTTAAAGCTACTTGGACATGAGCTTGTTTAGTATCCGGATATTCATTTGGATTTTTTGATAACTGTTTCGTAATAATTAAAGAAGATAAAGGAACTTGATTTTCTCGAACATTTTGTGCAACATCATGTAATATACCAAAAATTTGTTCTATTCTATCGTCACATGATTTATCAGAAAGAAGATGGTCCAAAATTTTTCTAAAAACGATCATTGTTATAAGCATTATTAGATATAAAATAATATTTTAGTCTATATAACATCATATTAATAATCTACTTATATTTTGCTTACCTTCCAACATCACAAGCTAATTGACACCAATCTCTTCTCACAATATCAAGACCTTTATGTTCTTGTGTTAACTCTATTTGCCCATTAGGTAATTTTGTCATTATAACCGCAGCATATTTTTTCTTTTGTAAAAGTAATAAATAACGGAAAACACCATCAATATCTAATTCTACTCGTTTATATAATTTATTCACCTCTTGTTTAATCTACACACAGTTTCTATTAGTATTATTTTTCGGATACAAAATAAATAAAAAGTATATTTTCCATATAATACATACCTTTTTTCCAACAGAAAACACTTCTTCATACTCTAATAAACCTGTATTTATCATTATGGAATCAGTATCTCCATATATAACTTCATAATTCAACTTTTCGACAAGGCTTTTTGTATGTTGTAAAATTTCTCGACCTTTTGCTGCAATGATATTCAATATTTTATAAATACATTTACAAATAAAATTCTATACTTTACCTGTAACCAAGGCAGCAAGTCCTTTAGCATAAAATCTACAATGAGTTGCACCCAAACAACCATACATAGAATTTGCTGTAAGTTTCAAAGCCAGTTGTCTAATATTGTATTGCATCTTCAATTCAGGTGAAATATTTGGGGTTTTCATCAGTTTTTTCACCTCTCCTCTACTTTCAACTAATTTGCAAATTTCAGTTGGAATTATTCCAAATTCTAAATTTGATTCAGGAATTGATAAATCCTACATACATGTTTATAAATAAAGTTAAAGGTATTAATTAGTTTTTTAATCCATAATAATAAATAAATTTACCTCGTACTCAGCATATGCAGCTCCAGGTACAGTAGTAAAACATAAATTATATTCCTGAATTATACTAGGGTATAAAGAATTAAAATCCATTAATAAAATAAGCTTATCATAAAACCCCTTTTTTGGATCAAGAACTAAGCCACCAGCATAAGCCGCTTTCTTTTTACTAGCATTTTCTACATATAGAACAATATTAATGATAAATATATTATGAAGTAGTAACTGTTCATATGTTCAAAAAATATACTATTACCTTCATTCTTTCCTTTTTTCGTAACACGTTTATCAGGCGTTATATAGTTTTTCAAATGAAATGCATGTAATAATAAATATTCATTTCTTTCTGCACGTCCCGCTGTTAATGTTCTTGACATAACATTCCCTACATGAATAAAATAAATATATATTAACTGAAAGATTTATATTATTTGAAACGTTTATATATACTTACCAGCAATACATGTAATTTGTAAAGCAAGTGGGAGAACATTAAGTTCAAAAACAATAGATAAAATGTATAATGCTTCTGTTAATGTTATTTTAATTAAATTATTTATTTTATTAGGAGTATCATAAAATGATGAGCATTCACCAGATTTTATTTCCTTACATTCATTTTCTTTTTTCTTCAATACCTGTTAGAATAATTAGGATTTAATTTTTCTAGTTATGAACGTCGCGCATATAAATAATTATTAAATATTTACCGCTGTGCAAAGAGATTGCAAATCATAACTTCTAAGTTTGAGATTTAATTCTTTAGCTGAAATTTGTATGTCACAGATAGGACGACCAGCTGCTGCTTGATTTAAATTTACTTTTCCCTAAAATATTTTTACTTCTTTATGATCAACACAGTGCTCATTATAAATGTGTATGATTATATTTCATACCCTTATTAAAGGAGGTATAGACCGTCTTAATCTTCCAAACCTGCTCCAATTTGAAACTTTCAATGTAATCATTCTTTGCACTAAGATATCAAATTGAAAGCCACAATCATATCCAATCAACAAATCAGGATCTGCAGTATTTATTATTTTTAACAGTTCTTCGAGTAAATCCGTTTCTGTTTCAAATTTCATTAATGTAGTATATGAAATATTTGAGAGCACTTCTCGTGCTTGTCTTGGCCACGATGTATCACGTGGATGTGTAATCACTACATGAAATAATGTTAAAATATATCAAATACTGAAAAAATACACATTTGGAATAATAATTTAATAAACAATCATACAACAAAAATGTCGTTGAAATGGTGGTTTTGGTGGTTCTTTATCAATATGATATTTATGATGCATAAGTATTGTAATCATAACTATTTCATTTTGTTGTAATTTTGCATTGAAAGATGTTCGTATATTTAGTGTTGTTATTACTAATGGTGGTAATGTTTGACACTCAGAGAAAACAGATATATTCTCCATTTTCATGCAATTTACCTATTCAGTTATAACATAATTGATTAGTTAATATGTATATTTACTGGTCATAAATTTGATTAATAAATGAAACTGATATACCTTTATTTTACACCAACTGGTTTGTACACCAGTAGGTAATGGAGACTTAATATCTAACCAACATGGTCCCTTAATATTTCTTTCAATTAGAAATAGCTCTAAAGAATTTACTGTTGTTCCAAAAACACTTTCTATTGATGATCCAGAATAATCAGAGGGGACAGGTGGGTAGTTTGCAGAATATCTTACTTCTAAGTAATCAGATTTCGCTGGAATACCTTCTTGTTCAAAAGCATAATGTTTTGAGACCTTGCAGCTACGAAATTCCTTTATTCCTAACTTATTTGCAAATTGATTAAATTCTTTATATACATCTTCTATTGTATTTAACTGTTCTTCATCATTATTTCTTTTCAATGATGTTTTTACCTAAAATTTACATTCCTATAATTATTTTATTAAAGCTAAAGAAGAAAAATTATCAATATGTAATAGATGATATATAAAAATTGTTAATAATATAATAATAATAGATAGTATATATAAATATATTTTAAAATATGTTTGAGTACTCATACATATACTCTAGGAAGAAGATAAATTCTTCGTGGAATATTCTTTACTGTTAAACAGCAAGAACGGTATTCTTTTATCGAGGGCACAAAAACTTTTCCAAATAAATATACAACTCCAGGTTGTTTATACGGATCTTCATATGCATCCCACCAATAAAATCTAAATACTTCTTCCTTGTTTGCATTGGTTACAAGTGGTAAAGGCACTTCTGTAGTATCTGTAGGCATTTCAATGTTTGATATTTGTGTTTCAAATTCAATATCTAATGATTTATTAAAATTTTCTAAATCAAAGTTCTCTTCTTCAGCATCTTTATTTTTCATTTCAATGGTTGATTTGTTTTTTATAATTTCTTTATTAATAGATGGCTTTGGTTTTTCATTGTGATCTATACTGTCATCTTCAAAATCTGCAGAGAACTGTAATAAACAGAATGTAGTCCAAGTATCATTTCAAAATATTATTAACTAATAAAACTTACATCTTCAAGATCTTCACTTTCTGTTTCAATTACCTGACTGATGCTTGTTTCTTTAAGATCTTTTTTTGATTGCATATCCAATATTCTAACTTCTGAATTATCAGAATCATCTATAATTGTTTGACTACTATTTTCATTTGAAGTAAAGTTTTCTATTTGAGCAATTGATTCTGGCTGTTTATGCATGTTTATCTTTTTTGGTTTATCAAACATTACTAAATCATCATCATTATCATCACATTGCATTTTCTCATATTCAGAAATTAATTGTATCTTTTTTTCTACATTTCTAAGAAACCATAATATTATTGTAAAAGTAATATTAAATATATTAAAACACAAATGTCAAATGTATAGAAAAGTTAATTACTTTTCACTTAATTTCGGTGTAATACAAAATTTGTTCCTCAAAACAGTTTTTGGTTTTGACTGCGTCGGGATATCATCTTTTTTTAGTTCAGACATTAAATCTCCTAAAATACTATCATCGTCCAATTTAGCATCTGTTTTCCTTTTAGACGGCATATTCATTAACATATTTTGAATGTTTCCTTTCTTTTTGGCATGATCTTTCTTGCTTTTTCTAGGACCTGCAACTTTATGCTTTCTTGCTTCTTGTATGCTTTCATCATCTAAATCGTCATCAAAAATTTCTCTACCATCTTCAATATAACCACTTTCTCCTTTTATAACAAATAATTATTTTGTAATACTTATTCTTATTTCTAATAAAAACAATAATTCTAAAGTTATTACCATCATCAATAATCCAATCATCATTTTGCCTTTCTATTACAGTTTTACTATATTCTTTTTCATCGACTTCCTCATAAACATTTTCCAATTCATCAATTTCATATTTATGTTTACTACCTTTTAATTGTTTCAATTTTTCTAAAGCTGACAACCGTCCAGTTTTATCAAATTTCTGGCGTTTAGCTCTGCTTGCTGAATTCATAGATAATACAATTTGATAAACATTTATAAATCCAAATTCTATATCAAAATTCAATTCAAAATCTTTTTCATCTTTAATTATTACAAGAATATCTTAAAATAATGAACCTACCGTATTCAATAAACATTTGAACACGGAACAAAATATTCTTAAATTTAATTAAATAGTTAAACAATAAAAGCAATGAAATGTAAGTAAAATTTTAAAATTAGAAATAAAATTCGTAAAGAATTAAAATATTATAACACTTACATTGTGTGTCACTCATATTTCCCAAAAATAAATTGTTAAATCAAAATGTAAAAAATATCATAAATAGCTAATACTACAGGAAACAAAATTAGAAAACATTCACACATAGAAGAAAATCAGAACACTTGATTAAGGTTTTAATGGCAGATACATTTAGTCCTTTTGGCGGGAGTTTTATTGGAATCGATACCTTTCTAATTATCGATTACTCTCGATTGGTACAATTGTAACTTTTGTACATGAAACATATAACCAACTTCGTGCAAAGAGTTTGTGTTCAACGATCGAAAAGTTGCAGACAGGTAATTATTCAAGCATTTAAGAAAACTATTTTTTGCATGTATAATAATTTATTGTAACAGTTACTATTAATAAATGTAATTTATGGTGCACAATTATTTTTATTCTGTTACCGTTATGGAAGATTTAAATCGTATAGTTTTTATGTCGTCATTGTATTGTCTCATACTGTACTGTGAAATTGTTAAAAACATGTAATTTGTTACAATAATCATCAGATTATTTCTTTTATCAATTAATTAACAAAGATAGGAAGTTCTCTTACTTTTGTTTTGCTTGATAAAGTATAAATTATTATATCGAATAAAAAAGAAGTCTTTTCTCAATTTATTACGTTTTATTTTTAATCTCCTAAAATAAAAATATAAAATACCATGACTTATTTATGTAATATTTTACAAGTCAATGTAACAAATTTAGTAAAAAATATAAAAAGTACAGATCTGAATTTTGTTTTTAATTATTTTAGTTATAATGTCAAAAGCACATAGTCCTACTGTTTTTAATGGAGAGGCTGACAATTTTTATGACCCAAATTTTACTTTGGACATTAACAAAAGGATGCGTGTACCAAAAAGTATTCGTGTGAGTGGCGACTACACAGAAGAAGAAATAGCTGATACCAATGGTTCTAGCTGGAATCAGATTGTTTCAGGAGATAAATTTGAAATGCATGTTCCAGACAGAATTTTAGTTGTTGGTAAATGTATAATCTTCTGTTTATTGATAAATTTATATGTTAATTGTTATATAATCAAGTTAATTTTTTTATTAAAAATATATTTTACAAAATCATTAATTATACATAAGTAAGGTAAAACTTGTTAATGCTAGATATAATTAAATAAATCTAGGACAAGAACAACATATTGGAACTACAGCACTACCAAGAGAAATTACATTAGAAAATGCTGTTTTACCACCTGAAACAGGCATGGTTAGAGTACAGGTAAATATTTAAGATTGTTAAATGAATTTAAATATATACTTTAGAGAATTATTCTTAATATATTTTCTCATATTTTTTAAGGTTTAGCATTTTCCTATATTAGAATTCAATAATATATACAATTTTCTTACTATATTGATAGACTCCACCAATGATTTTGACACTGGATGACCATTATTTTCCGACAATTGATGAAGAAGAACCAAATTCATGCCCAACAGAAACTAAGGATTCATTATCTAAATCACATGGACAATATTCTACAAAAACACAAATAGTTAGGTATGCTAGATAATAACTAATACTTTCCAATTCATATATATAAAATTATATATACAAAGTGGATCAATAACTGATCATATGAAAATATGAAAAAGCTTGTATGTAGTATGAGGAGAGTCATAATGTATCAGTAGCATTTCTTTCTTTTTCTTCTTTCTTGGTGGAATGTTTTTACAGATTTCGAAGATACTTCTACTTTTTTACTATACTATATAATTTTATTTTTGGTAAAGTAATAGATATCTCAATAATTTCAAGTATATATAATACAAGATTATTTGATATAAAAAAAAAGAATAGAATGACAAACTTTACATCATAAGAGGTGTCTCAAATATGTTTGCACTGAAGTAACATGGCAATCGCCGATTTCATAAAACTTTTGATTTGGTAACATATGAAATAATCAATGTTATTGGTCCACTCTATAAATATATTACTTTTTTCTTGAGAACATATAATTATTTTTCTAGAGAACAGACACCCTCATATAGTGCACTTAATGTTTCTCTTCCACCTAGTGAAGAGATACAACATTTACGTCGACAAGTAGGGAAATTAAATCGTCGAGTAATGGCAATCGAACTTGAGATGTTGCAACGTCAACAAAGAGAAAAAATTTTATACGCGTTAACATTAACGTATTTAATTCTTAAAGCTTTTTCATGGTTGACCAGAAACTGAATTTATGTTAAGAAAATACAAAATATTTGTATCTTGTGTGAAAAAATGGAGTTCTTTATCCATATAAATACAAGATATTCTGGAAGAGTCTCCTTTGCTCCGAGAAGATATTTGTAACCAAAGACTCTTTATCTTGAATATGATATTACAACATATTCAAAGTAAATGTATGTATCGTATATATTCAAAAATAAGTTACTCCTGATACTTGCATGAAAGTACTATAATTAAACTTTTAAATATCTTATAAAATTCAATGTTTGTTATATTTATATCATTCTTTTTTATTGTGTACTATGAATTGAAACTCTTTCTTACTTAATATATGTAAGAAAATTGGATATATACGATACTAATCTTTTTAAAGTAATTGAATTTGAATGTTTAAGTATGTTTGTAAAAAGTAATTTGCATGATCAAATAAGCAGAGCATGATTTCTTTTGATCTATTAAAGAATTCATTTTACATGAATAATTGTAATTGTTTAAAAGTGATAAACTATAAATAAATATCAGGCTTAATTACAGTATGTGACAGATAATTGTAAATTTGTAAAAGTATGGGAAATGATGTTATGAGATTCTAGGTATTGAAATTGAAATTTTGATTTCTATTTCCTCATTTACTGTTGTTTAATTATATATATAATTTAAAATATTATATTATAGCACAATACATTGATAAAATTATAATAATTAATTATTATGAATACTTAATTTAATTCTAGATACGACATATTTTTTGTGGCCATGATATTCACACCATTGTACATTTATAACATACATAACATGTTATTAATGAAGAATAAATAAATAATAAATTTGTCATAATTTTCTTTTATTAATACACGTGCAACAAATTTATTGCAACTATCATAGTTTACATCTTTAAAGATTTTTTATTTGCTGTAATATAAATTATGGCTTTTAAGATATTATTAAATTCATAGCAAATTTAGCATCTGAGATTTTTAAATATATTACAGTTTAACATCGATTTCTTTTTATTTAGATCAACAAAAAAAAATTTCTTAAAGTATCTATTTTCAATTTATCCATCAAATGTGAAACTAATCCATATTTTCAGTAGATATCTATCAATATATAATATAATAAATAAATGTATCAAAATGCATAAATAAAATGATAATAATATTATATTATTTCTTGCATTATCATTATTATTGTTATTATTACAATTACACAACAAATTAATGTCTTAAATAATTAAATTGTTATTATCATTATTACTACTATATCACAATTGAAATTTTAACCTTATATACAAAATGTTACATTTTTCTATGTTCAGATATCAATTACTAAATATAATTTCAATCAAATTTGTTAATGAATCAAAACAAAAAGATTTGAAAATTGATTGATATTTTCATAAATATGTTACGGTAGTTCTTTTTGGCATTATATATAATTGAAAACATCGTACACTTCTAAATCCATATTATAAAAAATCAATGTTTTATTATATTTTATTATGTACTAAAAAATAAAAATTAGATATTATTTTAACATTATTTATTTTTACTTAATAATGCTTAATAAAATGTTTTCGATATTATATTAATGCATTATATATGATATAATTATTATAGGAAAAAATTACTAAATTATTTGTATATACTCTACATTAGATTCTCATAGTTATAGAAACAATAAATGAAATTTTTATCAAGATTTATACATGAAATTTTTCCTATATGATGTATACAAATATTACATCGCGTCATATCGTATATTGTGTGAATTAATTCTGTATTACACAATATGTACGAACTAAATTCATCAAAACACGAACATACTCAACATTGAGTCTCTAGTTTCTGGCTCTAATCATCAGTAGAAAACTAGTAAATACGAAGATAAAAAGGAAATTTTCATACTGTGCAATAATATTAATATATCTATAAGATATATATAAAAATAACAAGAACAATATATTTTTTAATTTAATCTATCTAATCCAATCATATCGGACTATAGAATAACACACGTCCGACAGAATAATCGTATAGGGACCTTATTGTTGCGAATGTTAGACAATCTGTTAATACATACGAGAGGTCAGTGTACGTCACGTAGTTATTATTCAGAGTTGAGGATTTTGTGGAAATTTATCTGTCTGGAAGTGTAACGAAAAAAGATTCCTGAGACTCTCTCGCGGCAAGACATTACGGGAAAATAACGCGGAGGTCTCAGGTTCAGCAAATTTCATAGTTTGAAGACTTCCCGTAAGAAAGAAGTGTCCGCGGTACATCGAGTGCTATAACGCTGGTCGCATGTAATTGTGATATTGCGTTTGAAAAACTTTATTTTATTAAAGACACAGCCGTCTATTTGGCGTCTGTGAAGAGAGGACAAGAGTGTGTGATAGGTTATGTCAACTGGATTGGCAGGTGCTGTTTCAAATCAGGTCAGTGTGTTGACTTGCTACCACACCGCTATACTGCAGATACCTTTCACTGAAGACAGCCATTCTAAATTTTGTATATTTTTCCATGCAACGGAATGCAGCGGATGAAAGGACAAACTAACAGTCAAGGTGAAACTTTGTATTCTCCTACGATTTTTTCTTTTTTTCATTATTTCTTTTGCCGATGTGTAATTCTAAAAACAGATGAACTGTTCATTATGAAAATTACTGCATGCGTGCATAGATTTTTGTACTCCAAATAGTATAATTTACTCCGAGTTTGTGTCTATTGTGTGCAATTTTATCAATACCTGTCGGTGTCATGGTAAGTTAATGCACGCAATTTTTTTTTAACTAATACGAAATGTTGTTATCTATATTTTTAGCTGATCTTTATATAGGTATATATACATAGTGCATTAACCTATCTGTATGCTTTAGTATATATCGGATATGTTAGGTTATCAATAGCATTATTTCATAGCATTTTTTTTTAATGAATTCAGAATCGTGTTCGCTTGTGTGTGTATGTGTGTGTGTATATTATTGATAATTTGAAATATTCATAAAAATATTAAAAAATAATATGTTCATATATCGGCTACGTCATACAGTAAAATTATTAAAAATATTACATAATTTAGTAAAAAAAAATCAAAATAATTTATTTATATCGATTTGTTAATATTATGAAATATCTTATACAAGATATAATTATTAAATCAGAGTAACCTAATATTTTGTATATTATAATTAATATTTCACTGTATTCAAAATTCGATTTCTATACAAAATCTTGTAACAGGGTGTCATTTTTAATTATTCATTATTGAAATTATGGTTTTTTACTAGAAGATAAAATAAAGTCTTTTTTATGTGTTTTGTAACACATGTAATTTTTACCAACTTTAATATGTTGAAATTTCCAATATAGAATTGTTTATAGCAATTACTTGGAAAAATTTCTCTAAATTAAGAAATTAAGGAAATTTTGCTAAAAGACAATTTCTTAATTTTTAATAGTAATGTGTAGTTATTGTACCATATATTCTATATAGTTTTAAATTTTGAATCATAAGAATATTTTGTTTTATAATTGATATTTTGTTGATAGTATTTAATTATTAAATAGAAATATTTCTAACAATATACTGGGATATTCAATTTCATTTAAGAATTATCATTTGAACTAAGTTGTTAAAGAATTCATTTTAGACTACTTCATCAAGAAAAGTTCATTTTATATATTAATGAAATGAAATTTCATCCTAATAGTGAGCAATGGTCCTAAAGAACACCAGCAGCAACCACAGACAGAACATGCTGGTGGAGAAGATACTGGATTTGATTCATGGAGAGGAGGCAATAGTACACATCACTCTAGTTATCCAATTGGAACTGGTGATCCATATAGTCCTTACTATGCAGGTACTTCGTTCCCTTATCAAACATTTGGTGCTGGGGATGGTACTTGGTCAAATGGAACAGACCCCGTTGCGTTTCTTTCTGGCTATGGAGGTCAAATAGGTCATGATGCATATGGCATGGATGGAATGTTTTCTGCTAGTGCAGGAGGTGGTTTTAGTACATTTGGTCAGCCTGCTTTTAATTATTTTCATGGAAATGGTGATTTTAGTGCTTGGGGCACTCCAAGAAAAACACGCTATGAAGATTATTATCAGGCTCCACGTGGAAATGAAAATTATCCAACACCTAGTAATGCAGAAATTAAGACTATTGAACAAAGTGTACAAGGTTTGTCACTAGGAAGTGGAGAAGTTGCACGTCAAGAACAAACTTCATCTAATCAATCAATAAAACCAGAAGCAAAAGAACCTAGAAAGATAACATGGGCCAGTGTTGCAAGTCAACCTGCAAAGCCTGTTCCTCCACTTTCATCTTCTCAAGGAATGAAGAAAAAGGCTGGAATGCCACCACCACCTATTGTGCCAGGAAAGCACAATATGGACATTGGAACATGGGGTGAAGGTAAATCTTCTGCACCTCCTCCAACAGCACCTCCACCACCACAAGTACAGCCTCCTGTTCCACCACCTCCGCCACTGGCTCAGAGACAGAGACCTCCTCCTCCTCCACCATGTTGGAATAGACAACCTACAACACCTCCATCACCTCCACAATCGCAGATTCATATGCCCCCACAACAACAGCACCAACACCAACAGCAACAGCAGCAGCAACAACAACAACAACAGCAGCAGCAGCAGCAGCAGCAACAACAGCAGCAACTGCAGCCACAACAGCAGCAAATTACACAATCACAGTCGCATCCTGTCTTAGATAAGCTGAAAGTGAAGAATGATTATAACCCTGTAGAATTTGATGAAACTGCTCCTGGAGCTAGGTTTTTTGTAATCAAGTCTTATTCTGAGGATGACATTCATAGATCCATTAAATATGAGATTTGGTGCAGTACTGAGCATGGTAATAAAAGATTGGATCAAGCATATAAAGAAGCCAGTTGTGAAGGTGCGCCTTTATATTTATTCTTTTCTGTCAATGGATCTGGTCACTTTTGTGGTATGGCACAAATGGTATCACCTGTTGATTATAAGAGCAATAGCTCTGTATGGTCTCAAGATAAATGGAAAGGCCAATTTCGTGTACGTTGGATTTATGTTAAAGATGTTCCTAATGTGCAACTTCGTCACATTAGACTAGAAAACAATGAAAATAAACCAGTGACTAATTCAAGAGATGCACAGGAAGTCCCTCATGCAAAAGGCATAACAGTGCTGCGTATATTACATACTTATCGACATTCAACTAGCATTTTTGATGACTTTGGACATTATGAACGTAAACAAGCAGAAGAAGATCAACGTAAGGCTCCATCAAATGCTGTACAACATCATCATTCTTCCAATCATAGAAATAGAGGACATTCAGATTTATCAAGGGATCATCATCCTCATCAATCGCATTTACATCATCAACGCAAAGTAAGTGACAGCATTATGATATTATAAATGTAATGAAATTCAAAATTAATTATATGATAGTACTGTTTTAAATAATACATCTCTTTGTATAGGATCGGGATGGTGGTCGTGGTAGAGGCAGAGGAGGTTCACGCCAGTAGCGATGGATACAACAAGAATATAATACTGTTCATAATAGTAATCATCGTAAAGAAAGCATGCTACGACTAATTATCGTCTTACTACTTACCTTTGCTTTCTTGGATACACAAAAGGCTTCTAATTCCTGTGAAAACTTGTCATCATTGAGACTATTTCCTTCTGTTAAATAATCAACTTGTATGATAATTAGCGTCATGGCGGCATCATAAATATAATCTGATCGTAACTACCATGAAGAAGAACGTAATTCAATTTCAAGGGATATTGGGTAACCTTGCTGACAGTTATAAGCATATAGTGTGGTGTTGCGTGCTATTCATCGAAAGGTGTTTCTTAAACGTACAAATTAAAAATGAGAGGAAAACGAAATATGGAACAGAAGAAAAAACTGTAATATATGGACTAACCCTTGTAAAATGCTTAAACTTTTGTTGATAATGAAAAAAATCTATGCGAGAACAATATTGTAAGCAAGTGTCATTTAAATCAATTACCATTTTAAACTTTGATGGACATATAACCTGGTGCCTGTGGCTGAAAGGACTCACCTTTCTTTGTTATAAAGGTGCAAGGGCTTATTACAACGTTTTAAGTTTATGTGTAACAATTATGCTTGATCATTGGATAATAATAGAAATTATTGTCAACTGATTATTTTATGCATATTCTATATCTATTGCAAATTATATATATAATATATATATATTACTCTAATATATATTATATATTACATATATTCACTATATATATTATATATATACATTAATTATATATAATATGTATAAATATATATATATAAATATATATAATATAATATATATGTGTATTATATATATATATATTACCTCTTATTATATTATTATATTATTCATGGACTGCAAAAGTGAACTAAAACATTATATGAAAATAATATTATAGTTACTCTATAGTAACATATATAATAATGATTATTGTACTATTTTATGAAAATTTCATGAGATATCAGTTTTATTGTTAAAATTGACTGTTACTTTATTTTATTTTAATATTTGATACACTTTTTGTCATGGTTTCATTATTTTATAAATTCCAGTTGTTTTTACTGAAATAGAAACCTGGTTTTTGTATATTGAAAAAAACTTTTCATGCCCATTAAGAAAAAGGCTCCTTTAAAAATAATATCAGTAAATTTAAACAATTTTTCACAAATTATATGTAGAAAATTGAACACTAATATATCAAGAATTGCTTAACTAATGTGGATTTAGTAAACTAAAATATATAAAATAATAGATTCTATCTTAGATTTGATTACATTTTGCTGATAGTTATATATACACATTTACATATACATAGTTACATATAGTAATTAATTTGTAGAAAATTGTAAAAGAAGCAGTAAAATAAGGAAATTTGAGTTCTTTAAGTTTTATAAAAGTTAAATTACTTTTTCATTGCAAATTAGTATCATTTTTTCATATGATCAAAGAATTAATCACAAAGTAGTGACATGAGATTTTGAGTTGATTAAAAAGTTTGTACAAAATTAATCAATGACTTAAACCACAGAGTAGTTTAATGCAGATTTTTTAATGAAGGTATGCATATTATCATAACTACTTTTGCATACTCAATTATAAACAACAAGAAAGGGAATCTGAATTATATACATTACAAATCTCTTTTCTTGTTTTTATATTGTAAATGATTAAAAAACAAACACATTTTATTAAAGTAATATATCAATATTAAAAATTTGTAGCCGACGTTCTTGAATCACTTTAGCTTATTTATAATTTACAAATAGAATAAGTTGCTCAGAAAATGGACATGTAGTAATGTCCAATAATTAAAAACAACTGAATAAAAATGAAATCTATTAAAGTTCTGTATTTCAGTTGAACAGCACTAAAATATTTTGTTAGACTATTTACTAAGAAGTATTTTATGGGAAATTATTATTGAAAACAGTTACTTTTTTCAATCATTTTAGAGTTCTGCTTAAAAATGTTTGGATTCCAAAGTTTATCTAAACTTTATTTTATGGTTAATATAGCACATGCTAATGTATACAGACTGTGTATCTGTATATTATCATTGTATTATAATATGCAGACATACAAATAGTATACTTGTAATGTACTACATTGTTTAGTATTTACATTGTATAATTGTACTAAGATTAAATATTGATTTGAACTATGAATTTAATATTCAAATTGAACTATTACAGAATCATGTACGCAGGCAATGAATTTTTTAGAAAATATGAATTTGATTTAGTTTTGATTGCAAGTTCTATAATTAGAAAATGATAAAAGATTGAGTAATAATTGCGTTCAACGTAATACATGTATAATACCGATGTTTTATGATCATGCGTTATCAAATATTAACTTACTTAAAGCAATTATTTAAATTAAGAAAACCATATTTTAAAATGTGATAAATTAATGTATATTTGTAAATTTGTTGAAAATATTGTGTTGAACGTAATTATTGATCAGGAATAATATTTCTTTATCATCATTGCACCTGATCATCCCATTTTATTTACTTTTTTTACTTTGTTTTCAGTAAATGTCTTTGGATCTTGATGAGATAATTGTTTATTATTTGTTATTAAATCTGGACAAAGTTCTTCTGGTGGTGGTGTGCGTGGTCGTAATTCACCATGTTCTCCTTCATATCGACATTTAGTTTGAATTTCAAAATCCTTTATACATTGTTTCATATTAACATCTCTTGCAACGGTCTCTCTATACGGTTCAAGCGATTGCAATTTCGCTTCTTCATTATCCTGAATCTTTTTCGTTTCTGCCCCTATATCGGCAGAAAGTAAATTTTGCTTAACTAAATAATTACGAATACTATCTCGTACTTTTTGTGGAAACTTTTCAGGGTTCGCCTCAATGTAACGATACACAAAGAGATCAGCACCAGTTATTATGAAATAATGATTAAAAATATTAATTTTTGCACCGACATAGAAATCTTGAGGGGTATAATATTCTGGATTATCTCTTCCAGTCTTTGGTTTTGCAACTAATGTTGCTTTTAAGAAACAACCTTCGCGACGTCCTGAATTACGTTTTTGAAGTTCCTGTACGAGTACAGTACCGTCACTTAAACTGTATTCTAAAATAAAGTCGCGATTTTTATCTTCCGGATGTACCATGTCTATTTTCATAGAATAACGTAGCTTTTTAGGGAAATTAAGAAGTTGTCGAATGACATCTTTCTTAGGTGGTTCCGGTATAAACGATAGACAGGAAACGTAAGTATCTTCAGGTGTACCGAAGATTATATGTGGTGGAGGTTTATACTCTGGTGCAGCTATAACATCTTTTGTTGGAAAAGGAATTGCTTCCGGTTGCATTATTCCTAACATATCTGAATAATATTTTCGTGTGAAGGAGTCACAACCATGCAAAAAAAATCGTCGATTGAATATAAAAACTGTACCACCTATCTGTAATTAAAAAGAAAAATACATAAATTATAACATATTAATACACACGTATATTTATAAATTATTTATAGACTAACTAAAAAGTCACTTGGTGTATAATATTCAATGATCTCTGGATCGCCATATTCCATATATGCAGCAGGATAAGTTGATGGTAAATTTTTCCAATCCTTTGGCACTTTCATTCTTTTTAATAGCATTGGTACTGGATCCTTCCCGCTATTCGGTTTTTGTACTTCACGAACAGCGATCGTATCGTCCGTCAAGAAATACATAATTTGATAAATATCATCATTCCAAGTTGCAGTAAACAATAATACCATTTTATCATATTCTAAAAATCGTCGTCTAACATCATCTGATATTTTTGTAAAACAAGTTAATGTTTTCTGCTTGCTCAATCTCAGTTCTGTATAAGGATCTATAGGAGGTTCTTCTTTATCTCCAACATCTATACCTTGGCTATTTAAATACTCTCTAGTAAATAGATCACAATCAATAATATGATAGACTACACCATAAATACCTGCAAACCCATAATAAAGCTAAATAAAAAATAAGAAACAATAATCAATATGTCAAAAGATTATAAAAGACAAATGCAGATGTATTCTTATTTATTAAAAAAAATAAATTAAATAAAAGTTGGACTCTTTACCGCCTCTTATTAATAAACGTATGCATATACAATCATAGTAGAAACATTTTTATAACTTACATACATCAATTCCAACATTAAAATCTTTCCAATGAAATGTGTCGCCATTTATATTTTTTATAATTTTATCACGTCTAACAAGTTTCCCTTGCTGAAAGCCGACATTGTCAATTGCAGGCTCAATTACACATACAGTATCATCCTCCAAATGATATATTATATTAACATAACGTATACGAAAATGTTCTTCTGGAGAATTAAAAACTCCTTGACGAAAAAACGCTTTAAAGCAGAGGCATTTCTGCGCAAATAGCGCATAGTGTGGAATGAACTGTCGATATGCATATTCCTTTACACGACCATATGTTAATGATGGATCATAACTAAATTTTAATTAATGTCATTACACCAAAAAGATTGAAAATTGATATAAAATTAAGAAAAGAACAAATCAGATTTTACAAAAATGAATTTTATATTTTTGCGTTTATTTATCACTTACTGTACAGAATCCTCTTCTTTTACATAAGCACTAGATGCAATATCTATTGGTCTTCCTCCGATACCACTGTGTCTATCACGTACTACACGATAACCATTTAAAAAATGAAATTTTTGTAATAACCTATAGTCTTTGATCTTTAAAAGAGATATGTTTTCGCTTAATTTTATTGAATATAATGATTGTAACAAATAATTCAAATACTTTTTCAGACTTACATTTGGATCTTGAAATATATAGCCTGGTATAAGTGGTAGATTTTCCATATTAAATTTTAAATTATTTAATAAAATATATTTTCAAGAAGCATCTCTATTGAATATCTATTGAACTTGTAGCTGTTAAAAATATTGTTTAGATTGGTTTCCATAACAACGTTATTTTATATTGATTTAACAATACTTTAATTGTTATATTTACTTATCATTTTAACTATAAAATTATGTAATTAAATACATAATATATTTATAGATAAAGAATAACTAAGTCAATTTATATTTGATCTTTATTTTTGCATAAATTATTGACAACAGTAGCATTGGATGGTTTTCACTAAAATGGATTAGTTGCCTTGGCATTAAAGTCACAAACTAATTATTTCCTTAAAGATAGCCATACATCCTGCAGACAAGCAGCCAGCCACTGGCACCGTAATTAACCATGCAAATGCAATATTACGAAATAACTTCCACGAAACTCCCTCACCACCTCGCGAAGCCCATCCCACACAGACAACAGATCCCACTTTACAATGAGTTGTTGACACAGGTAAACCAGCCTTACTTGCCAACAAAACTGTTACTGCTGCTCCTACCTATAATATATATTTAATAATATGTATTTATGTAATAAACAATAAACGTTATTTTTTTCTTAGCTATTATAATTTTTCATTTCTAAGATGTATATACCTCTATAGTAAATCCAGTAGTTGGTGTAATCCGTGCTAAATCTTGTCCTAAAGTTTGTATTACTCTACGTCCCCATACCCAAAGACCAGTCGATATTCCTAAACCACCATAAAGTAATATAAGCAGTGGGGTTTCTGCTTCTTGTTTAGCTGATCCCTCTGCATACACAGCCCAGAGTGCAATAAGTGGGCCAATTGCATTACTGACATCATTACCACCATGAGCAAAACTGCCAAATGCTGCAGTTAATACTTGCAAAAAAGCAAAGAGTTGAGATACTTCTGGTGGTTCTTCGTTTTTTCTTTCAATTTCAGTTTGAGTCCCTTCAATGTCTGATCCTGCTACCATTAAGAGAGGGCTAGCACTGCTATTGCCACGTAATTTTGGTGCTGCTTCTTTTGCATTACCATTACTATTACTACTACTTGGAGCTTCAGAAATAACAGATAATGCTGTTGTTTCTTTTTTATCACAGGTACCAAACTTAGTTGTTGTTTTCTTGTTGCTACTTAATGAAAGTAATATCCTTTTCCTTTGCCATGGTACAACAAATAAATAAACAATTGCAGCTGAAAATAAGCCACAACCTAATGCAGCAAGTACACTACCCCACCATGGCACTCGATCTAACATCAAAACTAAAACAGACATTAATGAAATGAAATCAATTTTCGCTGATATAAAACAAGATCAATCATTGCAACACAAATACAATATTTATTTACGTTTAGGTCCATCATGTGCAACTGATATAACATTAATAGCAATAGTAAGTCCATATGCTAATGGGAGAATATAAAGACCTTGTTCTAAAGGCTTACTAGATTGAAGTACTGATTTTCTTAGAACCCAAAATATAGCACCTGATACAATTCCGCTAAGTACAGGGCTTGCAAACCAAGATGCTGCTATGTTTGCAAGAGCTACCCACTTGACCTATAAATATACTTATTACATCCTGGAATATTGTTTATTTATTTTTAAACTAATATAATGATTTTACTAACCCCTGCAGTACCTTTACACACAAGTGAGAAACCAACTGTAGCACCAACAATGGAATGTGTTCCAGAAATAGGTAATCGCAATGCTGTTGCTAGTATTAACCAGATACCAGATCCAGCTAAACTAGATAATGCTCCTACCATTAATTCTTTTTCATGACCTTCGTATAATGTCACATTTAATATACCTTTCCTCATAGTATCAGAAACCTAAAGTAAGCATCAATTAATATATTCTAAACAAAATAGTGTAAAATAGAGATTGTAAAATATATAAATTTTGAAAATACTTTATAGCCAATGAGTACAGCTCCAGCAATTTCAAAGATTGTTGCCAAAATGCAAGCTTGGAATATTGTAAGTACTCCTGCACCAACACTTGTTCCAAAACTATTTGCAACATCATTAGCTCCGATTCCAAATGCCAAAATAAAGGCCACTATGAATCCAACCACAACTATCCATATCAAATTCTCATCGTATGGTATGCTCATTTTTAATTACTTAATGACTATTCCCTTTGAGCTATTGATATATAGATATTTTTACTTCTATACATTTGTCAGTAGATCGTCGTGTTAGAATGTTCTTCTGTCATATTATTTGTAGATAATACATTGTTGAATAAGAGAACATGGATCAAGGAAGAGCTTCCAGTTTTATCTGTTATGCATTTACACATAAATACTTATAGTTTCAGAATATATTTCTCCATTTATATTTAAATTCCTATACATGTGTAGATGTACACACACACACACACACATACATATATATATATATATATATGTGTGTGTATATATATATTTAATAATTTTATTTTGCTTTTAAAACAATCAATTTTATAACTTTGTACACATAGCAGAGGTAGTATTTTGGCGCAGCACCTGATATATATAGCATTGTTTTTTCTTCATACAACAATGTATAATTAGAATGCTTTTAACAGCATCAAAAGAGTTATTGTGTAAACTCCTTAAATTTTTTACTTTGTATTAAGTATAAAATATTGTGATCAATTTTATGGGGATTCATTATCAGCGTTTTCCTTCCTTGAAAATACACTGATCGCTGTTCATCCGGCATCTGCAATTAACCGAAATATACATATTTGACATAATATTCATATATGTCTTAAATTTCCTACATTAACATATAAAAGTTCTTAAAAGCAATGCAATTAATTTATTTTATTACCTTCGTTCACACATTATAATTGTCCTAAAATGAATTTTAAACAATGAGGTACTTCACATCCACAAAGCGAATTTAATTATTGTAGTAAACCGTTTTGTCAATTTTCTCACGTTCGACTTTGAAGGGGTGGCGTTACTCTTTCACTTTTCATATAACAGCACTTGATATCTCGATTAGAATTCACAATCCTAATAGAACTGACTTAAACAGATATTATTGTTTCTCTCCATGCGTGTACATTGGAAAATGCAAAAACTTGTTATCTCGTTGCGAAAAGGGTATGTGTACGAAATGCAACGAAAATTCGAAGACTACGCACTACTTTTACGAACACTAGTTACGAACACTATTAAGTTAATAGAAGAAAAAGAGAGTAAATAATTGGAATAAGCGAAATTTTCGATCGTGCGTTATATTAAACTTGTATATAACAATTTTCTAAGTTGTGATTTCCAATTACCATTCTTTGTATCATCCCTTATATGATGTTCCGTGTGGTTTTCACTTTAAAGCTTTCCTTTTAAGAATTGTGTAAAAGATATGCATCGTATGTAATGAAAACAGAAAAAAATTACTTGAAAATTTGCTAAGAAAAAAAAGAAAAAAACAGAAATAGATTTTTTTACTCACAAAACTTAAATTACTTTGTATAAATCTTTGGTAATTGGGGATGCCGCTCAGATCCGCGTGGGGGTGAAATATTGATCCGCCATTTGCCCGCGAAACTCTTATAAATATAATGCGAAAATTATTTACTGCATCGCAATTCTGTCGTCTTTTATATATAAATTGATAAAAAAATTGATTCTATCCTCACATTTACAAGCCCGTAAAGGCTTCTCTTTAATGTCATCGTGCTCATTAACAATATGTATTACGCACTAACTATGCGGCATAGATTCGTGGGGGAATGATGAATAAGTCATTGCATAAAGGGCGTTAAATGAGTTCCAATTAATGCGGACATAACTAGCAATAATCACTTCCTCTTAAATATATCATTAAACAAAATAGTCATCCACCTAAATCTTCATTAATTTTAAATGTTAATCCTGATATATTAATTTCTTATAATTGCTAATATTTCAATTACATCCATTATCCTAATATTCCAAATTATTAATTTTACATTTGTTTTAGTTGAATAATTTTTAATTTAGTAACTAATTTTACATTTGTATGATATGAAAATATAAACGGAGAATAATTAAAGAAAAATTTTTTAAATGAATCATATATATATAGAATAATTTATTTACTTTAATATTTAACAATGAAACATATATAACATATAAAAAAATACTATCAATTATGTAACATTTCTCACATGGTAATAACTATATTTGAAACAATAGAATTTAAGTGCCTAAAGATAGTTTATTTAATATCTGTATGTTAAATACACAAACCAATATCTTGAAATTACAATTTAAGTGTGAGATGAATATATTTATTACTACATTATTATAATTTACTCTGCATCCCATTTTTTTCTCTCTGCTTGTTCTCTTTTTACTTCCTCTATATAGGGTGTAAGGTATTCTATGTCCTATTTCGTAACAAATAAAATAATTAATTATTCCAAATACAAAATAATCACAAAAATATTTAACATGTAAATAGATTCTTTGAACCATTAATATTAAGTTACCTCTTCCCATTTAGTCCATTGTTCTTTTGGTAAAATCTTATGTTCAACATCTAACTGTGTGGCTCTGATAATTCGGAAATTACGTTCTTCTATTAAATGAGGTGGTAGTCGTCTTAATGCTTCTGATACATTTTCATCCTCCCACAAAAGGTCATCTTTATATAAACCTAAATTTATATAAAATTAAACATTTAGAATGTTTAAATGTACACTTTTATGTAAATTCTATTAAATTATTTAAAGTAACATTACACATTTCATATTATAAAGTAATAAAATATCTCTGAAAATATATCTGAAAGATATATTCATATAATAATTATTACATGAATATATATAATACAAGTAATATATACATAAAAATATAATATATGAATATTTCATACCGTACTTATTAAATCCACTACTATTATATGCCCACTTTTGTATGTTTGCTATAAAACACGACATACATATAGATATATAATTATATAAGAGTATAACACTTTTCTAATGTACAAAATTTTATAAATTATAAATTTACTCACGATATTTTTTTATTATGTATCTAAGCAGATAAGCCATATTAGACCTTTTACGTACTTAGTGCTAAATTACTCACACTTGCAGTTTGCAACTGTAACGTTCGTGCTTACTCTCCCTACTAAAGTGTATAGTATATAGTTACTCAGCATCAGTATGTCATCTCAATGAATTATCTTAAGTACTTTTAATGTAGTATACAAGTTATCTTATGCTTGTGCAATTGTATAAATTACCATATTTTAGGAAAATTATAATATAAATAAATGTCGCGAGCTATATAAAGTATCAATTTATTTATTATCATTCAGAGATACATATGTATTTAAAATAAAATGTAAAATTTGGTACATTTGGACATTTTAAAGAACGTTAAAAATTGATATTTTTGTATAAGAAATTTTATATGTATTATGACAATAATGTAAAAAAATATATTTTATTTATATGGTATAAGACAGATATGGGTACAATCGTATAAACAAGTCCAGACACTTGCTAGGGAAAACTGTCCGCCTTTTGAGTCGAACAAAATCAACATGAAGAATTCAGAAAAATATAATTCTATGAGACAAACAGAGATCAGTAGAATGTCTATCTCTGCTTGAGACATTCATAATATCTTTCTTATGTATGTATGTGAAACGTATGCGCAGAACAAGACCTTTTCTTAGCCTTCATCTTGACTTTTATGGACTCAAAAGAGTTAATGGGGTTTTTTTAATGTTTTCGGTATCGAAGTGTTCAGTCCTGCTTATATGATAATCGTCACGGTTGTATACGGTATTGTTCATATGACCATAGCTATGTACACGTGATTTTTACTAGGGGAAAGCATTTATCAAGTGAAGCCGAAAAAGTTAACATGGCGACGATTTCAGAAATTGCTTCACGTATGTGTGACATATACATATACATAGGTATTGTAATATATTGAGCGAAACGCTTTCTGAAACTGACGCCATATTAATTTTTTGGCTTCACTCGGTGGATGCTTTCATCCATAATATTATAAACTACTTATATAAATCATATAAATTATATAGTAAATTATATGATCTACCTGCCCGCGTCCAGGCTCACGGTCATACAAACATAAACGATTTATATGACTGCTGTGCCTAGACTATCGCAGACTTGTCTTTGATCGTACTAGTAACATTTGAAAATAAACTAGATTTGAATGTAGATGGCAGTGTAATTTGCGAAAGGGACTACTTTTTACTAGCGTATAAATGCGTTGGATGGTTACTATATAATCATGAACGGAACTACTTCCAGCGCCTCTTCCTCATAAAGAGTAGAGTTGTGTTCACGTGTGGTTGTGTCTCCTTTTTCTACAAAATAGGTCACACAACCCACCTCCATTCGTGAAATAACTCTTCTATAAAAAAAAAACCCAAAAAAAATATAAAAATTACAAAAATATACACAAAAAAATCGAAAAACCGTAGCTGAAAACCGCGAAACGTAAGTAAAGTGTGGAAAAAAATAGTAATCAATTGCGTTACGAAGAACAACGTGGTCGGAAGAGCGCAAGCCATATTGAAGGAACGAGAGATACCAAAAACCAGAGAAATTTTTCAACTTAAGCAGCTGCACGACGAGGGAATAATATTATAATGAATCCGGGAGCTCCAAATTACCCTATGGCCTCACTTTACGTGGGTGACTTGCATAGTGATATCACCGAGGCGATGCTTTTCGAGAAGTTTTCATCGGCTGGGCCCGTACTCTCGATACGCGTCTGTCGTGATATGATTACTCGACGTTCGCTCGGTTATGCTTATGTTAACTTCCAGCAGCCTGCTGATGGTGAGTATGATCATATTTATTTATTTCAGTATTTATTTTACTCGGATATCCTACATTTTTTTCAAGATAAATCACTTTTTATTACATCATTTGTCCGTGCTTGACACGTGTTTCGAATCATACGATGCCACCATATTGAAACCTACTTCGAACAAAGTAGTAGCAGTTGATTGGATTGAGTCATGCCTTATTTTTTCTAATACTTTTTTTCGTTTTGGGGAAAGGTTTTGAGATATCGGATATTTTGATACAAATCTACTAGTCCTAACAATAATAGGTTTTAATAATATATATATACATAATAATAATATTTATTATGTATATATCTATGATCGTAATTTAAATAAAAATTAAAATGATAACGTAATGATTTATTTTATACCTTAATTTATTAATATGTTCGCATTATTGGGATACTTTATGAATTGTTGGTATATGTGATATGTAGATCGTTTGGAATTTTTTACGAAATGATTGGACAATTTTTTAAATTTTTAGTTCACAATTATATAATTAAAAAAAAACAACAATTTGGTCATTGTTACGGAATTTAATGTAGATTTTTGATAATAATAGCAAATAAATAAGTTTCTGCTCATTTTAGCGGAGCGTGCTCTTGATACCATGAACTTTGACATGATAAAGGGGCGGCCAATTCGTATCATGTGGTCTCAACGTGATCCTTCTCTTCGAAAATCTGGTGTTGGAAATGTCTTTATTAAAAATTTAGATAAAAACATAGACAATAAAGCAATGTATGATACGTTCTCTGCTTTCGGTAATATACTTAGTTGCAAAGTAGCTCAAGATGAATCTGGCGTTTCTAAAGGTTATGGTTTTGTGCATTTTGAAACTGAGGAAGCAGCAAATAAATCCATTGATAGAGTTAATGGCATGTTGCTTAATGGAAAAAAGGTAATATTTTTCTTATTATTATTCTTTACTTATTTAATCCTTTTTATAATAATCCTCATAGCATCTTTTTAATCTGCAGGTATATGTTGGTAAATTTATACCCCGTAAAGAACGCGAAAAGGAATTAGGAGAGAAAGCTAAACTTTTCACCAACGTTTATGTAAAGAATTTTGGGGAAGATATGACAGATGACAAACTTAAAGAAATGTTTGAAAAATATGGGACCATCACCAGTCATAAAGTAATGATTAAAGATGACGGAAAATCTCGTGGTTTTGGTTTTGTTGCATTTGAGGATCCTGACGCAGCTGAACAAGCTGTACTTGAATTAAATGGAAAAGAGGTCGCTGAAGGAAAGTGTATGTACGTCGGACGGGCGCAAAAGAAGGCAGAGCGTCAGCAAGAACTTAAGAGAAAGTTCGAGCAACTGAAATTAGAACGTTTAAATCGTTATCAAGGTGTAAATCTATACGTAAAGAATTTGGACGATAGTATAGATGACGAGCGGTTGCGCAAAGAATTTGCACCATTTGGAACAATTACCTCTGCTAAAGTTATGATGGAAGAAGGACGCAGCAAAGGCTTTGGATTTGTCTGTTTTTCTGCTCCTGAAGAAGCTACAAAAGCTGTAACAGAGATGAACGGTCGCATAATAGTTACTAAACCATTATATGTTGCTCTGGCTCAGCGTAAAGAAGATCGTAAAGCACATCTTGCTTCTCAATACATGCAACGTTTAGCAAACATGCGAATGCAGCAAATGGGTCAAATTTTTCAGCCCGGTGGTGCCGGAAATTATTTCGTTCCCACTATTCCACAGCCACAAAGATTCTATGGACCTGCACAGATGGCCCAAATTCGTACAACTCCTCGTTGGCCAGCGCAACCTAATCAAGTACGACCCAATGCACAAACTGGAAGTTCAGGTTTCGCTACGATGCAAGGTCCATTTAGGGCTGCACCGCGTGCTCCTACTGCACAACCTGGTGCTATGCGAAGTACTTTGTCTGCTCGACCTATCACAGGTAATGAAGGTTAAATTTTTATAAAATTTATTTTCGAAATTTCAATTGTAAAAACTTCAACTTATTTTATTTGTTCTTTTAGGTCAACAAACGGTTGGTGGTGCAAATATGCAAAATCGTTCCATGGCTGGTCCAGCAGTGGGAGTTTCAGCTCAAAGCCGTCCGTCAAATTACAAATACACTTCAAACATGCGTAATCCTCCACAAGCAATGGCAATTCCTGCTCCTACTCCTGTTCAGCAAGCTGTTCATATTCAAGGTCAAGAACCACTAACTGCCTCAATGTTGGCAGCTGCTCCACCGCAAGAGCAGAAACAAATGTTGGGAGAGCGTCTCTTCCCATTGATTCAATGTATGTATCCGCAACTTACTGGAAAGATCACTGGAATGTTGTTGGAGATCGACAACTCAGAGCTCCTGCACATGTTGGAGCATAATGAATCGCTGAAAGCCAAGGTTGAAGAGGCCGTAGCTGTATTGCAAGCTCATCAGGCCAAACAGGCTGTGGCTTCTAAAAAAGAGTAAACATCTTAATTAAGGTATTATTTTATTCTTCTTTAATCGTTCGTAACAATGTTCAGTTTTTCTTACTCATTCTGCGATTATCCTTGGTTTAATCAAATTTTTTCTGAAGCTTTATGGTGGCTTAAGGATTATTACATGCAAGAATGACAGGAACAAATTGTTATTCAAAACTAATAATTGGTCATGAAAGGGTTTTTCATCAAGTTTTATGATAATAAATTTTCCTTTAAAAGTATCAAATGAGTTCATTCTTTCCCTGATCCTTATTTTGGTTTAAATGTTTTTTTTTAATTACTATTAAGATATTTGTATTCTTACTTTCATGTAACACATGTAATGAAAGTATAGAAAATAAATTATTTGAAGAGTTTGAACTGCAATTTGGCCTTTATTGATTACACAGATTAAAACTATATGTTAATATTTGTTCCCTTTTCTTTTTGTAATAAACTGGTATAAAGTATCAAATAGTTTAATAACAATTTAAAAAATGTGCGTTTTTATTAACCTATACTTTGTATGCAAATTATATAAATTTAAAACTATCGGGATAACATATTTTATAAATCATTCTTTGTCAGAAATTGTATAAGTTATGAATAAATAAAATATATAAATATGAACATTTGTTTTGAGTGAAATTATTTTATTATCCACGTTATTTTGGCACATATGTTTTAATATTATTAATTAATGATAACATTATCAATATCTGGGATTGTGTTGATATTAATCAAATAGCAGTAAGCATTTTCTAAATTATATATTTCTAAACTTCAATTATTTTTTATAAAAATGACACAAAATGCGATCAGTGAACTTGTTAATTAAGTGTAATAAGTAAGTAAGAACATAAAAGAGACAGGAACTTATATTTGTATCGGTAAAATTCGTACGAATTATTGAAATATAAATAAAAATAATTAGTAGACTTTTAATAATAATTAGTAGATTTTTCCACATTTATAGAAAATTTAAAAATACTAATTTGTATAAAAATCTGTAGTCTAATAATGAGAATATAATGCTGTAATAAATGATAGTAATATGTATAGTGATCATAAGAAATCCTTATTACATACAATGTGTCTTACGAACTCTCTTCACCTGAAATATTTCTTTTACGAAGAAAAAATTAAAAATACAACCGTATTTTTCAAACTCAATTTTTTTCAAAAAGAGGTGTCGGACAAAAAAGTCTATTCTAGATTCAATCTCTAATCGGTTGATCACGTTATGCGGGACATACTGTATAATAAAATTTAATATACTTCCAAATTATTTTTTCATTTATTACTAAATCCAAATCTAAATCGGCATTATTCAATTATTTCAAATAATGAATTATTCTAACTATTTTATTACGTTCATTGTAGAAACTTTTTTCAAGATTATTTGCAATTAATTTCCTAATTATAAGAAATTATAAGCAAATATATTGTTGGTAGAGGCTTTTGACGAGGCCCTGGGGCGTTTCTGGTCGTTAAATATTTTTTTAAAATTATGATGGTGAGTTTAGTGCCTTTTGTTTCAGAAATCCTGTACCTTCATATTTGTATACTATTGTCAAGGAGATCGGTGACCTGGAGGTTCAGATGAATTCCTATGTAGTTTATCTAGGTATTTTGTACTAAGTTTCACGATTTCTTTTCCCATTTAAAAATTACATAACTTGATTTTTATTCAATATCTTTAAATTTTTGAGAGAAGAGATTCATTATAAATAAATAAATATATATGCGTACTAAATATTTTTTATTCGGATAACACATACAATAATAACCTATATGTGTGAGGACTTCGTGGCCCCCGCGGGTTTCTGGACCATAGGTTAAGAATTGCTGGTCTAGAGTAATGTTGGCAATCTTAAATATTGATAATAATATCGATTGTCTGGACGCTTCTTCAAGTTGTTTTAGGAAATACAATGTTGCTAATTGCTGATCCATAAAAGGTTCCAAATTTCTTCAATTTAGTTACGTAGTTAATTTCTTCAAGTTATTTGCTTTCATAGATATAGAACCGAAATTCTTCAATAATATGAATAGCCTTGCATCTATTGACTTTTACGACGTACTACAAAGAACAGACAACAGAGAAAGTATCCTTTCCTCCATTACAGATCAGCACTACTAAAAATAAAAAACATCTGTTTTACTTTAAGAGTAGTTTGTTTCTATTGAAATCCGTAAAGTATTCCGTAAGGCATGGTCATTTCGTAAACCTTATATATAATAAGCGCGGTATAAACGCATCATGACATCTGATTTGTATCTGCTCGAAAAGGTTCGAAATTTTTAACACGCTAGCAAGGGAGAGGGCATAGTTTACGACATTCTCAAATGACTTTGCTATCTCTTCCGAGAACCAGAAATAAAGGAACCGAGATAATCGCTGCGAACGTTCGAAGTTTCGCGTTTTCACACGTCGCAATTGTAAGACGTCGGGACCAGTTGGCCCACGCGGGTGAGGATTTAATTTATGGCACCCTTAAGTGTTGACGCTTTCTCTATTCACAGGGTGACGAAGGCCAGACGGCCATCCTAGGTGTTCGAAGTTCACATTTTCTTACATTCTCAGATAGAAAATGATAATTGATAGTTATTATCAGTTAAAAAGATTAACTAAAGAAAAGTGGGGTGAAATTCCAGGTAGATACCAGCTTATACGTAAAAGTATCAAAGAAATATATATGGTGTACATAATATCTTGTGAAAGTTTAATTCTTTAAAATATTCCTTTCATAGTATTACGTCTCTGTATATGAGAATTAAGTTATTATTAAAAAATTACTTAAAATTGTTTCAAGATGAAGAAAACTTACTATGTTTTATTATGATAATGAGTAATAGGAATTAGATTTCATTTAAAAGTATGATTAGTTAGATGAGTTAGAATAGTTTCGATTTTTTTTATATTGAGTAGATCTTATATGTAAGAACTCCTAATAAGCTTAAATATTATTATAATTAGTTTCAAATGCATGGTATATTTATAGAATAATTAAATTTGCTTAAAATTACGTTTGAACGTTATTGAAATTTCTTAAAATAATTACTTAATATTATGCATTATCATTAATGTTATATGATTATTATTAATAATTTATCGTTTGCAAAGCACATATAAATTTTAGTAATAATTAGAAGCATATGATAGAAAATTATGACTTCTTAAATATACCGCTACTTATCTGGCCGATGATTGGTTCATTAGCTAGAAATGGAGGGGGCAGAGGAAGAGTCTGATTGGATGAACGAAGTATTTCGTGTTCAACTTCAACAAATAATATGCTGGATAGTTCTCTGCGGAGATGTAATAGAGTTTGGAAATGGGTTTTCACGAATAGTGAAGAGAAGGCAATGTTCGAGATAGAATCAGTCGAGCTATTGTCAAATTATGATATATTTGTATAAGAAGTGATAAAGTTCAGTGGAGTTACAAGAGAAGTTTATAATATATTATATATGTGCGACATTTGAAGAGAAATAAGGTACCTTTGATTTTTATGCATGTATAACGGTGGCCTAATTTTTTTTCTTAAAGTATTCTCTCAGTGTTCAGATAATTTTGAAATTTCAATAAATTAAAGATTGTTATATATTACTAATTTATACTTTGATTAATATGAGAACGATAATACCTACCGAAAATATGTGAATTGCCTATAATTTGATATGCAGCTGTTGCCACTGCTTTTTTACATTCGATTTTGTGTACTCGTTACATGTCATCAGAAATTATGATTGGTTTATCTTTTCATATGACGTCAAAGTAACGACGTATTTAGTTTTGCAAAATAAGTGTACATAATATTTATATCGTTTGTCAAATTTATTCCAGTTAGTAAGCGTATAGTTAGATAATATTACTATGGTACAATTACGTAGTTTAAACTATTACATTAGCTCTTGTACTGTGACTTCGATGTATATGTATAGGAAGTGTACATGGTTTTAATTAAAAACGATATTAAAACTAAATGTTGTATATATCAATATATGTATAAAATTTTGCAGTAAAATTTTATAAAGTATGTGAATTAATTTTGTCATGAGAATTTTATGGTAGAATGTAAATATTTTGAAGCGAAAATGTTTTTTTTATAATGTGTCAAATGTATTACATCGTATTTCAAATAATTAGTAAGTGTCTATCCTTTGTTAACAACAATATGTATTTGACAATTTTGTGTGTTTCACCAATTTTTACACTACCGATCTGATCGCCATTTGCCGGCATTGTCCGAGATCTCAATTATAAGTCAGAGATACTAATTATTGTATATTTCCAATCCTTTGTTTCATTCTCGCATCAGTGTACGATATAATTTTAAAATATATAACAGAAGTAAGTTGTTAAAAAAAACTACATAATATTTATTGTATTTTATCTCTAACATTTCCCAAGATGCAATTCTCATAACTTAATTGTAATACTTTTTGTCAAAGCATAACATTTTTCGTCAAGCACATGTAAAATATCGAAGAATAATAAAATAATCGAACATAAAAATTGTTTGAAAAATATTTTATACAATTACTATTTGTATTTATATTATAAAAAATATTTATATTATTACAATAAGATTTATATTTTACAAATATCTATAAATGTTTTTTTGTATGATTTTATTTTAAAATGGTTAATAAATAAACAATATTTACATTATATTATAAATATATACATTATAAATAAACATTAACCCATTAATGTTGTTCTAGTAAATTAATATTTTTTTATAAGTACTAAGCATTTAATTAGTAATTATATTATTTAAAAATTATTATTCAGAATTTACTTTGTTAAAAATTATGTATCAAGTCATTTATCTGATGTTTAAATGTTTTCAGAATTTTACTTTGTAAATATAATTTATATACACATTTATTAACATTTTTAAATATACAAAAAAGCAATAATGGAAAGAGAAGAAGTAATAAAAAACGTACGTGCATGTCTCATATCTTCAAAAGGTGGAGTCAAGATGGACGATCTAAATAGTAAGTTCTTTCTTTTAAGGAGCTTTTTTTATCACTATTTAATTTAATTATAATTTACTTAAATCTTCATCATATTCATTTGGAATGTTTATATTGCTATAAACCATACCTATATTAACTAAAGTAAATAAAAATTAACAATTTTACATTGTATGTTTATAATGCAGCTGTAAAAAAAATTTATATTAACACTTTTTGCAGAAGATTATAGATTGCTCATTGATGAAAATATACCATTTCGAAAGTTGGGATATCAATCTTTGGTTGCCTTTTTACGTACTGTCCCTAGTGTTAAAATTACTGAGAAAGGAAAAGATTGTTTTGTGGAGGCTGTACCTACTGGAGAATCTGCACACATTACAAAGTTAATTGCTCGACAAAAAACAGCAACTAAAAAATATAATAAAATGGTAAGTCTGTTATTCATCTATACTGTTCTATATCATTTTATTGTATATTACATTATCTTTAATGTTGTATTGCTGTAGGTGAATACCAAAAGACCAACACCATTTCGTAAGCCTATGATGACAAGAAATTTTGGCAATATAAGAAGTTTTAATAATAATCTATATTCACAAATGAGTGGAAAGTAAGTAGAATGCAAGATAGTTATATCATCTATGTTTCATTTCTTTATGTCCTAAATATTAAATAACATATAAAAATAACTAGAAAATAATCTTTCACAAATAATTAATTCTTTTTTATATTTTTGAAACGTTAGTATATAAATTTTAAGAGATATTCAAAACTGTACATGGAATATATTTTGTGTGTGTGTGTGTGTGTGTGTGTATGTGTGCGCGCGCGCGCGCGTGCGTGCGTGCGTGTGCGCGCATGTATGTGTACACACATTTGAACATTTGTTATTTTAGACAAAATATGTATTTTCCTGCAATGTCAACCAAAATTACTATTCATCAAAATAATGAGAAACCCAGATATATACAATCTAATTGTGGTATACCACCGAGTTCTCCTAGTAAAGTAAGTAATATATACCTGATGAGATTACATATTTTGGTACTGAAGGAGAGAAATTTATTTTAATTTTTAGAGACTGAAAGATAGACAAGTGAATTCTGTTTTATCAACAAACCAAAGTATTAACAAGTCTAAAGATGAGACACAAATAAAGAACAATCTAAGGACAGTAACATCTGTGATAAGTCAACATTCAAAGAATGCTAATATCAATGTGGAAATGCTTCCTAAAAAAATTTCAAGTCCGAACGATAGACTTAAAGTAAATCCTCATATTCCTTCATTGATGGATATACGCACCAACATTTCAACACTGCCTCAATCACCTGAAGTGTTGTCACCTTTCTCACCTGGGCAAATTTTAGCAGATAGTAAAATGAAATTTCAGCAATCAATAAAATTACCTGTAAGTATTTATTAATTACTAAATTATACAATATATGATTAATAAGTTATATTTGTAGACAGCATTAGGTAATACTAGAAAAATTGTGCCAAAATTACAACCTACTGATCCGAGAGAAGAATTGAAACGAAGAGCTAGTGTATTAAATCTTCCAGAACCTGTGTATCAAATCTGTCCTACAACAATTAAAAATACTAAAGAACCAGCTGTGTTTGCACAAGTTAAGGTTTGTGAAATTGTTTTGATATTTTTCTGATAGCGATTATTCATATATTGAAGTATAAATTAACGACAATAAGAAATAAATAGTAATTTATAGCAGATATAAAACATTAAAAATATATTTCTAGATTGGTCCTCACGGATATTCAAGTTATCCAGAACAAGCACATACTGAGGACGAGGCACAAAAACTTGCAGCGAAATTTGCCTTGCTTGATCTAACCGAAAAATATGGTTCATCTTCCTGTTTTAATGAAACTAAAGACAAAAGTATAATAAAAGAACGAGTTTTGTCCATAATAGATGCTCATCCAAATGGTATCTTTATGCATCAGATACCCATGTATTATAAACAACAGTACGAGGAAATTTTACCTGGAAACTGGGAAAAAGTTATTGAGACGAGCTCAGAAATTGTTTTAGAAAAGGGTGTAGATAATTCGGTAATTCTACGTCGGTTTACCTCGTCGGATTTACGTGAAAAGGTAAAATGATGTGTTTTGTAAACTATAAGCTGTTCTATGTACTATGTATATGAAAGAAATAAAATTATTATTTAATATATATATTTTTAGATACGAAATACAACATCATTAAAGACAGATAAAATACAACTGCATCCAATTGGTCCTGTTGCACCTGGACAATTGCAATTACCGGAAGAAGAATTTTGGATTGTGTCTGTTACATACGTTATAAGTACTGTTGAAATATGGGCTAGAATTGTAGGAGATGCATATAGTGTAAGTTAAAAAGAGTTTTTTTTTTATATAATCTTTTTTTATAATTATTATTTATATTTACTTACATGATCTTTATATAGGATGAATTTGACATTATGACCACCGAAATGAGTAAACATTACAGTAATATTCAACAATCTCTGAAAGCACCACTTATCGAAATTGGAAATTATTATGTTGTGTTTGAAGATGAATCATGGCACAGAGTTCGTTGTGTAGATTTTAATATCACAACTGGAATGGTTACAGTTTCATTTATTGATCATGGTGATGAGGATATTTACCATTATAGTAGATTACAATTATTGGATAAGAAGTTTTGCGTGCTTCCTGCTCAGGTATGATATTGATGAATCAATGATGAATCGCTCTGATGCAACAATATAATGCCATTTTTATTGAGATACAAACTTTATAATATTATCAAAAATATTTGTAAACAATTGTATAAAATTATATATAGGCATTGAGGCTGTGTCTTTATGGTTTGGAAGATTTCAATGACTGTGATAGCACTGTGATAGCAATTGAAAAATGTTTGCTTGACCGTGCTTTATATGTTGAAGTGCGAAATCGCAAGAAGGATCAGAATGATCTCTCTGTGACAGTCGTGTTTTATGATACGCATGGACCAGATGACATTAATTTGAATTTAGAATTGCTTAAACAAATCTCACAAAACGTATTAGTTGCTCCTAAATTAGACGTGGTAAGTACTTGTTTGTATTCCAGAAGATGTTCTTGAATTTTCAACAAAAAATAATATTTTTTTATTATTTATAGGAAGGACAAGTATCGGAAGTATTTATTTCTCATGTAGAACAAAATGGTGATGTTTATGTACAAGTACAGTCTGAAAGTATGAAACTTTTGGTTAATTTATTAAATCGATTAATATGTACTGGACTAAACACAGAAGATCTAGAGAGTTGCATTGTAACCACAGTTGATTCTAGTAAAACATACTTTGTGTCAGTAAATAATAATTGGTATAGGGGGAAAATCGTAAGTGACAGCTCTTACAATCAATTAAGAGCATTTTTAATCGATTTTGGTAAGACTGTCACTATAACAAAAAGCAATCTTCTTTCTTTAGAAACATTATCTCAAGTTTTAGCAAATTATCCTCCTCAGGTAAGATTTTAATTTGAATATTTGATAAAAATTAAAAAATCTAATATATTAGAACAAATTTTAACGATGCATTCATAATAATAGGCATTGAAGGTACATCTTCATAACATTGATAAATCAATGTTCAATGAAAAGATGGTTGTGAAACTTGCAGAACTTGCACCAAAAGGTGAACCACTTATTGTAAAAGTTGTATCGTCTATAAAGGGGACACCAGTTGTGGAATTATTTAAAAGAATTCAACCAAGTAATATGCTTGTTTCTGTCAATAACACCTTGGCTCTTGAAGAGGAAATTACGAAGTATAGTATATAAAAGTATTGATAAATGTTACTACGAATAAGAAAATAATAAGCAATTGCTATTTTTATTATATTTGCAGAACACATGGGGATGGTAACAATAATATAAAACCAAGGAAACGCATCGAACGTATGAATTCTAAATTCGCAGGAAGTGAAGATGATGACGTTGTAAAGTCTTTAAAACCGCCAAAAATTTCAGGCATTGGCGAATATTTTGATGTTCATGTAACAATGGCTGCCCATCCCGGAAATTTTACTGTTCAACCATTTGACGATAAACGTTCATTAGAGGTAAATGTAATTTTTTATGTATTTTGTTAGGTATAAAATATGTATTACAATTATAAATATAATTACACTGTATTATTTTATAATTATATTATATAAAGAAATATATATTTTATATAAATTAAATGTATATATTTTTATAATTTTAGTCAATGATGATTCAATTACAAGAAGCTTGTCAAGTATACAAAGGTCCAACTCCAACTCCAGAATCAGTAAAAGAAGGAAAACTTTATGCAGCTCAACACATTGACAGTCACTGGTATAGGTATAAATAAAAAGTGATCTATAAATACATATTTTAAGTCTGAACTTTACATTATGGAGTTATTGATATTAATTAATAATTTCTATTTATTCTCAATTACTTTTAAGGGTATGCATTTCAAGTATCATTAAAGAAAATATGGTTAGCGTTTACTTCTGCGATTTCGGAGATGTATCAGTACTACCATTAAATAAATTACAGCCTTTGAAAAGTGAATTCTTAGAACTACCGTATCAAGCTATTAAAGCAAGACTTGCTGGTATGTAATTGTTTTATCTTTCAGTTTTAATTTGTTTTCAAGATGCAGAGTTTTACTTCGTAAATTTTGTTACTAATTTAAACAGGCATACGACCGATTAACGTTGACTGGTCTGTTGAAGATAGTTTAAGGTTCCAAGAATTAGTCGTGGATAAAAATTTTGTATCAATAGTTTATGAATCTAAGTCCGATGGATTTTCCCCGGCCGATACTATATTGGGTTTAAAATTGATAGATGTTAATACGGCTGAAGATATTTACATCGATCAACTTTTAATTGAGGAAGGTCGAGCTACATTAAATGATTAAAGTGATATATGCTTGGATACAGTTGATGCAAAATAGGAGTATCATAGTGAACACTAATGGTTAAATTAGTTTTGACAACTTCAGCATGGAATACATGTATTTGTTTCCTACGTAAATGCTAAGTGATATCTTTGTACAGTTTTACTGTTTTACGCTCGAGAATTTAGTTGTTTGTATATAAAAATAATATTTCTATTTAATAGTATATGCAAAACCCATAGCATCGTTAACTATCCCAGACAGAAGTAATGAAAATATAATGGAAACTATATGAATGTATGTACACATACATATACGTGATATGTGCATGTGTACATTATACATATACATATATTATCTATGTCTATATCTATAATTATGTCTTTGAAAGGTTATAGCTTTTTATTTTTCAAGAAAATAATAATTTATTGAACTAACTTTTAAACATTATACATGCACATTCGTATTTTATATATTTTTGTTATAATATTCTATGTTTTTAAGATTCTTTATTTTTTCAAATTTCTTAAATTTAGTTTTTGTTTTATATTAATAAATTTGGCTGTGTCATATAAAAGACAACAAAACTGTGACAAACACTGTGACAAAAATGTTTTGACAAAAATTAAAAGCATTCCACTTTTTTTTTACTTCCAACACATTGGTTATTCTTCATTTTTTTTAAATTATTTGTGTTAGGGTATTAAACATCCTAGGGTAACATGCTATCCTCGAGTGATTGCAAGCTATTGTTTGTGTTTTGTATGTGATAAATACTTTGTTGTTTACTTTTTTTTTATTATAACATGCTTTCAATTTTGTTATTGACTTGTCAATTTAAATCGTTAACATAATCTAACTATATATAATTTAAGAATATTATGATATGTCCTATATGTTTTAATTGTTTTTGGTTAACAGAAGAAAGAAGGTAAATTTATTTTTTGTAGTGTATACTACAAATTTATTTTGTCTTAGATAATTATTTCTTTACTTCAGTATTCAATTAGATTAGATATATATGCGATATATTAGTAAAACATGATATTATATATTTATGCATATATATATACAAATATATATTTGCGAATATTGCTTTATGAAGAATATTTTTGTTTTGTTAATGTAGTAAGATACAATATTATAACTTAATGTTACGTTGCGGTAAAATATTATTTTTGATAATAATAACTTGATGAAAGGTGCCAATAAATACTAACGTTTCCATAAATGTAAGGATTCTTATTTCAAAAACCTCCTGTGTTAATATCAATATAGTATGATATATTAATAATAAATATATTTCAATATGTGTGTTTTATTTGATGAATATTTAATACGTATACATATATTTAATAATTCCAGAACATATAAATGGGTAAAATGTCTTGTTTGTTCTTACATGTGTTATTACGTTTAGCTTTTATTGATTGATATGAATAACGCGTACTTGTATAATGAATCGCGTGTGTAGAAAGCGCACGCGTTATGTCAATAATCATCGATCATTACGCTTATCACGCGTCCATGATTTACGAAAATCAACTTTTGTAATCCCTACGTGATGTAATATGAGTTGTATTTATTTCATATAAATATATAGATATTTTATATATTATTTATATCATATATCAACCGTAAAATATTCAATCAATAAATTAATTTTTAAAAATTAGTATTAGTTAATAACTAGTATTAGTAATTTTTAATAATTAGTATTAAATTGGTATGTATTTAATTTATAATTTAATTTATTATGATCATAATTTAAATGACAGTAAGCTATAACTATTTTATAATGCTAACCTTAGTTAATCGATGAGATTTATCAATTAAAAATTACTTTATACTTCAATATATATTTATAGTTCAACATCAGCATATCTAAATTTATTCTAATTGCAGTGTGTTAGCTTGTATTAGATTCTTAACAAATTTACTTCTTAAAATTTCTCTGATTTACGATATATTTTGTCTTGAAATTGGAACTCGTTCTAAAAATTGCACTAATTCTTTTTCTAACTTTGTCAGTTATGAATATATCCATAACATTTAATAATTGCACGGGATCAATTAATAGAAATTACTTGATGAGTTATATACAATCTTTATATACATATCGATATCTTATTCTTAATAGAATTGTTACAATTTCACAAATAATACATAATGTATCGCGAATATACATACGAAATAAATTACATATCATGAAGAAAATACAAAATATATGCGTAATATATAAAATAAATATAAAGGTTAACACCTTTTAACTTGGTTCCGTTTTATTATCAATCTGATATGTAACATATATAACAAATAGCATTAATTATAAGTCGATAGAACATAAGCTAGTTAAGTGATTGAGTTATATATTTCGACACGAATATAATATAAATATTATCCTGGGAGAATATGTCTCATCCCGATAATAATAAATAATAACAGTAAGTTACCAATTTTCTATAATGATATATATATATTTGCATAAACACTGTATGTCGTTTCTATAACACCCCTTCTTTTTTCGTTGCATATTAGAGGGGATGAAGTAAGGTATCTGACGTCAAGAGAGCCATCGCGCGGTGACAAGCTCACGTTACACTCACTCGTTTGAAGATCAGGTACCGACTCGGTGACCGATTTCGCTCGTGGAAGCGCGAGTTTTATCGTTGGCGGATGCCCCCTCGCGATTTTCGACACTCGTCACCAGTTTCGTTCGCGGACGGCAGCCTTGATGCTGGAACGAAGCAATCGTACGGAATTCCTTACTTGTTCTTCTCAATTGGACTAGACTGGAGCCGACAGGTAGCGTAAAAACAAAACTCGAACATTTCGCTCATTGGAATTATATCACTTTTTTTTACCATTTCAGCGTTCTCTCTTCTTAATCGTTTTTTTTTTTTTAAATTACTAACCTCGTCGGTATACGTGAATTCTTTACTCAAGTACCATAGCATTAAATCATTGAATTTCCTTCGACTCAACGAATTCTTAAGTATATTATTATTATTGTTATTATTATCCATAATCCTTGCCTCTTGCTTAGGACGAATTCCGGTTTACGTTCCCTCTTATTTTCCTTATCTCTTAAGTATATTTCGTAAATCTTGAGTTCTTGAGTATACACGTATACTCATAATAAATAGATTATTGAGTATATTATTTAAAAATGCTTTTCAGTAATTCTAGGATGCCTGTTCATTGATATTTAGGTATAAAAATAAGCTCGATTGCGTTCCGATGTTATGGTGGAGCATTTTTCACGGAAACCGAGGGGGACTTGCTATAATACGGTATTTTTATATGTACATTACCGTGCATAAGTATTTGGACATTACCAAATTATCGCAGATATGTAAAGTATGCTTGAAATGTTACTCCGATCTAATTTCCACTTTTGATTCTATCTCAATAAAAATAAAACAGAAATAATCGGAGGCGAATGAAAATTAGTTCTGCAGGGCAGTTCTACCTAAACTAAGTGATTTTAAACGTGTCCTTTCAATGTTGTTTCTTGCCACGTTTTATATAAAAGTTATTTACAAATAAACAATGCTAGATCTGATAAAATAATGATAAATAATAAATCTATTATATAGATTTTATGAAGTGTCAACTATTCATTGCAGATAAATACGAACCTTGAGTAACGCAGCTATATTCTTTGTTCCAGTTTAAATTTAGCAGACCATTTGATCGCAGTTATTGCAAGAAGCGTAGAGTTAACAGTAAGGGAACATTCTGGTATTATAACGTTGAAAATATAATAAAAATATCGACTCTTTGATCGGATTGCACCAGCTGTCCAGATATTTATATATGGTAGTGTATATTTATGATAACATTATTTTTGACAAACTTTATAGTACAAACGATCATTCGATTTACGAATTAGAACGATAACATGCTTTAAGACATAACGAGATAGAAGGGAGAACAGTTGACTCTGTTACACACTGTACACGATACTCAATTAGGATAAAGAATACACGCAATGAGAATAAAACTGAACTGGTAGGAAAACGAAAAATTTCGATCGTCCATTCGCGGCGGAGAGTATCTTCTGTTTCCGGCTACGTCTTCCGGAAACCCGTCGGCGCGGTCGTGCTGGGTAATTTGAACGAGGTTTAATACCAAAAAGAAAAAAATGTACCGGTGCTCTGCTCAGTAAACAAAAATCGACGAGCAAAGCAAAGATAACGTCTCCACAATAAGTGTTCGCGATTCGATAAGATTGTTCTCCTTGGTCTCTGGTAAAAAAAAAGTTCTTTGAACCAACGCCGGGCGGGACATTAGAGAAATTGGCTTCCTTTCTTAACAAGTTCTGGTTTAAGGTGTGTGAAAATGCCGGATACTAAGGCAATTGCACAGCTGACAATCACAACGTGAGCGGTTGTTCGTTTCGCGGATCATCCGGGGGATAATGATTACAGAACAGACCTGGAGCATGATGCTGGACAGTGATGTCGCGGGCATCAATGAGTAAGTATTCACCCATGCCAATTTCCATTTTGTTTCTCTTACACGCGACAAATAAAAGAAAAAAAAGACAAGAAAGAAAAAAGAAACGAAACTAGAATGAAAAGAAAATATGTACCGTGCAAGAAAGACTTTCAATTGTTTCTTTGTTTAATGCGACACATCATTAACACAATAACACTGTTCGGTAAGTTCCACATTTTGCAGGTGTATCGGCGAGATTTTTTGTGTCTTTTTTCCAATAGTGTAACACACCTTTCGACGTGCTTACACATGCACACACTTGATACTATTTTTCACGAGGACACGATGTTCCTTATTCTTCCTTTTTTTTTGTTTTGATCGCCTGTATGCGGTGGTTTTAATGATACCTGCGATGATGAATCACGATGTACGTGCAAGAATTCACGTGTCTGGATCGATAGTGCTGCGTATTTAAAAATATGTGTGCACTTATTATGATGTATCGTCCATACGTGCTTTGAGGAAACACTATTCTTCGGGTCGTGAGACACGTTTTACAACATATGAATGTTAGTACTAAATATTGTTTTGTATAACATCTTCTATGCGAAGATCGTTTCGGAGGACTTTTTCTGTTTCCACGTATGAAAGAAAAATGATGGAATCAGTTTGGATTTTGTTTTTATACGTATTTTTTTCTTAACTTTATAATTTATGTTTTACACGTGCGACTTATGATTTCAGATCATTTATAGTTCTATTGAAATTTTCAGAATTTGATAATTATCAGAATGGTTTCATAAAGAAGATTTATTTTCTATTTATAAGGAAAAAGATTCTTATTCTTTCTCAATCTTTTGCTATTATTTAATTTGCCCTAAAGCTATCTTCGACTTACTAATATTAAAACAATAATTTTATTTTAGTATAAGTATATTTATTTTTATTTATTACCTTTTTAGTTATTTATTTATTGCGCTTTGTTTCCTTTTTAGTTTTGAACTCGAATATGCATGCACGAGATTCCATTATTTATAAGACATGAATAATATCTATGTGTGTGAAGGATTAAATTGCACTTTGGATGAATATACATAATTCAAAGCCAGCAACTTTTTGTTATGTACAGAATATTACAATGAAGAAATGTGAAATTATTTTGAAGCTCATTTCGAAGAGAGAGATTTAATTCAGATATTAGAAATGTAGTCTGTATTTACGGAATTATTTTTTTTTTATTATCTATCGGTAATATTTTCCAATCAATAACAATAAACTTATTTTTCATTTTGTGAAGGTTCTTCCATAAAATATTGATTTTTGAGAAACAAATATCAATATAACATATAAAACAACAAGTATTAATACAAAAAGACAATTGATGTATTATATAATGTAAAAATATTGAACGTAACATTAATGATCATGTAAAAATATTTGTTAACAACAAAAGTTGTTTACCTACTTATCGTGACCTGCATAAATGTTTTGCAACTACTTTGTTTATACACGGCTCAATATAATTAGGAGATCGTGTACACTTTGTAAAGTATTCAATTTTTTTCATAGCTACGTAAAATATAAATTCGTATACTTGCATATTTATTTTATAGCAATTTGTAAAATTTTCGAGGTACGCAAATAGTATTTTTGTATTATATTTATAGATGTTTCTCGTTAATTTTTACATTAATTATTATTTATCATATTAAATCCTACATACTTTAACGACGAATTTGATAAATCTTTACCTTAAATAAACGGAAATTTCTTATGTAAGGAACTTAATAATTTAAAATATAATATTCCATTTATTTTTAATATTTTATCTATTTTCCAAGCTTGGAATTTGGAAAAGAGCAGCTTTTAAGAATACGATCTTCTAATTACTTTGTGCAATGTACAAAAATGTATACATACGCAATGTGCATTTGGTATGTATTCGTGTGTCAATTTCCTAGATGTCCTAGATGTTCTCGCTAGTATTGCTCGTCTAAGAAAATTAATTTCAGATACCTTTTGACGTCGATAGGTTGAGTATTTCCCCGAGGAAACAATTATGGATCAAGGCTGTGAAGAAACTAACTTCCGAGAGGCTGGGGAGGGAAGGATTGGCGGCCTGGGAGGACCGGAAATCCAACAACGATCCGGAAGTTCCAGACATCAATGAAACAACCGATCCAACCGAGGATGCGGACATTTCTACCGACCCGGACGTGGCTCTTGCTGATCAGCCTGTTGATGCAGAATCTCAAGCGCAGCGAGGTTCGATTATATTTAATATTAATATAATTAATATAATCGAAGGGCTCGTAACGACATCAGCTAATGGTGCATTCTAGTTATCAGAAGCTACACTCACAATATTCTGAAATCGATATTATAATATATGATCTAAGGTTTCGTGTACTTTTCAAATACTTTTGTGAATCACTGTATGTCTTGATTCAACTTCTTCATTTAATTGGATATAATTCTTTTATGATACATTTACAAATGCACTCATAGAAACCATGTAATGCGATGAGCATTTTGTTTAAAACTGTTGAAACGGTTTTTTTTATCTCCTGGGAAAAGACAAACATGGACAAAGGAGATATTTCTTAGCTTTTTTACAAATTTCTCCCGTGTCTTGATTGTCTGGCGAATTATTTAACATGCCACTGTTATTCACACACATGTTATTAATTTATTCTGTGCAATACAGCCTTCAGCTATAAATACGAGTGGATATTTCCAGATGTTTTCAAGAAAGGCGTACTCTATAAGGGAATATTTTGTCCATCGCTTTCGAACAGCTTCCACAGCAAACAGCTCGAGACGTCCTACCTTCATTACTCGAATCGTCAACGGCAGAAATCATTGATCATGCTGAATATCGTCGATCTTAGCTTAAAGGTAAACTGATCCCTAAAGAACGAATAACTTGAATCCTACGAAGTATATTCTGTATTTTGTTTTTTAATTTCTGTCCCATACTATGCATCGGGATTACCAGATTATTCTTATGGCGATATGGCTGTGGGAAAGAGACGAGAACAGCGGCGGCCTGATCGAGTCGTTGTCTTGGGCAATCTGCTGTATGATAGCGAACTTGGTGGTTTGCGTTCTTGGCTGGTGGCGGTGTTTCTCCAATAATTATTTATACTGGGCTTCCATATTTACTTGGTTACTGATCAATTCTCAAGGTGATGACACGTACAAACGTCATGTATAATTTCTATCTTTATCTTTTTTCTTTTCTTCCTTTTCTTTCTGTTCCTGAATAGACGCATTCTTTTCATAGTTGGATATAATAGTCAACGTACGTATAGTGCTGCACATTGCAATGTTCTAATATACATATACACATATAAATATACGTACGTGCTCTCTTGGGAAGATTGTATCTTCGTTTACCGAATAGAGTTTTGCTCCACTGGCTCGTGCGTTGGCGGTCCAGCGAATTGCTTGAATGTTCAGCGAACCGTAGAGAGAGAGAGAGAGAGAGAGAGAGAGAGAGAGAGAGAGAGAGAGAGAGAGAGAGAGAAAGAGAGAGACGGTAGAGCAAACTTATACCTAGGCATGGGTTACTATTGATCGGCGATCCTTTGCGGCTATTTAAGATTAAACGAAACGATCGTTATGTTTCCATAAATGGGTCTACAATCGAGAGTGTCTTTATGTTATCTGCACACCCCCTGTCAATTGCAGGTTTTATAGGAGCTGGTCTAGATTTCTCTAGTCAACAACGTCTTATGTGGTACATTTTGTTTGTCGTGTATGCGCCGTATGCCATGCTGCCGTTACCTTTGAGATGGTGTGTCCTTGCCGGTTACGGGACAGCTTTAACTCACATGGTGATGGCGGGAATAACTTTATTACGAGATCCCACATATGTAAGAATCCTTGGTCTACATTTTAGTTTCTACGAGTTAACACCTCCTACCCATTTCACTTATATAATACTCTTCCGTCAACTTTTTCTTTCTTAGCGCAATCCCAAGTACGCTTCGCAGCTTTCTTTTCGTTAAAGTACGTTTAATTTTGCAATTGCAGCTGCATGATGTCACGTGCATAGTTCGAATGCTAACAACCAACGTCCTTCTTTATCTTGCAATGAATCTAGCTGGCATGTACACTAAGTATTTGACAGACAGAGGACAGAGACAGGCTTTCCTGGAAACCCATAGATCCATGGAAACACGGCAACGAACTCAAAACGAGAATAATCGACAAGAGAAGTTGCTCCTTTCCGGTGAGACATGCTTTAAATTCGTTAATCAAATTCATGAATGATTCCTAGCGCTGTGATTTATCTTACAGTCGACTTAGTTTACAGCTTTGTTCAGAATATAATTTAATATTTCGTTCAACAGTTTTGCAGATTTATTGCAATATATGCATCACCTTTTCAGCAATTTTACAATGTGAATTAATCTATTCGTTTACAGGGGTATTACCGAATTAAATAGAATTAGATTGACATTTTGTTGGAAGATCGATGTTAAATTGAACTCGTTGTTTCACGATTGTTCACACAATTAACACGAACACGAGTTAGAAAGTATATATATATATATATATATATATATATATATATATGTATCATAAATGTATATGGACTGTGTAATTACGTATCGATGCAAAATACGTACGACATGTATTTAAGTATATTTATATATATGTCGAACATGTCAAACGTAGTCTATAAAAACGCATGGGGTTGCGCCGTAGGCATGGGGTTCGTCAGCGCGTGTAACTTGCTCAGCCGAGTGTCAAAAAGGGTCACTAGACACTTTCACCCGATTGCGCCAGATATGTTTTACCGATAGCCTAGCAGTACTTTGCTTTTACGTATTATCGATCTTTCGACGATTATTTGTTTAGGAAGTATAAGTAAAATACAATCAAATAAAATAGAATAAACAATCCCGTCATACTCGTTCGATTAATGCTAGATTATTATATAATTAATTGATGAATGTTTCATTTTGTTTATAGCGTTTTATATTTTGTCGAATAAAAATTATGGTTTCTAACACTTAATCACATTTAATGATTGACGAATTTTATTGTAGTTTTACCAGATTTCGTGGCGAAGGAAATGATCCGTGATATTGCTCGTGAGACTGCACGAGGTGGAACAATCTCCTTTACACCTAATCAATTTCATAGAATATATATCCATCGCTACGAAAATGTGAGCATACTTTTTGCTGACATCAAAGGTTTCACTGGTATGTAATCACATATTTACGATAGTGAACTGCACTAATTTACATCTTTATTTAAAAGTTACTTTTGTACAATGTTTACTATTACAATGGAAAATGGAAATATATGAAAATACAATGGAAAAAGAAATATTAATAATAAGTAACTATTTTTTATTTTTAGGTATACCAAATAAAATTTATTTTCTCGAATGAAACGGTGTGATTGTTTATAAAAATCTATATTTCTTTCTGTATTAGTATTAATTAATTGTCTCTTGTAGTTTGCAGTTATTTCCGTAACTCATGTGTATTAACATCTTTTCAATCAAACTTTTATCTCTATTATTGCTTCGAAGATATCAAAATGGTAAAAATTTTAAATTACGTTATATATCAACATAAATTTTATTCTTAAAAAACATAATTTACATATGTCAATTATTTAAGTGTATTAATTATAATTTTTATTTTGTACATTAATTTCTATTAGCACACACAACGTATATTATAAGATATTAGATATATGTAGTAATTCTTAAAGTACTCTTACAATGTTTCAAATTTAATCTATGATATTCGTCTTTATCACAAAGCTTTGGCCAGCCAATGTAGTGCTCAAGAGCTCGTTAAAGTGTTAAACGACTTGTTCGCTCGTTTCGACAAGCTCTCTGCAGAAAATCATTGCTTGCGTATTAAATTACTTGGGGATTGTTATTATTGCGTTTGCGGACTACCCACTCCTCGAAGCGACCATGCTCATTGCTGCGTCGAAATGGGCTTGCACATGATTAAAGCAATAAGAGATGTGCGGTATACAACAAAGGTAACTAAATTCTGTATAATCTAAAATAATCAAACAATAATTTAAGATATACTATAGATTAGTAAGTTTGAAAGACATAATCTTAACTGTTACAATGCATTTGTGGAATACGCAAATTTCCTTTAAAGTTGATTATAAACTGCAATTTAACAATATAATTGAATTTTGCAATATTTCAAAAATATAAAATAAAGATACACCGTACGTTAAGTGCGTAACTTAAAAAAAAACTGTTCTTCATTTAGGTTGATCTAAATATGAGAATAGGAATTCATAGCGGCTCAGTACTGTGTGGCGTACTTGGACTTCGAAAATGGCAATTCGATGTCTGGTCTTACGATGTAACACTGGCTAATCATCTTGAAAGTGGAGGCATACCAGGGTAAAACTTACTGTGTATCTCTCATTGGATTTAACAAAAGAAGTACACAGAAGGAAAACATGATAAGTCTATATTTGTTGCTTTTCTGATTTTTATATCATTTGGAACCTAAAAGAGAGTACTACAACTTCAATACTCTAAAACTTTAAGTTTCTAACATCCTGAAACTCTGAAACTCCTTTGTGTAATATTTACTGTTGTGTAATAAATTGTGCGAGAACGTTAATAAAGTAAGTAGTCGTAGTAATACAAGGAAAACGTAACATTTCAGGAGGGTGCATATTTCGGAGGATACTTTGAACTGTTTAAATGACGTGTACGAAGTGGAGCCAGGAAACGGAACCGAAAGGGACAATTACTTAAAAGAGAGAAATGTGGTAACGTACTTAATCAAACAGGTGGAACCTTTGAGATGCAGACGTCGATATTCTTCACGACCTAAGATATGGACCGAGGAGGATGCGAGTAAAAGTAAAAAGAGCTTCAAATTGAACAATCCATTAGCTGCAAACAGTAGCGCTCCGAACTCTTCCACGGACGACGATATTGGGGTGGACTGGACGCCAGAAATACCATTCGAAAACGTTAGTATTTAACGACTATTGGAAATTAGTAACGACTTTAAATCGGGAAACACCTTGAGGATCTAGCGTTAGGTTTATTATTTGTATAGTTGAATACTGCGACGTCAGTCACCAATTTGGAGTCAGAATACCTCGAGGAAGAAAATGGATCCGCGAAAAGTAACAAGGTTGCGTCTGCTACATCCGCTGAGAAATTGAAGGCGGCAGGCCTTGAAACTGCAAGTAACAAACGTATGAGATTGGCGAACATAAATGCTTGGACCTTGCGTTACAATGACGAAAGCCTGGAATCAAAGGTGAGATCGATATTAATACATTCTGCGTGTATAAAGTTACTTTCTAATGAGTTCGATCAAATTTAAAAAAATTGAATTCCACGAAATTCAATTAAACTGAACATTAAATTACTTTCGTCAAATTAGCGATCTTCATGCAGATATTGTTTTACGTGTTCGTAGTTCGGCCAATTGCGCGAGGATATGTTTAAATCCAACATGATTTGTTGCTTCGTTGTATGGATATTCATCGCAATTTGTCAAGCAGTGATATTGCCAGAGTAAGCGACTGGTTTTTCATGACTATGTTTTAATAATAATCAAATAATAAACAAATTTATGAATGTTAGAAAAACTGATCATAAAAACTTTGAAAATAAAATACCGATTCGGTTGTTAATGTAGAACAAATAATGAGATAAAGATTATAAAATAAATTAGGATAAAAGATTATAAAATAGGATAATTAACAATGTATTAATTTTGAAATTACTTCATCTTCTTTCTACAGCTGTATTATTCTTTTGGGTTCGCTGCTGTTGACGACGCTCATTCTGGTAGCATCCTCAATTCTGGTGATGGCAGAAGAGTTCAAAACTTTGCCAACATATTTGCAACACGCTTCTTCGATGTTGGTTCACAACAAGCAGCATCGAACGATCTTCATATGTAGCGTAATCAGTCTCATGGCTTTAACATCTATAGTCGGTGTCCTGGCGTGTCCAACATCGATTCGACAATATCCTGAAGCTTTGGAGCTTCAGCAGCAGCCATTAGTGAATCCAACGCTGCAACCAGAACGACTGGTGGCACCGACTGCTGGTCTCGACCAGTTCATCTTGACGTTTCTGGAAGCGGCCCTTCGCGATGAGCCTTCAGAAGAGCAGAAAGACGTTTCTTCGAAAGAAAATCAAACTGCACCGCATGGTTCTAATAACGTTGATATGGAACTGACAAGGATCCTCAATGACAGGGCTAGTCTGGTGAAAGGTCGAGGAAGAAAAGAGTTTTTCAGGTTCTATAGATAAGCGAACAACGCCACCGACTAGTGTTTGGAAGACACTATAGAAGATTTGCTTGTAATCGTAGGGACGAAGACGTCGTTTTGGGGAAAATGCCATCAACACCGGAAACGGAAGTTCAAGCGGAACCTATATATTCGTTGGATTACGATGATGACATCGTTTTGGGGACTACCTGTGTACGACCGGAATACATTGTGTTCACATGGATCTTATGCTTGATTGCGTTAGCCTCTGCACTGAAATTGTATTATTTAGTGAAAACGGCATTGGCCACGATCATCGTGTCCGTTTACGCCGTGCTGATTCTCGTAGTCTGCAAGGACTTTTTTTCGATCCCTGACGAGGAGAAGGATTCGTGAGTCGTGTTTGTCGTCCATGAAAATCTAGTTTATTTTAAATTCTCAGAAACATCACGCTGCTAATTATGCTTTTGCGTTTTTAGAGCGACGATACCCCTCTCGGCACAAATGCTCACGTTTATGTTAGTATTCCTGGTAATGGTTACGTATCATGGTAGATTAGTAGAAGTAACGTCCAGATTAGATTTCCTTTGGAAACAACAAGCTGAGAGGGAGCTAAGTGACATGATTGAATCGCGACATAATAACATGCAGTTGTTGAAGAATATCTTACCTGACCACGTAGCTCATCATTTTTTAACGCAAGAAAGAGCACCAGAGGTAGAACAAATTATGTTTCCGGCTTCTTGGTGAATTTCATAAATATTACAATTTCCTTCTTATATTTTGCAGGAATTGTATTCTCAGTCGCGTGACATAGTTGGAGTGATGTTTGCTAGTGTACCGAATTTCACAGAATTCTATTCAGAAGATGTTAATAAAGGAATGGAGTGTATACGTTTACTGAATGAAATCATTGGTAAGATTAAACATTTTGTATGTTATTGAATACTATATACATTTTGTGCATTTTAATATTTTTAAATTTATCATAAACGCACAAACATCGGTACAAATTAGAGTGACAAATTTGGCGGATCTGCAGATTTAAAAGTATTTGTTGCTTTTAATATAATTTATAATTCAACGATATGAATTTGAAATATCTTTTTCCAGCTGATTTCGACGAACTTCTGGATGAGAATCGGTTTCATTGCATTGAAAAGATAAAGACAGTCGGAGCAACTTACATGGCGGCTTCTGGTCTCAATCCTTGTCAAAATGTAATTCTATATATGGTTCAAATATCTTTACTCATATTCTGCGAAATGCAATAATAAACTATTTCCATCGTCCTGAATAACTTAGTTCTTTTAAAACATTATCCAATATTATTAATTCTTAAATATTTCACTTTTAGGATAATAACAAGGATAACATGGAGCATTTGTGTAGATTAGTGGATTATGCAGTAGCTATGCGACTTCGTCTTGAAGATGTGAATATACACTCGTTTAATAATTTCGACTTAAGAGTGGGTATCAGCTGCGGCCCATTGGTAGGCGGTGTGATCGGTGCTCGAAAACCTGTATTCGATATTTGGGGTAACACTGTAAACTTGGCTTCCCGTATGGACTCTACAGGCGTTATGGGGAAAATACAAGTCCCGCAGGATATTGCTAGGGTAATTGTGCAGCACGTAAAACGAAAATAATTATTCGCTACGCATACAAGTCGTTTATTCAATTTCATATATTTCAATAGTTTTTGGAATCGAGAGGATATCAAACTCAGAAAAGAGGACTTATTGAAGTTAAAGGGAAAGGGACGATGGAGACGTATTTCGTATTGGGCAAAGGAAGTCTACAACAAGAAGGCACGACTAAGCACACAACAAGATGCCGAAGCCTTGCAGCAGTTGTTTATGGTGTCGTTCAAGCACGTCGCAAGCAAATGCGAGCGCTTAGGAGGACATAAGTATTCTATTCACATCAGCTTTTTTTTTTTTGGTTCGTTGGTGCCTATAGTTATGTACAAACGATTCACCTTCGTCAAATTAGCAACTAACTTGTGAGATAAGACTTAAAATGAATGACTACAGTAACTCTTTTATTTTTGAAGACAGAAGAATATTTTTTAGAGATCGTTTAGTTTAGAGGAAAAGATTTTAGTAAATTTATTTTTCTGTGTATTACTTTGTCATCTTAAAATCATCATCGTTTTATTATATCATTAATAATTGTCTGTTACATTCCTTAAGAGAGCAAATTTTATTATTAAGATCGTGACTGTTCTAATTTTAAATTTGTGTTTGGTAATCAAGTATTTTTTTTAGATGTTGTATAAAATCTGTTAATCGTAGAGTAATTTAATAATGAAATATAATTAACAAAGTGAATAGCAAAATAATTTAAATATTCCTGTCTAAAAATATATGTAATATTTCAGTCGAATTAATTAATTAATTGCTAGTTGAAATATTTCTTTTCCTTCTAAATATAAGAGTTATCAGATAATCCATTTTAAGTGACTCATCGACTATTAGAGCTCAAAGGACGACGAACACCTGTAGTTAACATACTACCCAACACACTTTCTTTTTTGTCGGAGTGTTGGATAACATGTTAATTAACGTGTTTTGATAATATTTATTATTATTGACCAGTGTAAATTGTAAATTAACTTTGTTTTGTATTTATAATTGTTAATTTTTCTTTGAATCACTTCCTTCTTCTAACAACTCTATAGAAACATAATTTTTACTTCCATTCCATTATTTAAGAATACTTTATGAGTGTAACGATATTATTTATAAAAGATTATAAAGTAGTCTGTGACCCATTTTATTTTATAAATAGATATATTTCAAGAAGTATTTTGAATTAAATATATAAATACTAAAAAAAAGAACATTGATATTTAAGCAATTTAAGTAAAATTCATTAAAAGTTTATATGATTTTCATTTTTTTTTGAAGAAATCTTAATAACCTCCTCGACTTCTTGCTTCAAAATTTTAACAAATTTCACTATCTTTCTCACCGTTACAGTGATTGTGCTTTTAATTCATTATACTTTTTATTATGTATCTATTTATACCTAGATTGAAACCATTTTATAGAGGATTATTTTATAGAGGATTAAGTTATTTTCCTTAGCTACAAATATAATCACATAAATGTAGCTCTTGTTTCCAGAGAACTGAAATTCTAATGCATCTCTTGCATAGGTGAAAAATAGACTTGGCTGTGCAATCAGTCGACACCAAAAATAGTACCTATCTAAGTGCATTAGGTTTAAAATTTTATATGCTGCTATATGTAGAAATCTTATGATAGATCAGTTTTACGTATTAATGAATTCTTGTACATTTTCCATTTTTTCTGCTTCTATTATATTTCCGTTCTGTATTTATTATAATGAAACAAATTCCAATATCTGTAAATATTAATCCAACATGTGAAGTAAATAACAACAAATCTGAAAATATATGCAATGATATATAAAAAGTATAAACTAAATTATGGAATGACATTGTTGACACAGTAATAAATAAGTTAATAGTTAACAAGTCTAAAGCAATCAGTTCAAACATGTTACACATATCTGTTCCACTTTATAATGAACATGATCAGGAATTGTCACAACGTTTTTGTTAAAGTCGATTCAGTGTGTTTTGAGTCTTGCATGTAGGAAATAAAAAAATCTCGTATAGCAACCACTTCATTTTTTGGGAAAAGTCAATTTAATAATAATTGCAGGGCAGCAGCGTTCGTGTTGATAATCATAATGTACAGCACAGTCGAGCTCTGTGTAACTGTATATTACATTATTATGGTAAACACAATATATTTTAATTAACCGTAATAATAATTCATGATAATAATAGTTGTAATGATAATAATAAGGCTAGCTACAGCATGATCTCCCGCATAAAGAGATCACCCGATCCAACTGTACACTTTTACAACGTACTTCATAATAATAATCTAATTACATTAATTATAATTAGGTAATTATTACAATTTCAACCTAATTAAAAGAATGTTTTGCGACACGTAGGAGGGACCGCACGTCTTGACTTTTCGAGAAATTAATGCAAGAGTCTCCATCGTTTATGTTGCCCCGTTTTTTCTTTTTTTTTTTGTTCACGATAATTGTACACGCTATATCGCGTCAAAAATTTGGAAAATCGTCTGTGTACATTGATTTCTCGAAAACGAAGGTATCATTTTTTTCTTTTAAAAAGTTCTTTTCCATCCTTTTTTTTTTTTCATTTTCTCTCTTTTTCAAGTATAAAGGCACTGTACACGTAAACATACAATATACTATAGAAGAGCGCTATAGGCGGTCCAGATGGGTACTATTTTTTAAACAGTTAAAACGTGCCCGTTTAAAAATATCGATACGATCTTCTTTCATTTCTTTCTTGTTTGTTCCTTTTATTTCCTTTTTTTCCCGTTTTATTCTTCTCATTGTTACGATGCTACGCACTTAAAATAGGGAGCGGTTTCCTTCGATTCTAGCTGCATTGGTCAACGCTATATCTTCTTCGACGCTATATATCTTAAACATTAAGGAAAAATATAGATGACTATTATATCAGAATGTGCAGAACTCACGGTAACTATTTGGGAGGAAATAATTGGTCAATGCGATCAGAAGTTAAGAAAACGCTCCGGTTTAAAGGTGGGATTTGTTTATCACAATTTGGCAGTGAACGTTCTCACGTTTAAAATACAGTTTTACAAGTTTTTAAGCTACGTGAATCGTTATCATCATCATCAACATCTTCTTTTCTTTCCTTTTTTCTTTCTTCCTTTCTTTCTGCTATGGTTTGCTACTTTTCACTTTACAGACATTACAAAATTCGAAAATATTACTTTTTCCCCGCTATTGTTCAGAAAAAATAAATCTTCTTTTTTATGCCTGTTCGTTAACATTCCAACCATCCCGTAAGCATAGAACTCAAAACTCTTCGTACACTGTTTAGCGAAAATATGTTTCAATATGTGTGCTCCTTAATTTTCTGGCTTATCTTCTTTCATTTTCCTCTGCTTTTCGAAGTACGCAATTTTGTATGTGCGCCATTTTTCTGCATTTCAAGTAATTGTTCAAGATAACGAATTCAAGGGGATCTCTCGATTACTTCTGCTCCTGATAATTATATATGGCGTTTGTGCGCAATACTAAATTGCATAATATTTCTCTAAAAAATCACCAATGTTACGATTATTCCTCGAGTAGTCAGTATCAAAATACGAGACTTTGAAAAATCTGCAATAAGTGCAGGATAAACAATTGAGTGATTATTACAAGAATGTACTTAATATACAATTCTGCCCTCAAGTTTTTCTACTGTTCTCCGTTTTAAAAAAAAAATTAGATATTTACAATTACTTACAATTCCATTAAATGATAAGTTAATACAACTACTGCTCGAGTTCTTTCTGGCTTTCCCTCTCAGATTTAATTCATAATTCATTAGACAGATGTATCGATACACCATTTAAATTTGATTAAACAGAAAGGAAACTATTTAGTATGTCAAGATGTATATATATATACTGACTAGTGAATGTAAACTTCCTAAGAACCAATTAAATTATAACTAAAACAAAAATGGTATTTGAAAGCTTACATTAACTTGTCGACTATTTCGAGTAATATACTTTATCGGATCTAATATTTCTTTGTATTTCTTTTCCCTAACTTAAGATATGACATTCTTGCAGGTTGTCATAAAAATCTAGTACATTAAAAAAATGAATTTTCTTTTTCAGATAAATAACCTTCTAGCCTTCCTTATCATGTGATGTTTAAAGTATTTTAAATTAATGTTATTGCAATTCTAATAATAAAGTGCTACTAGAAGTAATACTGCCAATTGTTCAAAGTTGTTATACCAGATTTTCAAATCATCCTGCATAATTCCAACATACTTTTACGAAATATCCAAAAGGGAAAATTGAAGAGAAACCCATCTAAAGAAAAAGATTTTTTCTTATTTCGATCACGTGCCTTTTACGTTCAAAGACATTTACTGCCATCAGGGTTTACCAATATTTAGCCACAACTTTCCGCTTTTATCCTTTACAAATTATTTCATTTGAATTTCATAAAATTACTTTCCACTCCATTACAAGTATTTCATTTGCAGGTAAAAAGATACACATGCGATTGCTAAGAAAAGTACACTTTTCTCAATGTCTTCTTATCTTAAGTCATATTGTGTATGCTGTTTACCTACGAACGAAACTTCACGCTATTCGAAGGATCTAAAACTTTCTAAAATATTAAAGTAACTGCTAACAAACTTGAGCTGCCAGTGCTGTGAACCATTTGTAATAAAACCATCGTTAAACAACGCAATCTCAATATATATCGTTGATAAAATTTTAACATATATATATATATATAAATATATATATATATGAATGTATGTATATATATACTTAAGTATAACATATATATACTCAATTGTCATTTTCATATCATATACATTTCATCATTACAAACTGTATATATTCCGTAAAAGTTATTCTAAACCTTTGAATCATTTGCAATGTAGCATCATTAGATATTATATATATTTACTATAATGTATTGAATTTGCTCAGTATTGCCGATTAACATTCATTGACACATAATAAATGAAAAAAGAATGAGAAAAAAATAATAAAACTCAAATCATATATATATATATATATATATATATATAAAACAACTCGAATTAAATAGTGCAATGTCAAGTAACTTTTATACAATGTCGCACATCTTCAGAGAAAATCATCTTCTCAATTTCGAATACGAACTGGTTTAGATTATCCATAGGTCACAGCAAAACAGGCTTAGCGGTGCACGATGGGACCGTTTTCAGTTTGTTCGTTATTAACTATTGAAGCTCTTGAGCCATTCTGTTTCGATTCATTTCACGTTACCTAATCTTATTTTTTACATTAAATATATTTATACATAATTTAATTAATCGTTAATCAAAGTTGTCAAGTCAGTTCGAAATATTGGCAGAATTCATTGTCATGTACTGCCAATATTACATGCATTGAGATCATTTGAGTGCATGGATTAAAATACTCTTGGACACGAGCTTTTTCAACCCGGAAAAATCTTCATTAATAATCATCGATAGAGCGGGTTAATACATCAGGAAACTAGCATATACCATCGCTGTAAATGATGTAGAAATACACATATATACATGTACAAATGTATATATATGTATACACATATATTGCAATCGAATGGTGCAACATTGAAATTGGTCGCGCGTATAAAAGAAATGCGGTTATCGTTCGTGATTAACTAACTCGGCGGAACTAGTATTTCCTAGGATTTTCAAAAATACATCGTTCTTCGATGATCTTATTACGACCTGTACTATCTACCATTTTTTGCTTTTTTTTTCTCCATTTTCTCTCTCTTTCTCTCCCTCTCTCTCATGCGTTTGTGAAAATACATCTTTTCGGCGGAACGAGAATTGCATTATTTATACACTTGTGGTAGGTAAGAGTTTTCTTTTTTTTTTTTTTTGTTTTCTGGCACGTACATTTGGCGTTACTAGACACCAATGTGAATTGACGAGACTGAGTTGAAGGTACGCTTCTCCTTTGCTTTAAGATACGATTAACTCATTGTTAGACAGGCAGCGTTTCCCAACTTTTTTCTTAACGTTGATCCGATTTTATATTCCGTCCTTAAGTTCGTTAAAATTGTACTAATATTCTATAATTGTGTTACCTTAAATAATAATTAAAATAAGCCATTAGACTATAGCATTCGATCTTTCATGTACCGAATAGATTGTATAAATTGATGGAAGATTTTCTACAATTAAAAATCATTTGAAACAAATTCATTTACAATTAATAAATATTCTTTATCCTTGACTTAATTATGGTAGAAAAATTCAAATTATTTCAGCACATGATTTCCGATATTTAGAATATCACACGTTTCTCTTTTTATTCTGTTTATGAAAATAAACAAAAAATAAATTGAGAAACGCCGTTTTATGAGCTGATCGCAGCATGTTATCGTCCCCTTGTCCTAAAAACGGAGGTTGGTTTATCTTAGAAATTATTATTATAAACAGTATCTTTTACTGTACAAATGTTTTAGAGCCGCTATTTTTTGCTTGACACAATGATTGATTTATTTAAAGCACGATATTCGTCACGAATGTCACTATACTGTTAACGCTTTTTTGCCAAATTATTTGAATTTGCTGCAAAATGTTTAATAATTATTTCCTTAATAAATCTCAATCAGATATTGATCTCATTGAGTTTGGTATAACAACATAATCGTTGCTACGTTGCTAAAAAATCGAATCGTCGTTGGCAGTAGGACATTCGAAACTGTGCTAATATTCCCATGAATTTCATAAAAATCAATAATCGTTTCAATTCGCTTGCATACAAAAATGTACAAGTATGTTTTTTGAGCAGCTTGATGATACTTTACAATTGTATCTTAATTCATAATAATAGTTAACGACAGCTTATCCCTCATCATTGTGGACTTTTACAGTGTAATCCTTTAATATATTCACGATTGGCAGTGAACAATTCCGTGATGTTTCTTTCTCGATTATATGAAAATCTTTTCTAACTTTTCTTTTTGTTATTCGTAAAAATTTCGAAACGTGTAATTTATGAACGATATAAAAAAAAAAGAGAGATTTTCTATCGTTTATGACAAAAATGAATGTTGAATGCTTGTTTTGTAGTTACTTGCCATGATATAAAACTGATAAGGAACACGGTCAAGTTTGATAACTATGTCAAGCATTTCTTATTGCAAAGCTTATGCATATTATCATGGTTGTGTCATTAAAGGATTACAAATGGTGACATTGAGTAATTTATAAGTAAAACGCAGTCTTCTCTCGTTTACTTAATTTCGATTTTCTATACCTGAGAGCTAGAGCAGTGTTTCGCAGATTTTATATGAATTCAATAAAAAATTTTCCGAATATACGTCTCAATTTGTGTATGTAATCGGTGCTAATTAAATTTTAAAGAATTTGAAATTTTCAATTGCTTCATACACGACATGTATTGTGCGTACCTTAAAATTAGCATGGAAATAGATGTTCGACTTATGTAGTTTAACATACAAAATTTTCTGCTCTTCTTCATCTTTTTATAGTAGCTCTCAGGTACTTAAATAAAGCTTATTACAAAGATTCTTTTTAAACACAGATATTGTACTATCTAAGTCACTGTAAAGTGCCTAGGAAGTCCAGATATCTGTGTTGCATGTATTCTCAGGAGGATTGGCTAGACTGAACTGATGAGGGAGTTGTTAGAGAAGTGTGTAAAGTAAATCCGTCATAAACGTCCATTAAATCTCGCATTCTGTATTCTTCTAAGCAAACAAACCCTTCTAAGGATGGGGACTGTTTTCGTGCACAATCCATACAATGTACGACGTGTCGTTTCTCTTGTTCTCTTATGAACAAGATGTTAAACACTTCAATCTGGAAGAAAAGCAAAATTTATAATATTAATCAGTACTTATTAAGCTATTACTTAAATTGGTTGTATCATGTTCACCTTTGTTTTAAGGAAAACATAAGTAAAAATTATGAGTTAATATTATTTAAAATTATCTTACCTCGCATTGTCCGCAGTAATGCGATGCTTCGTTTTTTCCTCGTCCATGAAACCGAACTTCCACACTTTTACTTTTCACAAACTCTAATATTAAGCAACACTGTCTCATTGTCCTTAATAGGCAATTTTTAATTAGTTCAAACAATCTGGGATCTGACACTTTGATATTTCTTGCTAAGTTCCAGGATAAGTGTACCATTGGTACAATAGATTTGAACGACTGCAGTTTATTCCACTCATATCGTTCAATTGCCAGTTGATATTGTCGAGCAGTCAAAGGACCCACGTTCCATGCGATGTTGTTACACCATCCGACAGCTTGAACCCAGTGTACACAACCTACAGAAATAATAGAATTCTTTTTTCTTAGTTACTTTATAGTGAAAACATCTTTACCTTGTTTATTTTTTCATAAAACGAACTAGTTTATTTTAATGGAACTTTAATTAATTAATTTTAATTTCTATGAGATTTCTTTTTATATTTAAGATTTCTTTTTATGAGATTTTTTTATATTTAAGATGAATTGTTTAATATGATTAACATATGGACACTTTGAACTTGATTTGATATCAATAGGATAAAAATGATGAAAAAGAATTTGATTTCACTTGTGCTTTTTTCCAAATTATGGATTACTATGCAATCTATTTAATTAGTTTTAAGCAACTTATAATTATTTGTAATTTGCTTACCCGCATTAACCCAGACAAGATCACCCGGTCTTTGTAAAAACCTATACACAGGAATGTTTTCATCATATAGGTCCTCTAAAGAAGGCCACCAACTACCATGAAGATAATTGATATTATTCCGCTCACAAAGAGAGCAAATTACACCCCAGTATGCATCAGGCACTGCAAACCACTCGCAATCTCCTGGTCCAATATTGATATTAATAGAACAAAAATTGTTGTTTTCCTGGTGGCCAGGTGTTCTGCTACCTGGCACCTATAAAAACAAGTAAAGATGCTCTTTAGGGAAATGTTTCACCATTCAATAAAATGGTTATAAAAGTTTCTTCATATCTAACTTGCAACAATGATTATGAAAATATCGAAGAATGTAACAATATCTTTTTTTGATAAATTCTTTTTGCTTTTCAAACTATCTGCAAAAATATAGAGAGTATCCAAAGTATATTATTCGTTACGATATTTAATACGTAAAACAATCTTCTATATAGATTTCATTTACAACATTATTTTCATAAAAATATAAGTTTACATAAATATATCCACAGTCTAAGATATTATTTAATAATAGTTATGAAAAACAAATTTAAACAAATATTATAGGTACCTTCATATATAATTGGACAGTATTCATGCCTAAAATAACGTGTCCGACATGACTGAGCATATTTCCAGCCGATATGACTCTAGCGAACGCTGGTAATTTCATCAGCTCCTGGAGCTGCGTTTTCCACTTTCTCTCGTCTGATAAATCTACATTGGTCCCAAATCGCAACATCTTTGAACCCGGTCGACCCGCCAATCCAAACGCGTTTTTCTTCCTTCTGACAGCCCCAGTGCTATCTTTTGAGTCTGAATCGGATAGATTCGAGGTATGTATACCTTGAGCCTTCTCCTTTTCCTCCTTTAAACTTTCTTGAAAACTCGACGCCTGGTATTGTGCATATTTCGCGATGGTCGTGTGACTTCTATGACTGATACAACCCCAAACTTTCCTTCCCATTACAGGGTCCCAGTTCTCATCGCTAGTTTGCTGCATTTGCGTTCTCACCTCGATACCATGATCTGGATTCGCCTCTACCAACGTTTTAGTCGAAAAAAGACCAAGGTCCAGCTTCAAAGCAGCTGCCAGGCCACGGATCACAGCTATCGGGTGTTTTAGACAAAACTCTTGAAGTTGAGGACTGAATGCATCCTTCTTATTCTCTAAATAAACGCTAGGAGTGGGGGGTAGGAGTTGTTCCTTAGTTAGCCTCTGACTTGGAGGATCAGGCGGCGTGGGTGGAGGTGAACGATCGCTAAGTATGGAGCAATTCGGTACGCCCTTCAATCCCTGACCTTTGCACGCCTCTACAATAGTTTTGGAATCCATGTCTATACTAAGTTCCTGTTCAGGCTGCGATTCGCACAAGCTTTCCAATTTCAGCACAGGTTCGATCCGAGCGACCGATTCAATTTTATTTGTACTTGACGTCGCCTCGCATTTCACCGTCTCAACTGCTAGAGTTGACGTCTTTGTATTGCTCTTTTCGTACGCCTCGAGCTTGGACGTGGCCGATGGTTGAGTATCCTCTACCTTTTCCAGCTTCACTTCTTTGATCTTGTCCGCGTTCTCCTCAAGGTTCGACGGCGAAAACGGACCTGAACTTAGCGTACCATTGTTTATGATACTCGGCGCCTCTTCCTTCACGTCTAAATCTTCCGATCCGAAATGCTTCAACAGATCCTCCGCTAATGACGTCGCTATGTCCTTCTGGGATAACAGAGCCTGTAATTCCTGATCCGTCACACCCAGATCTTTATTTCCTGCTGAGCCTTCTGGATAATTGCTCGTTGTGGACGATATTTGAGTATAACCCTGGGCAGTGAATTGGTTAGGCTGGTATTGGTTGTATTGGTTGGATGCCAATTGTCTCTGAGGATAGTTTGGATCAGAGGCAGATTTGTAAGGCATTCCTGGCGTCTGGCTGTTCCCAGTCGCTGCCGTGTTGTAACCGACATTGGAGTCTGAGAATCCTGTTTGTAATGCGACAGTTCCACCTTGCTGCAACTGTAACAGGGAGCGATTAATTAAAATATAATATAGTGTAGTATCAGGCGAAAATCCTGAGTAATTAAGAAGGTCTATTCGACCATGGGACTTTACTTGGTAAGGTGGCTGTTAGCGAGTTAACAGTTTTTAGTGTTGCCAGAGAGTTCTTTAGTGTTGCCGGCATTGTCGAGCTTTAGTGTGGCCAGAGGCTTTTAGTGTTTTCAGTGTGGTCAGAGAGTGTTGTCAGCGTTGTCAAGGAGTCTTTTGATATAAATCTTAGCTTTTAATACTAAACCAACCATTGTTGGTCAAATTGATCGTTTTCAAATTTCCAGAAAAATTTAATTTAATTTAATTATCACATCGCTTTATAAGTTATGTCTTTTCATAAAATATACTTGATATATACTTTTCGGTATTTACTTCTAGTTTGCTTTTGTTTTCTAAGAAAAAATTGTATTCTGTCCTGTCTACCGCGGGCGGTTAATTTGACCGGTCGATAAAATATTTTATTTACTCTTCAAATAAATACAATCGGTACAAAGAGAAGGTTATCTTAAGGTTAGATGACAAACAAAATCGGTAACAACAAATAATAACAACTGTTACGCCCATAATCTTGTCATAAACCATAATCCATCCCTCGATCAAAATGGTCACCAGGTGTTAAAACATATCAAATCAGGCCCATAATAATCCTAAGGAACCGGTATAAAATTTAGCATTTTTTACGGTCGATTGTTACGCACATTTTAGAAGGCCCGATGGAATAGTTTGGAAAGAAATAGATGCAAGTTGCAAACCTGGCAGGACATCGGTTCATAATATTTTTAGGGATACGTTAAACGGCAATTATCAACAAGTTCAGATTCATTACTGCGAAAAACTTGCCAAGTAAAATATTGTAAAGATTACAGAACTACGAAAATCTGTTCAAGATGCGGGAAATATGTATGCGGCAAATGTGCATTTGATAATAAGATAATCTGTAAAAAGTACAGCGAAAATGAATAAGATATATCTTTACATAAATGGAAGCGTAATTTTATTTAAGTCTATAATTGAAATGAAACAAAAGTAAATCTGGACGAGATTTTCTGAAAGTTCATCATTTTATATAGATTCAGTTTTAAATTAAACGTTATCTAAGTTAAATCATAAAAACTATTACTTCTTAATCACCGGTTATTATAAACCTTAAGTTCCGCTATAAAATGTGAACGTAAATGTACATAAAACAAAAGGTATAGTACCGGTTGCTGAGGTATTCCATAGTTCTTGATCACACCAGGTTGTCCTAGTTGCGTATGATTGTAGCCTGTGGTAGGATAACCTGGTTGTCCAGGTCGTAAGCCTCTTTGAGTAGCTTGCTGTTGTTGTAACCTAATTTGTTGTTGGTGCTGTTGCATGCATCGGTACTGTTGCTGTAACTGGGCAAGCAAACCCTGTTGTTGTGCCGTTAAACTTCCATGATTTTGTTGAAGAAACTGTAACATCTGTAGTTGCTGAGATGTGAGGTAAAACGGCGGTGGTCTTTGCTGGGAACCTGGAGAGATTGGTTCTTCACCCGGCTGAAAGTACAATTTATTTCATCGGTTAAGACAATCGAACAAGTGTTTTTTTTTTTTTTACTGCATCAATGTATATAACAATGTATGTGTTGTAATATTTAAAAGCATTGTTCTATTAAACAGTATCTTAAGATTTATTTCTAGCGAACTTTGCTTCAGCACAGCTTTTTTAAATTAAAAATTTTTGTCATTTATAGTATCGTTGTTACTACTGACTGAAAGATTTACCTTAAATCTTTTTGTATTAAGATTCTGCCCTTGTCCTTGAGGATAGGGAGGTGGTGGCCCAGCTGGTGTAGCACCATACTTATAACCCGGGCCAGTGGGTGGCTGTTGCTGTTGTTGCTGCCTGCTGGACATCTCAGCACTAATTGGTAGGTTCCAAGCCTCTTCTATAGACGGCAGCTGCCGTCTCCTTAAAAACAGAAACATGACATATTAACAAGACCAATGTTTACATATACACGTTTCTTTTGATAATCGTCCGGTGTTGTGAACGAACCTTCTAAAAAAAAATCTTTCGTGTTCTCCGCTCCTTTTTTCTCTTATATTTCTGTGATTAACTCGCGTGGGCAAAACAAAATTGCATTTTATCTGCAACACGTTCGCACGTGAAGAGTTCCAAATGTTTCTGTGTAGGTTGAGATCGAAGAAGTAAGAACTATCGTTTTTCATAATTTCCAAAATTTTTATTTTTGCAAATAATGAATTTTTGATTAGAATTGAACAGAATCTTGTAGATCCTAAATCCTTGAACATCAAAAACTTATTATTTTTCATTTATTGAATTAAATTATAGTTTCATAACTGTAGATGATACAAAAAAAGAAAGTGGAGGCATTTTGAAGATCTCAAAATCACCACTATTTGTTTTACACAGATCTGTATAATTCCTATACACCAATTGAGTCATACATCATCTGTATCCTCCGCAAGGAAAGTATTAAGACATGCTTAGTTGAAAGTGAATTTTTTCCAAAAATTGTATTGAAAATATATGTATATACACACATTCGCGCGCGCTTGGACACATACACATATATGATTCTTGAGTTTTACACTTATCGGCATTGAAATAACTTCACTCATCCTTTAAGTAACTCCAAGCAATTTCTTCACACCTAAGATAAGATATCAAAAAGGTGAGGTGTATCAGAAAATGATCACATTAAAACTGTCTGATTATCATAATACAGTAACACCTTGTCTATCTAAGCTAATCATCACATATTCCGCTCAGATAATTGAATAACTTTGTTTTCATACGTTGTTACCTATTTATTTTGACTGAATATATGATGAACTAAAGTATTGGATCATCTCATAAGTAATTCTTCGTGTTTGGTTAAAACGATGGCGATAGTAAGAACGTAAAATTAAGAGAGGATATACACCTCTGATATACATATGTATCACAGTAAATGTGTGTATTGCTTATGGGATGATCTAATATCAATTGCACTATAGTATTTTAATTTACATAGTGGTTTTCTGCGATAATATAATATATCTATTATCCTAACACATTAGCTTTACTTTGAGAAAGCAACGTATAAATTACTTTAGTCATATTTCTCAATAATATTACTTGGTCCTCGGTAGCTTAATCAATTGCTCTGATAATCGAGGTCCTACTGTGAATGCAAAAGTCTAAAATTAATCAAAATTTGTGAAACACGATAGAGATAACTTACTTGGTGGTGGTGACGGATGGCATTGGTGCTTGGCTTAGGTGACTTTGTAGAAAGTTGATCCGCTGTTGTAGCGATGGGTTCATCGGGGTGTTACCTCCTGACTTAGCGCCACCCAGGCCCGCCAATGAGCCCGTGCAATTCGGTGTGTTGTTATTACCCCTGTATAAACGAAAACGATTGTCTCGTCATTATTCTATATTTTATCTTTCATGGACAGGTAAGCTTTCAGTCTCTCCCTTCTCTTTATCATTTCTCTTCTTTTATTTTCTCTTTTGCTTTCTTTCATTTTCTCCTTCTTTTCCTTTCTTTTTTCTCTTTTTTGAAATGCTGACCTGTCCTCGACTTACTCATTCTTCTCGTAACATGTAATGCGTGATACGCCATTCAGCAGGGCGCTCATTATGCAGCGTAAAAACTATAGAAGAGGTATAGATAATGAATACATGAATAAAGTGGAAAAAAATTGCGGAGAGACTAGCGAGAGAGATTCGAAATATCCAAAGTATGATCCTTATTATATAACATTCAGTGGATATAGAAATAAATTTCTTCTTACGTTCAATTTGTTGGAATTAAGTTCGCGAAGATACGGATTTACATGAAATCCTGCGATCTGCTTATAAAGTAAAATTTGACGAAGTTTCTCTATAATTGTAACGAGTATAAGCTTCTTGCAACATGCTTTAACCGGCTTTACGTCAAAAATGGGCAGGGATCTTGGAGCAGTTAGCGATCGATGGAAGATCGATTGTCTTGTCTTTTATTTCAACTGAGAAAACGTACATTGATAATACAGTGACAAGATGACGCCGTATAATGAAGTTATAAAGCTTAAGGGGCCGATGTACAGCGAGATATTTGCATAGAGAAGTTGGCCGAAATCGGATTTCGAAAAGTTTGACAAAGATTTAGAATTAAATTTGTGACGCAAGCGTGCTAAATGCAACTATGTACCACTGTTGTTCATATTCGTACGATGATTTTACGATAAAAGTGCACTTTCCGAGATTTAATCTCATTTTGAGTCGATCCCAACAATTTTTATCCATGTGCGTTTCGTTTGAATATTAAAAAAAAATGGTTAATATTTAGAAAATTATGTTGAAATTGGTTTGACAATTGCCGAAGCGCGTTGATTGTTTATTTAATTAAAAAATGTTGAGCTTTGATCATGGGAATATTTTGATGCGTACATTTACCGTGCTTCTGCAAGCCTTTTTTCGTTCGCGTGAATTCAATGACGCGTTTATTTTTAATTCGACAGAGATCAGTGACTTTTTCTTACGGCACGTGATGATCGAGGTAGGGAATTAATTTCAATCAACTTTTCGATATAAATATTCCACTGTACACAGGATATTTAAAGATACGATTTGTTCCAGTGATACGAGATACCCAGTATAGATAATCAGATAATTTATTCATAATTTATTCGATACATTAATACGCTTTCATCGATTATAACATTTCATTAAGAAACAAAGAATAAATCCCTCGCATTAAATCAAATATATTCTAACGAATTTCTCTCTACTTAACACTTAGCCAATCGAATAGGGAGATCTCCCCTCTGTGAAGAACATCGCTGCGTGGCCGAACGGGGAGATCTCCCTTTTTGACTTTTGCAACGCGTTTTCTTTTTTTCCTTTTTGCTATTATCAGTTATTGTTTACCTGGAATTTTTCCTAATTAATTGCGCCACTTTCTCTGCTTTTATTAAGTACAGTGTATAATAAAATACAATTAAAATTAACTAAAAAGTTACATTATCAGTTACGACTAAATAAAGTTGTAATCGAACGATACCACATTGTAGAAAAATATCAAAACGCATTATGAATCTTTAATTTCACGTTCCAATATATTTTTTATACTTTTAATTTGATGTTTTCTACAAACAATACGTGAAATTGTTAAACGAAATCACTAGCGCAAAATATAATTGACCGCTTAAATAATTTGTACGCTTCTTTGTTTTTTTAAGCAGTGAGCGTTAGTATAGTATACCTCGCTGTGACGCGCGCGGTTGGCTAAATGTTAAAGTAATTCTCCTTCTACTCTTTCCCTAAGAATGAAACTGACATATCCTTATTAATTATAGTAAGATAAATATTTCATATAAAAGGAACTGCGATCTCTCGTCATTAGCAGGTAAAGTAAGAAAATTTCTCTCTTCCTAAATATCTTACAAGAAATCTCGAATAAATTATCGAATAAATTGACGTACACTATAGTCATATTAAGCAACTGTTTCTCGTTAAAACGAAATATAGTAGAAAACATGTCAAAGTTTAGTTTCGTAGGAGATGTACAAAGTCGACTAACAACTAACAGTCGTAATAACGAAGCTGACGGTAAAGATTTTACATATACATCACTGTTTTTGGATATTGCATAGCACAGATGCGTTTTAGCCAAAGCATCGTGTTAGCCAACAACATCTCGCTAACTCTTAAAGGATCAGAAGAACAAAATTTCGCTCCATGTGAATTGTAATATTACGCTATTTCAAACGACCTTCTTCTATCTCTATATAAAAACATTAAGTAATAACGAAACCTTCGACTCGATTAACAAATCATTCGATCTATGGCAATAAAAAGGCGTAACGAAGTGAAATTTCGCTCACGACAGCTTGTCCACAGTTTGTCCATCTTATTTAACGATAGAGATTTTAACGATAGCTAATGTAACGTGAACGTTTTAGCGTGTTGGGCCGACAATTTACTTTACCTGGATGCGTTGACGTAACAAGCTAGTGCGTCTTTCGGTTGACTAACGCTTTCGTACAGAATGCCCAGATTAGTCCACGCAGCTGAGTGTGATTTGTCTAACTGTACAGCGCATATATAGGCTTGTAAAGCGTCCATAGGTTGATTCTGCTGTTGATATAGAACGCCTATGCTGCACCACGTGTCGGCGTTCCCTTCTGACTTTTCCACGGAATTTCTGCAATCGACGATGGTTCGTAAGTGACCTGGATTCGTTAAAGCATCGAAGCAGGTGGATGACATTGTTTCGTGTCGCGTGGTTCATCCACTGTCCACGATAGTCGATCTAACATAGGAGCATAAAATTGCTGGAATTTAATACTGGCGCGTTTAACCGAGGAAATCGAACGGACCGCCATTTATCAAGGAATTGCCTACGTTCTTGCGTTGAAGTTAATCCAGCTTAAACGTCGGTAAAACGAAAAAACTACCAAACAGAGGCGAATTAGTCGGTGTTGCCTGAAGAGGCTAAGAGGCTTAAGCGCGTGGCTGATACATCGGCGCGATAATTTCAAGATTCACGCTCTTCGCGTATCGTAAGGACGACGTGCGTTACCTGTAAGCGATAAATGCATCGTGAACTTTTCCAGAAGCGGCGAGGCAACGTCCCAGCAGGTAAAGGCTTTGCCCGCTCTTCGGTTCCGCCTCGATGGACTTTTGCAGACAGTGTATAGCGATTGCTTGTTTCTGCTGTCTCGTTATACCAAGCACCGTGCAGTCAACCACGTGGTACATCCATCCTGCAACGAAAAATCAATGTTCGAACGTTATCATCGCGTAGGTCGTGCGACGGAGGAAAGAAACGTGTTGGTAGAAATTGATCTCTCGTTGTTCGTTTTAACGTCATTTGCAATTACCAACTATGAACTAATATTTGCCACGAAAGGTGTGTTACGGTAGCGTGCGAGAGTCTTGGGCTGCCGTTCGAACGAAAGGTGTCTAGTTCTTACGGACGAACACAAAGATACTCGATATTGCTTTACATCTGTCGTCGCTTGTTGAGAATTCCATTTGTTAAAGTTACTTTTGGTCAGTACGGTTTATGCGACTTTGTTTAGCTCCGTCAGTAGCGGGAACTTCTTCAGGGATTTCGTTAATTAGCTTCTGAATAAATTTATTTTCTACTGTTCCTGCTATTTCAAGCAACTTCTTTACGTCTCTCTCTCTCTCTCTCACTGTTCTGTGCGTGTTTTAAACGACATATTAAATAATTCAGCATGCTATTCGTTATAAATTATTTCTAGAAATGTCGTGAACTAGGAAAAAATTCAAACAAATGTTGAAAGCAACGTGTAGAAGATTCGTTTCTATCTCGTAGCACAATGTGGAAATATTTCTTGAAACTGTAACTAGTCATTGTTATGAAATCATCATTGTACATACTCTTGTCACTGCTCGTTATAATTATAATAGTTACAAGCATTCGTGTACTTTGCTACAATTCGGGCCACGAGGTCGCGAAGTTAATCGGCAACGAGATTATCTCGTGTGTGGTGCGGTGACAAGCGAATTGACAGAATACGAGGAGATAAGGACCTGAAATCTCGTATCGACGCGACTGGAACGAATCTTATCTCTTTTCATAAACATTCCGAGTTTCTTCGCGAATAGAAGATGCATGAAAATTAGCGCAGATACTTGCTTTCGCTTCGAGTTATTTCCCAAACACTCAAACGTACGTACAAATTATTATTCTACTTAACTATTCTAACTTGTTCTGTTATCCCATATAATTATTTCTTCCAAACAAATATGCTCGTATTTGAGAAAAGCTCGTGGCAGGAATATTACGCTAGTTGGCTTTACAAGGAAATACACGTTGAATAATTTTTCAGTCGGTTCACTGCGTTCCTTGGTTTGCTTGTCTCTGTTCCTATACTAAGTCAACGTCGAATTCCCTTCAGCCGATCCAATATCTTCTACGATCTTCTATCTTTATAGCGGATACACTTCACGAACGACGAACTCGGCAGAATCGAAGATCGATGGATGTTTGGCGGCGCGTTAAGCCACCAGATCCAAGGTGCTGCCTCGAAACATGCGATAGAAGGAACTGCAAGTTCAGAGGAAAGCGAGATTGGGAATCGCGTGTGGACGATGATGTGGTGCGTGCGAATGAAAACGAAGAGGAGGGACCGAAGTACCGTTCCTCTCCCTGCTGAGTTTCCTGAGAATTTTGGACGTGTTGTGCTGGCTCGAGGCTAGACGAGTACCGAACTGAATAGATTTTCGCAGGTATAACCTAGGGTAGCCACTTTTACCCCACTCTCCCTTCGAGGCGGTCTCGAATTACAACCCTCTATAAACATAGGCGTAGACGCGATTGTACCCGGTCTCTGTCTTGGGAAAATAGTTCAAACGTTCCTGACGATGTGAGCAACATTTTATATTTGTGCGATGAACGCTACTGAGAAACCGGAGATTTTTCAAACTCGCGAATATGGGCGTGCGTATTGGGAAAATCGCGCTCACAGGAAAAATTACAAATTTTAACGGAATTCTTCCACGCGCGGAGGATGTTCTTCGAATTACTTCGATTCATTTTACCGAAATTTCATACGAAATTACCTTCTTCTGTTAAGATAAAGACGGAGAGATCGTACGTGCGACTTTTATCTCGGGAAAGTAATTCGAACGACCTTACGAATAATCGCGTTCTTTCTAGGTAACAGGGAAAATTGTACGAGAATTAGCGGTGAAGACTCGTTCGAAAGTGTAATTTCTTTAAGAAAGTACACTTTTGCTAAGGAACTGCGAATTGCTAACGCGTGGTTCGTTTCGTGGCAAACATGATACGAACGTTAAATATCTTGCAGATATACAGGATTTGTTCTATGTCTGAGAAAAGTTGCTCGAGAGTCAATAGAGAAATTTTTTTACTTGTTGCTTGAATCGAATCGATGGGAGCACTTCCTTGTGCCAAATATATAATACATTGCTATACATATATTACTGGACGTGTGTTTGAGTAGGTACGCGATACATCTGTGTATACTGTATTCTCAAAGGCAGCTGTTAGAGTTGTAACGGTAAGCCTTTATTTCTCAGCTCCTTCATTCATTATTTTCTGTTCTGCGTGTAGATTTGCGTCGACTACGATGATACACGTTACGAATGGAATAGAATTTTCCGAACAAGATTCTGGATTTTCCCAAGATTGCGGTTCGTTCTATGATTTTATACCTGTTCCTGCAACAAGATTTCGTCGAAATTAATTTTATCTTTTAATACTTCTACGATTCCTCCTTTGGCGGTAAATTGTACTGTCACCGTGTACAGTTGAGTTTCGAAGTCTGTTAATCTCACGTGGTAAAATAACGTTGTTGTATCGTAGCTAATATGATAATAATGTACGTCACGGATTTCTGTCAGAAGATACTTTCAGGATACGCAGCTGAGATTCGAGAAGACACCTTCGTAATAATTCGTTCGTAAAGTGTTCACACGAAAATGATTTTTCACCGTATATTCTGTGATATCTATAGTTGTTTATGTATATTTTTACATTCAATGTTATATATACGAAAATATCAATAACTTATAATATCGTCATTTGCTAATATTAATACGAAGACGATGCTCGAACGTAGATAAATTCGTTTGTCAAATGAAACACCCAGTTTTTGTTAACGAAACGTTGACGAATCTTCCCTTAAGGAAACGATTCAGATTTATATTAACAAAATGACGGACGAACAATAATCGTTCTCGTGTAGCGTCGATCGAGATCACGTTTCCATGTCCGTGACGAAAATGACCAGACACCGGTTCCCAATGCTCGGTCTTAATTATCATAGCGATTCAATGTGACTGAGCATCGCGTATTATACCTTGCAAATTAAATACGTGCCGTGGGAAAACGAGAGTTTCGCAACAAGTAGTTACACAATCATAGAACGCGATGCTAAACGCACGGCGATTCTAAATGGAATTAAGTCGGTCGGTTCATAAACCATCCGGCGAAATTAAAGCGTCTACTGTGTTCTAATTGTCGCTCGCCGTCCATTCATCCATTCAGTTCTGTGTTTTCGTTTCTTCCACCCAGTTACACAATGAATCGCGATATTTCATTTTCACGGTTCTTTTTTCTTCTTTATTATCTATTCGTTTCACGGTTTTCGTACGTTCCGTGTTTCTTCGTTTTTGCCATAGCTACACGCTTTTAACGCGAACTTTACGAGGAAATATTATTCAGTTCTCTTTCATCGGTAGATAAATTTATAAAATATTTTTAGTAGATCGTAAATTTAGTTATCGTTGGTGGGATTTTCTCGTGTATTCTTCTCTTGAAATTCGCTTGATACAATTGATACAATGAATACACCTGATACGATTCATTCCGTTTCATTCGTGTATCGATCTCTTTACAAACGAATTTATTATGCAACTTGTTTTCCTATTTGTTCGACAAACACCATGTGATTTATTTGTTTAACGAGAATTCTTCATCCTTTTCCTTATTTATATAGGATATATTCAGAGACATTTAAACGAGATATTCAATTAAGCAGAGATTAACACTACGACTATCGCACCAGTCAAACTGACTGGTTTTACAATTTTATTATAAAATTCCTATTTTCTTTTTTTATCTATTCAAACACAAAATAATTTTTTATCAAAGCTGCTCATACCAATGGCAGTCAAACTGACTGGTACTAGTCAAAGTGTAAAAGGATCCTGCAATGTGTTTATCGAAGCCCAATTAACCAGTTCCCTCGTTTTGTACAACTTGCCACGCGTTCTTCAAATTCTGACTGCGTGTCGTTCGATATGACGATACATCGGTTATCAGGAAAACTCCAAATCGATCGCTAGATGCTAACACTAGAAATACCACAGCAGTCGAATTGACTGGTTCTACAATTTTATAAATGTGTCAACCCTCCTTTAAGGATAATAATAAATCGATGAATATAAAAATATTCTATTATTAGATATTTTTGAAAAACCAGTCATTTTCACTGGTTTCGGTAGTTCTAGCGTTAACAACGTACGTTAAACGTACATGAAATTTACATATCGATGTCTCGCCATTCTGTTAAATCGAGTATTTAATCTCCTTTTTATAAGAGTTTTATCCTTATTAATATTCCTTCCGATTTTTAATATTAATTTTCAATATATATCGCGTCGTGCGATCAACGTCGATTGAAGTGGTATTAATAACAATATTGTAATCCGTTCCAAATTCGTATCGAATGGAGGTCAGCCAAATTAAAGCGACTATATATTACGTTGTAATTATCGTCCTCGATTCCAGTCATTCAACTTACAATTAGTTTCGTAAACGAATATTTACGGTACTAACTAATTCGTCTAAACGAATTTCACATGTAATTTATAGCACTCGTAATTGCTCGTAAAAGTTCAACTTCTGAATTTTTCATTCGAGAGTCTCCCAATAATCCCTACGGTCTCGAATATTTTGCAACATTTTCTAACATCTTTCAACATTCCATTTTCCATCTTTCGGTTTTTATCTTTCCAGTGTCGATTCGCAAATCTCCGAAATGTAAAAAAAAGAAAAAAAAGAAAAAAAGAAACGGAAGGAGCCGAGACCAGAAGCGGAATACGAAGTACGAAAGAGCCTTAGCAAATAAATTCAACGCTGGAGTATTCCTCTTGAACCCATGAACCTACTTGGAATTATACAAAGGCGAGATTTACGAGAAAAGGCGTTAAATGCAAACAGTCGTAAAACAATTTCCAATTGGCTGCACGTAATTTGCAACATAATTATTTGTATATAATAATAGTCTACTGCGACAAAGATGTTGTATATCTTCGAGGAGGTCAGCGTCCCGGTTCTGGTATTTTATTGACCGATCATTGTCGTTTCGGATAGAAACGTCACTATAAAAGTGCCTTCTCTCGAGCAAACTGCCCCTGCCACGGGTTCTTCGCTTTTTCAGGTATTTTTATTCCTAAGACGCTTGAAATATTCAACCGTCGTCGATGCTTCATTTTCGCGTGCGTCGATCGCGTGTCAAATTTGACGGAATAGCGAAACATCGATCAAACGAAAAGACGAATAACTCGTTGCGCTCTTCGTCGTTCGCGTGCATTCGCGGCGATTCTCTCTTCCGTGGGTTATCGCGTTTCGTTCGTACGTCGAAGTGGGAAAGTTTGGAAAAAATTGCACTACGAATGGAACCTTCGAACGATAGGATGTTGAAGCGGAAAAGCTTGAGGAATTGACTCGAGGGGAGGGACACGATACGTGAGAGGCGTTTAAATGGCGCGTTTCTCAGTTCCTTAAATTGCGAATCGACGATTTTGAAGTTCTGTCAACACGGGGGACCAGTTTATGGCGGGGACGAGAGGAAAAAATCGAGGCTGAAGGAGGAAAGGAAAAGAGGGAAGAAAAAGAAGCAACGTATATCGAACCGGTCCCAACGTGGACACGCGAGAAGCCGTAAACAGGTTGTAAAAGAGTCCTGTACCCTTTGGAACTCGTAAAGGCTCGCACGGACACGTCCACGTAATTTAGTCGAGTGACGCGAGTCGCCACTTACTGCTAAATTAAGCGCTTTAGTGCGTAAAAAGTGTCCGGTATCGATACGATCGAGTTGCAGATTTGATCGACCGGAAAGGTCTAGAAATTTGCATCCAACGCCCTAAGCCACTTTTCATCGAACCATTCGGACCAAAATTTCGGTGTTCAAGCACGGCGAGTTAATAAATCGCTCGCCAATCGACTAAATTGACACTTTGTGCACCGTATGATCTGACAAGCGTATAGCCCGAATCATCGCGTATTTTTGCAGCGTTTGAAAAGATTGGAAAGATCGCTGGAAAGGTTCGTTCCGATTTACGATTTCCATTCGATATACGTTTATCGAATTATCTAGCCAGCGTTGCGTTGCCGTGCAGTCCGCAACCTGTTCACGGACGTGTTCTTAACGCGAACTTCGACTCTGTTACGTTTCTCGGGGAAGAAAAAAACACGGTCGACCCTTCGACGTTGCGTTTAAGTTAGACACAAGTTTACGTTTGCTCGTTCGGTAGTTCATTGCTCCGATACGACAACTTTGTAATTATCATAGGATTGATTCGTCGCGGAAGCCTACTACAGGCTTTTGGCGGAGCTTCGGCTGGCGCTAAACTTCGCCAGACGTGATTATGGTATATTATTATCGGTAAACATACGGCGATTATGGTATTGTATCGTATAAAATGCTCGGGTTCGTTTTGTAAATTTCCAGGCTACGCCATCGTAACCGCGAATTCTCACGTGAGTTATCGACCTGTTTCATCGTGCGGGAGAAAGCGCAACAAATACTTGGAATTCCGGCTTTCCTTGAAATCTCGCGTATCGCCCGCTACTCGCTCGTACTTCCGGATTCTTTTCCTTGCCTTCTTTATTCCCCGTCTTTGTTTCGCTTCGTGTGTAATAAACGCGTTAAGAAGCGAGGAAGGAAGAGACGCGAGATCGAGCCTCGTCACGAAGGCATTTAAATTATCGGGGCGGGATATCGGCTTCGTCTTCCAAGCGTAATTTCCAGATGTCGGAGCCGCGTGCCGATGTAATGGCATTTTATTGCGGCCCTGATGACGTTCGCTTTTTTCGCTGTTCGATATCCAGGCCGCGATCTTACGTACGAATTCGCGTTTTATCGGGATTCGTTCGCGTTATTATTAATAAATTTCAGATAATCAGGTTTCTTTCATCGCTACACTCGTACGACTATCGTCGTAGATGTTAAGATACTTTTTATTTGTACGTCGTTGATCGTTTCGCTTGTCACATATTTTATCTTTTATTTTTCACTTCGGTATTTATCCAATGGGAATCAGAGATACCAAACTAATCGTACGATCTGATCATTGAGAGTTGCGCGAGAGTCGATACAAAATTTAACGAAAGATGAATTTACGATGAATTTGTTCTATCGTGGCTCTAGGTTCGCGATACGAACGAAATCGGAAGGAAGACTTCGATAAATTCAAACGGCACGAAAATCAAGGATAACAAAAATTGCATTGGAAATCGAGTCTCGCGAAATGAAATTAAGGAATTAATAAAATATCCTGCTGGTCGGTTTAGCTTGCAGAAGGCTTACACGCGTGTGCGTACGTTTTCAAAAATCGTTTCTCTTTTATACGTACGTGTGCATTTCCTCGCGCTGAGGTAACACCAACACCAACCTGGACACCAATCCCAGACACCAATCCCGGACACCAATCCCGGTCAAACGACCGGCTTCAAAAATTTAATTTAATCAGACGATATAAGAATTTACATAAGGTTGAGCGAACAAGCGAAGGTACGATATTAAATTAAATTTCAATCGATTTCCGAATTTTCGTTAATATAGGAATTTACATAAAGTTAGACGAGCGAAAGAAACAACAACGAGCGTACGATGTTAAACTGTGCTAACATTCTCCAAACAATATTCCTTTCGACACAAAATCTACCTTCCTCGTACGAAATTTCCGAGCTGCCTCTATGCGTTCTTTTCTTCTCAGACCCGAAATATTTCTCAAATCTTCTTTCGCTCAGCCTTCCCCCGCCCCTCCCGCCAGGTAACCTAATAATTCGGAGGTTGGTCATCGGAACGGTGAAAGCGAGAGTCGTTCTCCCCTCGATGGGTCGAACAAGGATGCTCGCCGTTTCCTTTGAGGCGTTTCTATTCAGCCCTCTTCGCTCCTCTGCGCAACCTTCCGCTTTGCCGAGGGATTTGCAACGCGCAAGTAGGTCAGCACGACGTGCAGCTTGACCTGTATAATGTTTCGGTTCTACCTGCCGTGTCACGTAGCACGTACCACCTCATTAAACGGCAGTCGAGCACGCTCGCAACACACATTTCACGATCCGGCTGCGGAGAGAATTCGGCCTTAATGCATCGCCACTTTGAATATATTTCAACCTTTCTTCCTCGCCTCTTGCGTCCTTCCCCCGGTTTTCATCGGAAAATGGACTATCGTCAAAGGCAGACGACCGCAGTGCGGACGGACGTTACGTCGGTTGGAAAATTTCGAGCATGGCCTTGTTCTATTGGGTTGGCAACTAAGTGATTGAGGATTTTGTGATTAGGTCGTAATGACTTAGGCCGCAATCATTTAGTTGCCAACCCGGTATTTTGCGCGAAAATCTTTCCTTCGTTTGTTCGTTTGAGAAACAGGAATAAGCGTAACTTTTATTCTACTATTAATCAGTTAGAAGCTCGTTGAAACTTCGGAAGGCGCGTAAACTAAAACGTGTGTGGCAGAAGAGGTAAACGACGACGAGTATAGTCGTCGAACACGGACGACTATGCGTGTTTGTTGTAATATAGAATCAGGTTGTAAAGAAACGATGAAATACTTGATCGAGAAGATGTAAATCGACAAACGGAATATTAAAAGCAACAGACGGTAGAACGCAAACACGCGACTCAAATTGAAATTGAACGGTGAACGGAAGAGGATTTGCCGGTTAAACGCTCGTCTAGTAACCGGGCTACGATTCTGTAATTCCACGAGTCGGTGGTCTTCGCCGGCTTAACAACCGCTTTACAATCCGCGCTCTAGCGAGTTAATAACGCGGCTACGAAAGATACAGCGGGCGGTGTGCACGCGTCGCGACGCATCCGCGGATCCTCGCCGAAGATCGAGTTCACCGAGCCGGAATGGAAATTTGGCAGCTCGCCACGGAGACGCGATCGCAAAATAACGGAGAACAGGGACGCGAGAAAATTAGCCTCGAATGGGAGAAAACGTGACCAATTGATGCAAACGAAAAGAGAAACAAAGAAGGAGGAGCAAAGAGAGATGAGTTGAGAAAGGCTGACGGGATAGAGAGGTTGCCACAATCTCGTCTCCTCATCGAATTAGATTCTCTCTTTCTCTCTTGATCTCTCCTCTCTCTCTCTCTCTCTGTCGCTCTTCCAGCTTTCTTCTCTCGCTCGAATACGCACCCTCTCCCTTGTCCCCACTCCGCTGCCAGCGTTCGCTGCCCCGTCTCATCGCCAGGCCACCCCAACCCGGAATAAATCAATACACGTGTCTGCTACTTGCTCGTACACTCGGCTCGGCCCTTAAGCCGAATCGTCGCGAGGAGCTGACAGCTGGCGAGGAGAAAAACGATTCGCGTGCTGGTGATTTTGCGTGGGTATAAAAGGGTTGTAGGGTTAATTACCTTGGCGGAGCACGAGGTTGGCATTTTTGACTGGCGGTATTCGCGTACGGTAGCTACGAAACGTTTTTCTACGTGGTACCATTATTTTCCAATAAAGAGTCCTTTTTCTATATTTTTTTTTTTTTTTTTGGTTTTTTTTTTCAATCGAACGTTCTTTTATCGAACGTTCACAGTCGCTGCGAGAGTAGCGCGCTATAACGATACGTTTAATATGCTCGGAGTTAATCAATTGCTCTATATGCGCTACGGTAGGTAGAATGGCGTGGCAATAGCTTTTTGTTCTAACGGTAAATTCAACGGTATTCGTTAACGTTTATTATTTATAGTTAAGGATGGTCGTGACTCACCTAATTGACGACAAATGTCGGCCTTCAGATGAGAAGGCAGAGTCTTTTCCTTGAGCAATGCCTCGTAATGCTCCTTGGCAAGGCGATATTTCCCTTGGACCTCGTATAAATGGGCTATGTGAAATTTGACTGTAACAATGGAAAAGAAAGACATCGGTTTAATATCGAGTACGTGCGATACGAGTAACGATACGTAGAGCTCGTAATCACCGATTATTTCAGTCGCGTTATTGTCAAATTACGCGACGAATTGTTGATACGATTTTGCAAACTTAACGAAGAATACGCCTGATAAAATATTCGTCGAAAGGAGGAACAACGGACAGGGCGGTTCGAAGCAATAATAATACCGTATCGTGTATTCGCAATTTAATCACGCGCGTATAATAATTCATCGATATTAGCACACTTTGAGTACCGGTAGAATACGAAAACTATGAATAATTAATTAATTCTTTGTACAGCTGCATTTATCAACTATGTAATAGGCTGCTTGGCTTTGCAACGTTATGATGGAAATTTGAATATGTTAAACAAGAGACATGGTGTTTACGCAAATTGCATATTATTGATTATGCGTCATAATTATAACAAATATACATATTGAATGAAAAACGCGATAATTGCATGGTCTGTTTCCATTATGATTTCAATTAGTACACTGGGAAGCTGACATCTCTGATGAGAATTTATTTTTAAATTAATATTCGAATAAAATAAAAAACAGGTATACACGTGTATATAATATAACATTTTCCAATAATTACGAATCAAATTTCCTTGATTAAAGTAACACCGTGGCAATTACGATTCGCCAATGGAATAACACAAAGCGTAGAACGATAATACTTACGTTAAAATTCCAATCTTTCGACGATCCGTCGGTTTTCTATATTTTCGTTTGCGTATTTTAATTTCAACTTGCATTCCTCCCTTTGATCTAACTATAGTATGCAAATACGTACTATCGTTTAGATCGTTGGCAGACACCAAACTGACTTGAAATCTCAATGGGTCGTTGCTTTTATGTTCGCCTCATTTCATAAACACAACTTCGCTTGGCTGAAGAACCAATTTCTCGGTAAACGGAAATGATTCCCCGTGTGCATGGGATCGTGGTAATCGTTTGAATCGTGAATCACTCTTCCGTATGACTCAATTTGAATATTTTATCATCGCTCTTTAATTAGTCTATTAAACCCGTTAAGCGTATGATTAATATCGTTAATTATTATTATCCGTAATGTCCATTAACTTGCACGCTCAGCCATTAAGAATGAAAAAGCTTTTATTATTCTTGCGCCATCTTCTCAGTGATGAAACATAGTCGCGGGTAAAATATTAATTCGCTGCCATAATATTTCGAACAGTAACACGCTGTTGAACGATTAGAATCGATCGCCTACACGAATCAACTTCTCTCATAACATCCAACGTTATTTTCGTTACTCTCTACACTAAATTTAAACTTCAAACAGCAGGACAGAGAACCAGCCGAGTCCCGGTTGACTCATTGCTGGTTCTTGGTAATTCGAAGTGACGCTACGCTACGAGATGAAACACCGACAGGGAAAACTGACGGAGATTCCCGTTATCGCTTAAGATTTAACGTTCTGTTCCACTTCTGTTGCTTGATAAATCGTTACGTAGAATCCAGCCACTACGTACCCCGTACCTACATGCACCACTGATATTTAATATTTAATCGACGATTCGAAATTTATTCCTAATAGCCAGCGCACCCGCAGTCACAGCTTAACCTAACACAGCTTAATTTAACAAACACGATGTTCGGTGTCGAACGGTAAATTCCAACTGCGTTGCAAATACTGCAACTTTAAAAGCTACGTTCGTACGTACGTGTCAATCGAAAACCAACAATTTCAATCTCGAAATGTTATCTGCGAATAAATCGAATAAATCGACCGATTAACGAATCGCATCCAATATTTTCCAAGTTAAACGACCTGCATGAATATTCCATACGAATGAGAAAAATTACCTATTGGTTAATTATTTATCGTAACCGTTTCTTCTCCTTTTTCTTTTCATATCTGCTACGTTATTCGCGATCAATCTGCTTTATTTATTTATTTATTCTATCGGTCCATTTTTCCAATTGTTTTGCAATCTGAATTTAACGGGACGGCGGCGCGTAAAAGACGAAGGAAGAATAAAAGTAAACGAAACTTATACACGGTGCGATAGAAAATGAGAAACAGACAGAGAGAGAGAGAGAGAGAGAGAGAGAGAGAGAAACCGTGGAAACAGTGGCGAGGCATCACGAACGCAACGTTAAATTAAGTGCCAGGCGAATTGAAGAAAAATCGTTAGGGTAAGCGTTTAACGCGTCTTAAATGTCGTCCACTACGCCATACGTGTTATCGTAGGTCATACGTGACACGAGAATCGCTGTATCACGTTGGGAAAAAGGGGGTCAAGTTCGAAGCGGAACGCGAGCAAAAGGTCTGGCATCTAGATGTTGTCAAGACGTGGCGCGCACGTATGTAATAGGCGCTTTTCACGCGGCGAAAGTATCGATTTCATTGTGTCTTTTTAAATAACGGTATTAAAAGCGTGCAGGGGAAAAATCGTCGGAATTATTGCACCATCCGCCGTCCCATAGGAACTTTTCATCCGCTTGCTTTTTTTCATTTCTCCGCAGGTAGATTAATAACTTGCACACTTGATGGATCGATCGAATCCGTTGGAACATTTAACGTCGAATAAATTTGAAAAGCTCGATGGTAAAAAACGATTTGTTTCTCGCGCTCTAGAATGTTTATGTCGATGAACTTTGTTTCAAATAAAATATCATTGTATTTAAGGAAATTGAAACGAACGATCGCGTAGTTTTTTCACCGATTTACAGTGGCTACGAAATTGATTAAAGCATTCATAGATTGATCGATCAAATCCGAGTATATTAGATCGTTTAACGACACCCTCGTTCATCGTTCGACGACGATAAAGAATTTGAAATAAAAATAAAAATAGGAGGAAAAGACCGTTCAATTGGAAAGTAGAGAGTACGTGGCTTTTTTTCGAATGTCGGACAGCAGAACGATCTATTCTCTCAATCTCGGAGATTCCATTTTTAAGAAATTGATCGATCGAAGTTCGTTGACGCGTTCGATGGATTTTTCTGCTGCTGCAAGTTCTCATATTGACATTCGACAACTGCGATATAGAGCACAGAGAATGTAAATCTAGAGTGATCGACTGCACGAGTTTAATGACTTTTTGCATCAATCGACAAGTTGGAGTGAAAGTGGTTCGCATAACCCGATATCCAAGAGAACGAGATCTCGACGGCTTTTAATTTTTAAGATGCCGCAAAGCTCGTCCTCTCTTTAATGAGGCGTCCATGAAAAGCGAGAGTTCCGTGAAAAGTGAAAGTCTCCATGTATTTTAACAAAAATTACCTTCTTTCGCTATAACGATACGCTTTCTGGAAAGCGGATTTCTGTAACGAATTAAATCGATCTGAATAAGACATTTCTCCCTCAAAAGCTGCACATTCCCGATGGCTTTCGTCGCACAAGTTCTTCGATTATCGCGACATATCTCGAGTATCGTTTCGAACCGTCAGAAAGACGTTTTGCAAGACGATTAAATAAATCAAAATCTTTATTACAATTATCCTTTGTACTCGTGATTCACGATAGTCGAGCCTCGACATTCGCAACTTCTTGTACGAGTATCGTGTTAGTGTGCGAAGAGGAAGGAAGGCGGTACGAGGAAGCCAACATATGGTATGGGAGTAAGATTTCGGGAGTAAAAATGCGCGGTTTACGGTGGGCAGCTGTTCCGCGTGAATTATGTTTTTTTGGAAGGTGGGAGACGCGTAGGCGATCGTAAAAGGGGACGAAGAAAACCGAGAACTACTTACTTTCAAGCTTGGAAAAGGAGGCAGGTGTCGTGGCATCGATCAGAGCGAGTGTCAGGTGCTTCAAGGCGGCGTCAAAGTCAGCGTGGACCTTCAGCATTAAGCCGAGCCGTAGGTGAACCTCGCAGGCTCGTGGAAATCCTGGTTCCACCCATAGCACCTGCTGGAATGCTTTCACGGCCCTGCAATAATAACGATCGAATACAATTTCAATCGAATAAATAACAATTACCGTTCTATTGCATCAACCTATCCGTTGATCGACACACCGTGAGACACTGTTTATTCCGTTACAGTTTCCCGAAATTCGCGATCTTCGTCGATGCTAGTATAATACGTTATTTGTCTTGTCCATTTATTTTTCACGGTCCATCTTCTTCGAGTTAAGTTTCCCGATTTTTAGTCACAGTTTTCTTCCACTTGCCACTTTTATCGTTTGCTCGCAACTATCAAGAAACTTTCGCATCTGTCGTATTTAACATTTACGCTTAAAAACTACCACTCATACTCGACCTTGGAACGTACCTTTCGCGTTCCTTAGTTTCTTATCTATGCTTTTTACTATTCGTATCCTCGAAGAGGTCGAGTCTCAACGACGCGTACAAATTCACACGGAAATATCAAGTAGGAAATATCTTACAGTAAAGCGTAAAAGATGTAAGACTGGTGATACAAAACTATAAGTATACGTGTACGACTATAGTATAAAACTATTCGCTAATCTTTGGCCCTTCTTCTCCGTTCTCCCTTTCTTTTTCTCTCTTGTTCTGCTTTCTCTTTACTAGCCATCGCTTCTTCCTTCTCAATTCCCCTCGGGATCTCGAGATCTCCCCGGATCTCGTGCCTTCAGGACAACCTCCGCTGCGTCTACCTTCGTTATGAATATAATCGTATGTATAATATTCGTAGGAACACTGAAACAACTGGTCGAGGACAGGAGCGTAACATTAGAGGGAATCACAGAAGCGATGGAAGAGACGCAGGAGAGATAATGGAAATGGAATACGGAGCAGGAGCGTTGTCGACCAGAGATCGGAGAACAGTTAGGTTTCCTATGGAAGAGGAAGCCTAAGGGAGAGGGAGTGTGCAATAAAAATATAAGATCGAATCGAAGCAATTAAGTATAGAGTACAATTAAGAGTAAGTTCAAGCATAAATGTGATGATCCATATCGTGATCGAAGGTTGACAGTGTGAACGAGAGAAATCTACACGTGTAGATCGATCACATTTTCTAGCAAGTAAAAACGAATAATAATCTTGATACTATTAATTATATCGGTAAATGTTTTGGGACGAAAGGTGAATAGTTTCGAAGGAGGTGCATCGCGTTTTCCTGTTGTTCGTCTTTTCGTAGATGGCCGCGTAAAGATCGCGTGGACTTTGTCTTTCTAAACGCGATCGTACGTATCCTTTAGTAGGTTGATCGACGCGGCTCAACATTCTTTACGGAAGATTATTTCCTGCTTCAAGGAACGTCAAAGAACCATTGGTCCAGCGGATATTTCAATTTTCAGCTTGTAAAGCTTTCTTATTGCGTTACGAATATAAAACATTCAGATTTCTCGTAAATGCGTACAAAAATCCGTAGTCAGGCTATTACACTTGGCGTAATCTTCTAGTGAATCGCGAGGAATAACCGTTTTCGAAAGTGGGTCTCGGCCCAGTAATAGTTGGCGAAGCTGTAGACCGAACGACTACTCGATAAAAATCGTGGCTCGTTAAAAATTCATTGTTAAGAAACAGGTTGACGCGAGGGACTTTGTCGCGTAATCGCGTGCATCGTGCGCGTGCACGAGGATGAACAGGAAGTGGCTGGTGGTATTCTGGCTTGTCACGCGACAACCGCGTCTGGGGTTGCAACGATAACCATAGGGACGGTCGATGGACAAGCAACAATAACGATCGTGCAGTTGCAAATGACACGGTGCGTGTGTTCAGTCGGTCGAGACACGCTGTGAACCGAACGAACCCGACCTGATTCGACGCTGAGAAAGAAAGTCGCGAATCAACGCTTGCTGATGACGATTGCTGCGACGATAAACAGACTTACCAAAAGGCATGTTTTCAAGAGGAAGCTCAAGACGATTTTTCCACTGAAACTTTTGTCTTCTAGTTCTAGACGAAGAATCGATCGATGTAAAAGAAGCTTGCGAAAGTATCACTTCTCTTATAAAAAGACAGTCTTTCGATGGTTTTTTTTTTTGTGTAAAATTATTTCGTGCGATATTTCGCACAATATTTTCTACCAGACAGTTACCAGTTAATTATTTCGTACGTTTCAAATGATTGATTATTTTTCTTGCGTATCTTCGTACTACGTTAAAAGCCGACTTCGGTAATGCAACAGCGCGTGTATCGTTCCTGATATATGATGAAATCTATTTCCTTTTATTTATTTATTTTCCATCTGTACACGTACGTGTCTGTAGATATATACGAATCTTACGATAACATCTACATGACGTATAAATCTTATCTGACACGTAATAATAGTTTAATCGATTGTAACACAGTAATAGGAATTTAATTGATTTCTGAATTAGCAGTTACAACTGTTACTTAGAGATTGACAAAAAATCTTTGTATATAATTCATTTCTTTACTTCTGTCTTTCACAAACGTATATTCTCTTTATTAACAGAAATACGAATTTGCATAAAAATCCGCGATCCGATAATTACGATAATTACAAGTTAAATCAAGTCGAATTTAATGCCTAAGAAGTCTCTCTCTCTCTCTATTTATAAGCTGGTCACATTGTTATCGCGATTGTTCTCACCACGAACAATGAATCATCGGCTTTAACGAACCGTTCGGCTAGTGTCAAACTGGAATTCCAAGTCGTGCGATGTCGGTCGTCGTCATTTTGTTTCGGCTTTTAGAGTCGCTGGACGAAAGCCAGCGTTAAATCGACGTACGCGGATTGAGTAATACTCTGCTCGGTGTCACATGAAACAGGATCGCATATATCTATCGGATGTGCCAGTGAATCGTACTTTTCATCGAGTTGCACTTTTTACGATAGAAATTTATGCCAATAGAAATAGGCCGATAGCGTAACGGATCTGCTACTAATGTCAGAATTTAAACCGTTACTGTTACGAGTTTAGATCGAGAAGTTTGCGAAATGACAATGACGAAACAACGAATAAAGCAACTGCTACCTACGGAAACTTTTCACATTGACCTGATTTACGTATAGATACGAGTATAGACGACGACGTATCATTGTACGAATCGTCACATACGTATGAGTTAAAAAAACAAAGCCAAATTCGTTCACCAACGTGCGATCCTATAATAACGCGATAGATGTTACACGGACGTTGGAAAAATTACGATAACCGATCACGTCAAAAATGATCTTGCAACGTATCGCGTCATTACACTCGGAAGAGTTAAAAAATTATTATCATTAAGAATTAAATTCCGTATCGGTATAATGCATATCACACCGACGTTAGAGAAGTTACGGTAACCGAACAGGATCTTTGGAAAAATGATCTCTTGCAATCTACCGTCCCATTATATAGCTGGAACGAGTTAAAGAAAGAGAGTTATACGACGATAGATCTCATAGTGACGTTAGAAAAATGACCGACCTTCTCGAAAGTTATCCTGGAACCTGTTACAGAAGCCCGCTACTCCAAAGAGAGGTGAAAAAGCGAAGCGTGCAGAGACGTCGTACACGATGCGATAAAGCAAGAGACAGACACCATTGTTTCATCGCTGACAAAAAGACCGAAGCCGGAGAAGGAGGAATGGAAGTAACGGGAAGATTAATTCCGCGGCTAGCACGACGACGACAAATTAATCGAAGCTCGACCGTCGTTCCTCCCTGGCTGCCGATGAGAAGTAGAACGACCGAGATAAAAAAGAAAAAAAGAAAAGAAAGAAAATATAAAACGGAGAAAAAATAAAGAGAATGAGAAGTACGAGATGGAAGCGGGGAAGGCAAAGAGATCGGTCGGTTGCCTTGGCGTAAAGGCGGTAGTAAATTCATTCACGAGAAGCTATTCATTCATCGTTTCATTCACTTCGCGTTTCCTTTCGGGGTTCGTTGTCTTCGGCAATGAGTCACTGTTACACGCGGTCGGCTGGCTGTGTGGGAGAGACAGAAATGTCACTGACTCGACAGTGTTGCGAAATATGCTCGCGAGAAACGTTCGATATCTACCGGCAACGAAAGCACGACGGATGGGAACGAAAGTCGTTGCCAGCCTTTCGTAGGCCGCGCGCCACTTTTGAATTTCGCGCGCTTGTAAATTCAGCTTGGAATTCTGACTCGGTCGTCGTCGGCCGACGTTGTACAAATTGAAAATCGTTTGGCAGGCTACGAAGTACGTAAGAATAAGAACTAAATAATAGAAGCTGAGCTAATTGATCGGCGATTAATTGATTCTACGTAAAAAATTCAATTGTTCTCAGATTTCATCGAAAGGAACATTTCTCGTCGCCTTCGATTTTCCTCTTCAATCTAAATTACGATACGACTATCTTCATTTTGTTCTCAACGTTATGAAACATCTAAAGATAGCGTGGAGTCTGTAATTTTTCACGCGCTGTATCTGTAAAATAAAAATAAGCTTTCCGCAAGAAACGCTAAGGGCAACGTAAAAGATACGAATTTTGAAATTTTGAAACGGCTGAGACTTACGTGTTAGAAATTATTCGAACGCTGATATCTGGATTTTATAAATATCATCGACGTCGTTACGTCTTACGCCAAGCCACCAGAATCCTTTCGACTCTGCAAGACTAGAAGAAGCGGAATCGATCCGCGACCGATGACCTATCTCAACCATGATGAAACAGAAACGAAAACCGATACTGTTTCTGTCAAGTCGATGTCGTTGTTTGTTGGCCGCTCTGCCATTGACCTGGGTGTATTTATAGGTTGAAACATCGATTCACCCGGCGTGGAACAGCTTGTACCCGGCCGTGGCTGTCCAACGTTGATATTCATCATCCGGATCGAAAAAAATACAGATCGATAAATCGAGCAGCAACCGTAACAATCGTGCTATACTTTTCACGTTTTACGAGCGACATCGTGTTTTAACACTGTGGTAAACGCAGCTGGAGATAAATTCTAACCCTTTCGACACGCTCGCGCTATTTAATGGACAAACATAAACAATCTGTACTGACAAATGTATTTAGCCACGTATTTCATAGGTTTTTTTTTACTGTCATTTTATTTGTTTTACGCGTAGCAAATTCTTACGCTTAACGAGGATTATGATATATAAGGCACAGGATGAAATTGAAACGATATCGATCGTATTATTTCAAGCGAAATATCGAGTTTATAATTCTGCAATTATAATTATAATCGAAGAAGTCAATTAAAATATACAAACTTACTCGTTATTTCGTTCGTTACTAATTTCCCGTATTTCTGTTTCATTTCTAGATTCGCTATCGACAAGTGTTTATTTCAATATATACCAATTTATCTTATTAAATGTATTTCCTTATCGTTACATCTTAGGTGGGAAAGAAAACTTATCGAATAATGAGACATTGATTTTTCCTGTAATAATCGCTATCGATGTAAGTTAAAATCGTCAGACGAGCGATCGATTGCTTTTAAACGCAAAGAAATCGCGTTTTACGACGTAGATTGGAAATATTATCGAAATAAATATTTTTCTTTTCTCTTTTTTTTTTTGTAAAATATACGTACGTTTGGTTTTTCTACGACTTGCGACGCTGCTATATATCAACGAAGAAACATTATTTTCTCGGACACCGATGTAAACGAGAATAAAATTACTATAAAGTATTTTATTTATTTACCTTCGGTCTGTTTAATTATTCCCCTTCTTCGAATTACCGTTTCGAAATCGAACTTTGTAGCTAAGCGTAATCCTACGAACTAACTGTGCTACTATTTTGTAAAAACAGAAGAGTTGTATGTCAAGAGATAAAGTTTAAGATAAAGTAAGGTAGTTGCGGACAAAGTGGCTATAAATATACAAGATAAAAACTACTTTAGTAATCTCTGTGAAAACATTTAAAGTATCTAATCGCAACGATGTAGCAATTTCTATATTTTTATAATACATTATCCACAGAGACTCTTTTTAAATCGCTACTCCTTACTGTTTACTTGTAACGACGGAGTTCGATCGCAGTAAGATTTTATTCTTCCATCGAAATTCGCAACGTTATCGTCCTATCATCTTCTTCATATTGAGAAGACGAAAACTTTCGTAATTTACGTAATTTTATCCCAAGGTTTCTTTAGCCAACGAATTTCTCATATTTCATCCACAGGTACGTTAACGATAATTTCGTTAGTAGACACGTTGATAGAAATAATATCGCGATCAGGGTCCTTCTCCTTCGATAAATCCGACAGATTCGATAGATGTGCTTCCAAGTAGATTTCCACGACCAAATATACGAGAAGAATAGATGATCGCGTAAAATGATCGTACATGAAATTATTCTTTGTCGCGAATGACGAGATAGAAACGAACAGCTGATTCAGAATCCGTAGAATCACGTAGGAATTCATTTTTTATCGTTTCTTCTTAACGATCCCACTGAATCTCCTCTGTTCTTTCAACTTCCTATTCTCGGATCTCCGGTTCTTCTTAACACTTTGACCGCCACGTCGAAATCTCAGGTTTCGCTGAGCACGCCACGGAAGTATTTTTATTATTCAAAGCATATAGTGGCAAAATAATAATAAATCGACGATGTAAGACAACATTCTTCCCCGATGTTTATCTTATTGGCGTCTTGATAACAGTCGATAGCGACATATTGTAACGAGGCTTCGTTTATATCAACAAACCATTCGCACTCGTTGTTTCGTCGTAAGCAAAACCTGCGGAATATATCGTTGAAACGTGTAGAAGATATTAGTATTTTCCCATTCTATACATATAATAGTAAGGTACGTTCACGCTTGTAACTTCAATTATACGATTATAAAGCAGCGTTTACGATTATTTTCTAAGCCGTGTTTAGAATAATATATCACCCCTCAAAGATATGGATGCAAACACAGTGCACCGTTGTTAGACGCAAGATTTGTATCTCAAAGTATCTTCTATTTATCGGTTGTATTCAAAATGCCCTAACCGTCGATTGTCATTCAATTTTTACAATTGTAAGAAGTTTAAGCGCTCCCGGTCACCAGTGAGCACCGTGGAGTCACAGGAGAAACCGTGGCCGTGGTCGTATATGACCAACGTGGCAATCAAAGTGTTAATAATTTCACGAATTCGGCCTAACCTACCGCAAAATAGCCGTACGCGTCGCAGCAATTCAGAGCAAAGAGGTTCACGATCGACTCTCGACTTGGCCAGCCAACGCCGTTCTGCGAGCAAGAGTGGCACTTTCGAACAAAAAACGTAAGCTGATTGAAATGGAATGTAAATGAAGCGATTAAAGCCGCGCGACGGGGTCGCAAGTGGACGTATTATGGTCTCGGTATCTTTGCTAGAATCGCAAGGATCCTCTCTTTAGTTATCGTAGATAGAAGCCGGTGCATTTCGGATTTCCTGCTGCCGGCTGTTTCGTGCGTCGAACGCGTGTAAAAGCGTGGCCAATGCTGCGCGTCGCGACGCAGCAGCCACGAAGGGTGCATTTTAATGCACCCTCGAGCCTGGCAAGCCGCTTTAGCACCTCGTAAATTAATTAACGTTGGTATGACCTATTAATGGCCGCTTTGTCGACAAGGCTCGCGACGTCGGACAAGATGATACACCGGCTTTCTTTGCGACTCTGTGCGACTTTTACGATTACCATTTTTGTTCCGTTGATTTATTTGAGTCGTCATGGATATCGAGAGGAACGTAAGTCTAAGGAGCAGATTAAAATTCCAAAATCCTGTGTAAACACGTTAACGTCCCAAGACTAATTCGCTAAAAATAGAACGAGAAAATAGTAATAGAACGTAATGGTTTCAGAATAGGCGGAATTTCTAGCGTAGACTTGCAATAGTCCACGTAGTAACTGAATGTTGTAATATAGAATTAAGTTGTAACGAAGGGACCGTTTCATTTTTGAATTTCATTGCCGGCGGGGTTCGTCGTAACGCGAGATGTTGCTGTTGCTTCGTGACGAGTACACTCGTCGTAAGTAGCTGACTGGCCGATAACAGCGTAGAAATAAATCATGGAACGACGAGTGAGAAGATGGAAATCCAATGAACTATTATTGTTAATAATAATAATAATAATAATAATATCAGGTGAAGCAAATTAAATGGAATAAAATTGGAGGAAAAAAAGGAATCGCGCGAATGACAATGGAATTTAAAAAGGAAACGGATCACACGATTTTCTAATATTTGCAACATTCTGGATGAACAATGACGTAGGTTTTTTTAAAACGTAACAACGAATTCCACGTACACGTTGTTTACGAGGCGAGCCTAATACGTATATACGCGATTATTATCTCGCACAAACGCCAACAATGAGACGCAAAAACACGTTACATTCTCGTTCAGGGTATAATATATGGACCTTCGTGTTCGCGTTACATATTACGTATCGTTGTCAGTTGCTTTGTAACCCGGCCATTCTTACGCAATAATAGCGCCATTCTCCCTCCGCAGGATCGTACGAATGTCCTTATACCGTGCAACATAGCATTTCGACACCCACACGACAAATGTAATTTTCCTAGCGTTGGATGCAATAGAGAAACTTGCTTTTCTCTTTCATAAAGTTGAAAGCTGTTGTCGCTTCCTTTTTCGCGACTACCTTTAGCGTCGTCGTTATTATTCGTAAGGATTTTATCACAGTTTTTAGAGTGGACGGATTACGATAGATGGAAGTTAGGTCGATAATATTATCGTTATGATTTCGAAGAATTTATTCTTGGAAAATGTTGCTTCTATACAGAAAGATTTATTCCTTAACCAGTTACCTGTTCTTCGCGAGTATACTCGTCGTCGCTTACTTCTTCCACACGCTTTTCAAAGAGATCGCAACAGTTAACTTCGACAATCGTCGAGATGAGCGATCGAAAAATTCACGAAACGTGAAGCTGATATCGTTTCGATTTCTAAAAATCTGTCTCTCTCGCGACGTCTTTCGTAGCAGGGAAAATTCTAGCGAAAATAAAATCTACGCTTTACATCGTGTACATTCACGATCGACGAAAGATAAAGTCTGCTTGTATTTCTGAAAGCAACAGAGAAAAATATAATCGATAATCGAGATTACGTATTAATCCAGCCTAAGCGATACGAACACCGATCTCCCATCCACGTCCAACCTGATACGCTCGAATATCGTTGAGCAACCATATAACGCAATTTATGCTAATCGTTTGTATCTTGAAAAAACGGCGCGGTGAAATAAAAGGGTTAACAGAAACCACATCGCCGTGGCAAAGCTAAGCACGTCCGTGTCCCACAGACCGTGTTAACACGTATCGCGTTAAATCTCGTCCGACGATTCGCGCAAGTTCTTGTTTACCTGGCTTGTAACCCTTGTCAGCGTTTCGTACAGCGCTCGTTATAATAGTACTCTCGCGATTCTTAGCGATAGGCAGAGCTTTATGGTGTCACGGAATTGCCCGCCCACGTGTTCGACAGAGACTAAACTGGCCAGCCCAATCGAACGAAATCACGATTTATTGGTTTCGCCTCTGGAGAATATTCGAAACGTTCACCGATTTTATTGCTAAATAATACCGTGGCGTTGTATCCATACGAACGAGGATATAAATGATTTTTCTCTTCGTTGCTTTTTGAAAGTAACAAGAGTTTTAAATGTATCGCGCTTTTCGCTATATACAGCGGCTGCGAGATGCATTTGCACGATATCCGTTAGGTCGCGGATGTTTGCACGTTTATGAGAGATACCAAAAATACGAAGATGCACGGAGCGTAGAGAACGCGTCGAATACGCGAGGATACGTAAATTATTCAAAGTATCGTCTCGTGATCTCTCGTAGGTGAAATTTCGTTTAGGTTCCTATTTTTTCGTTACGCTCATAACGATATGAATTTGCATAAAAGTACAAACTGTAATTGCGGCGAACGTGTATGGCAATCGATAGATCTCGGATGTTTATGCGAATTGGTATTCTTAGAAATAAGAAATAATCCTAAATAAAAAAGATGGTAAGATGACAAAGATTGTGATTTTTGTGAAATACTTGTACAGAATACTGTACTCGGAGTATTTGGTATATCTTTGCATTGTTATGTACGTTTCCGCGTCTTCAAATTTCTCGTAAACGCATAAAAACCTGTAGACTATCAATGTTCTTCGAACGTGCGTCAGGCAAACGCGTATATCTAACGAAAAAGAATCGAAAGGAAAGATAGTATCGATTAATTTGCAATCTATTGAGTTTGAGGATTGTATTAAAAGACAGGAAATGTGACTTGTCGCGTTTTTCGTCACGTGTTCTTCGATCGGAAACACGTTTGTTCGCGAGCAAGTCTCGCTGAAGACTCTCCCTTGGTTAATCGTCTTCGATCTGTCTTCGAACGAGGTCAAGTTCACGAATCTATATTTTTGGTACGACGATTGACACGAAATCAATGATTCGCGAAAGCCCTTGAGAGTTATTATGTATGTTCTCCGAAACCGTATAACTGGGTTGTTAACACATTCTTCGACGCAACATTGGTAATAAAATTAGATTTGTACAAAATTAGAATCGCAGCTTCCACGACTCCTTTAGCACGTTTCATGGATACTCTGATGTTCGACTCGAAGACAGGAGTCGAACGTTATAAATCGAATACAGCAACGATCGACTCGCTGATGGAAAAAACGAGGCTGTAACATGGTACGTTAATAAATGCATTTTCCTATCGTAACACAGAGTAGAATGTGATAATTCTAAAACTTCTATCGCAAATTCAACGATTCATTGCGATAATTTTTTTTTTATTCTTTAGGTTTCTAGAATTTCCATATATCTTTACGATATGCGTTAGTACAGCGAATATTATTTAAAGCCACGATATAATGAATTTTAAAAATACACTTTAAAATAATTTAAAACGTCGTCGTTAACGTGGAAAAGAGGAGAAAGGACAGTAAGGAAAAAAAAAGGTACTGCACGTCGAATAAAGTAATAACTCGGTGACCTAAAAAATCAAATCTCTGACCTTTTTCGTCGTGTGTGCGCGCCTGGAATTTATCAGCAAACGTTTAATTGCAAAAATAACGCTCTTTTTTTCAAGGGGCCATGAGGTATCGCGGAGAGAGCGTAGGCGCGGATGCACAGGATATAAAAGCAGTGGCGCGTTATGCTGCGCTCTGAAAAAAAGAGATAATAAATGTGTATCATTCAGAGAGCTCACGAGGTAGAATGAACCCATACCACGGATTTATATATGTCGTATATACCTTTCTTTCCTTCTTTTTCTCCTCTTTCTCTCTTTCTCTCTCTCTCTCTTTCTCTCTCTCCCTATTCGGTTATGCAACTGTTTTTAATCCCATTGAAGCAAAGCTGGCACGCGGGAAAGTGAAATATAACAAATGACCGATCTTCGCGCGTACATAAACGATTTTAAACGCGAACCGACACGGGATTAAATTAAGATGGAATTTTTATTCCTTCGACGATCTTTGCTCGACGTTTTACGATTTTGCTATCGTCCCATTTGTATTTGCCTTTTCTTTTCTACTCTTTCCTTCGAGCTTACTATTTTAGTCGAGAGTTTTCACGCAACTTTATCCTCTAATCTTCTATACGTATTCACGCAAAAAAGTACGTACAGTACGTATCTTCCGTATAATATCTATACGAAACGATGTATTTGTAATTTATACAGCAAAGTATATACAGTAAGTATCTTCTGTACAATATCTATAATTCATACAGCAAAGAATGTACAGTAATTATCTTCTGTATACTATCTATATGAAACGATATATTTGTAANTTCATACAGCAAAGTATGTGCAGTAAGTACCTTTTGTATAATATCTACATGAAACGATATATTTGTAATTCATAGAATAAAGTATGTGCAGTAAATATCTTTTGTATAATATCTATAATTCATACAGCAAAGAATGTACAGTAATTATCTTCTGTATACCATCTATATGAAACGATATATTTGTAATTCATACAGCAAAATATGTACAGTAAGTACATTCTGTATAATATCTATATGAAACGATATATTTATAATTCATAGAATAAAGTATGTGCAGTAAATATCTTCTGTATGATATCTATAATTCATACAGCAAAGAATATACAGTAATTATCTTCTGCATAATATCTATATGAAACGATATATTTGTAATTCATAGAATAAAGTATGTGCAGTAAGTACCTTCTGTATAATATCTATATGAAACGATATATTTGTAATTCATAGAATAAAGTATGTGCAGTAAATATCTTTTGTATAATATCTATAATTCATACAGCAAAGAATGTACAGTAATTATCTTCTGTATACTATATATATGAAACGATATATTTGTAATTCATACAGCAAAGTATGTGCAGTAAGTACCTTCTGTATAATATCTATATGAAACGATACATTTGTAATTCATACAGCAAAGAATGTACAGTAATTATCTTCTGCATAATATCTATATGAAACGATATATTTGTAATTCATACAGCAAAGTATGTACAGTAAGTACCTTCTGTATAATATCAATATGAAACGATATATTTGTAATTTATACAGCAAAGTATGTGCAGTAAGTACCTTCTGTATAATATCTATATGAAACGATATATTTCTAATTCATAGAATAAAGTATGTGCAGTGAGTATCTTCTGTACATCTGTATAAAAAGTACGTATAAATATTGAGGATTTGGCGAATTCTGAAACCTCCCGTTAGAGCGAATCCGTGTGGTAAAAATACGGCGCGTTATGCGGTGAGTAACTACGTACGTAGTGAGGCGCGAAAAGCTGAGGTCGTGGAAAGAAATTCCACGAACGTAATCGACGCCGGATCGGCGAATTACATTTCGTTAATAGACAAATTCGAAATTTTTCCTTCTCACCCTTCTCAAGCACAGAGGAGTTGCTCTAACGCATCCTATCGTGGGATCACAGACAATGGCGCCCACACAGCGTTAGTACCGGGACAGGAAGGCTGTCAGAACGACAGACGACTAACAATTTCCTAGTGACCTACATCGCGCCCTCGTCGCCCCACGTTTTGCACTCCCACGCACTCGTCACGCTGCATCGCGAGTCGGTCTGCGTCTCTGCCAGCGTTTCTGCACGGACTCTACACTTACGTTTACTACTTGGCGACCAGCACCGCGACGCTAGCTAGCTCAATGTCCTTTCCGGTGTTTAGCGTCGAACGTGTTTCCGACGAAATGTCAAATTTATGCTCGTTGTATGTACAGCCGTTTCTCAACTTACGCGAAGTATACGTTCAAGTATACGTGGATTTGTTTGAATGAAAATCGCGTAAATAAAGTTTGTAAAGTAAATAGAGAAAAAATATGGACGCCTGCGATGACCTAGCGCAACGTAATGTACTTATCTCGAACTTCAAGCTCTTGAAAACTATCGCGCAATTTGTGTTACAACTTATCGCATCGGACAGACTGGCGTGAAAAAGCGTCGCGTAAATCGGGGTGGACCAGTGTATCTTCCTTTCGAGGGTCAAATGCTATTAGTAAATCTTCGTATTTTCAGATCTTCGAATCTTGAGGCTGTTTTAAATTGAAAATGAACTTGAAAATTTAACGAACCTTGGAACCCTACGAATCTCTGGAAATCCTATTTTCGTGAATTTCTGAACAGAAACTGAGAAATTCTGAGAAAGAAACCAAGAAACTCTGAATAGAAACTATAGAAATACTTGATATTCTATATATATATGACGTTCTAATTACACGTATCGTGTACTCGATTGATTATTTTAATCCTCAGATCAGACTCGATAACGGTAATTTGCTATTTTTATATTTGTACCTCGCGTCTCCGACTTGATAAGATCGAACGACCATTTTTACCACGTAAAACGTGACGTAGGAGATAAAATTAAATTCCTAGAGGATTCACTAACCTAACTCAACGTAGCGTAGTCAACGATTCGATGATACGAACCGAGAGTCCGATACTTTAATATTTATATCGCGTAAGAGAAATTATTCTCGCAATACTGAAATCTATTTCACAGTGTCGCAAGGATACCTTTCTCTCGTCGTTGCTACCAAATGATCGCGCTACTACGAAACACAATTTCTCTGTATATTTCCTATTCACGAACAAAGCTAACAACTCTATTCAGTCGAAATATCTCCATTGTACGAAATGTCAATCCTTGGCAATCGAAAGTAAAGAGAATATTTCACCACGAATCCCTTTACTTAATGTTCCACTCTCCTGCGTTAGACAGCCACCGGTACAATCCATCGATATCCAATGATTAATAACAGGAAGTGGACGAAGCTAGCGCATTGGTTAACTTCTCGTGAAACTCGTTAATATCTCTGCCTTCTTGAGGTTCGTAATAAACTACAAAGGTAATACGTTACAAAAATCTCTGCTGCAACTCGCATTGTCTCTGTAACTCGAGTTTCTATCGCTTCCTGTACATGGTCACGCGATCGTGAATGTCCTATCCGTTTGAACCACACCGTGTCAAGAAATCCTTCGCCTCTGATCATAAGAATCTTTAAATTCGCCAACCTGCGTCGTATATTTCTTCTAAATCGTCGAACTCTTGAACTATCGATGAAATTTCTTGTTACGCGCACGTTCCAATTTCCAGTCTCTCAGTCTCTGGATCTGCGACCTTTGGATTTCAATTTTTCGATACTTTGATATTTTCATCTTCTGGTTGTTCGACTCTTGAAAATCGTAGATTCCTCGAAATTTCCAACGAAATTGTTTAATCTTAGAATCCTAGAACAGCTTGCGTGGCAATTATTTCTCAGCGTTGTTACGTTACCGAGAGAACTTTCGTTCTTCTCGAAGGAACTTACTGACAGAAACCCTAAAAGGAACTCTAAAAAAGACTGCCTTTCGAAGAAACAAGAAACTAATTAGCAATCGCAACAGCCGAACTCTTCTTAATATATTCCTAATGTGCTAATGAGCTAGCGTATAATAAATGATATAAACAAGTAATAAACATTCGATAAAAAATTATTGCGCAACATAAACATCGAGTAGAATAACAAGGAGTGGATATATACCACGTCCAATTAATACAAAAGATTAAAGAGTCATCAAAAATATGAAGAGCCACTTTAAAAAAAAAATAAAAAAGTACTCGAATATATGAATATACGTGTGCGTATATCTGTTGCGTTATTCGATTCACGTTCCGGCCGGTTAATGAATATTACAACGATCCGTTTTTTATGCATTTGTGCGCCAAGCACACCATTTGTAACGTTTAATTTAATTGGATTTATCGAAAGGGATCGAGGCTGCGTATCGATTAATTTTCAGCATGCACAAGGGTATATATCGCCGATGACACCGCGAACGCGCCTATGTTATCCGCGTCTGTTGCAAGTTAACTTGCATTTGCACCTGCATCGGCCATCCAGCTGCATCGGCGATGTCTTCTCTTTCCGTTCTCTCTTTTTCATATTCCCTCCGATACTTTCAAAATTGCAAGCGACGGTTGCGACATTCGACCTTCGCCATCGATGATATTTCTTTCTTTTTTTTCTAAGCGTAGCTTCTTCTTTCTCCTTCTTTTTTTCTTTTCATTTTAATTCGGAGATTAAATGGATCTAAGAATCTTCTACGTTTCTTCGCAATATCATTATATTTGTTATATAATTATGTTTTGTTTAATTATATAAATTATTATATTTGGAATATAATTACGTATATGTATATAAAATTATTTATACACGATATGTCGTATAAATATCAGACATCGAGAAATTTCAACCGATTAACGTCTATATATAGAAGATAAAAATACATCGCGCAAATATTTATTCACATTTCCTAGTTGCGATCAAGCTTAACGTCAGCATCGCTCTCCCGTTCAAATTGAACCATTCCAATTAACTCCGTTATTTATATGCAGAATTTTACGATCGTTTCATACGTCGTTTAGATTTATCAGCTCGCGTTTAATTTACTTTCGTATAAATCGTAGTATTAAGCAGACCGAGTGCGAGTCAAAAATTATAACACCGTAGTAATATGGTTCTTGTAAAAACGTTATACCGATATTCTTTATTGCTACATAATATAAATTTTTACTGCTGTATTATTTATTTTTAGGTGGAAGGATAATATGCACACGCGTCATTCGTCCTAAGACAAAGGACACAGCAAATTTAAATGTATCTGTATTTTTATAAGATCCAGAGTTTAACTATAAATATATTGGGTTGTCCGAAAAGTGTCTTTCCATTGCAAACGTTTTTTTTTTTTTTTTTTACAATAGCGCACCTTCGTACAAACGTGAAAACAAGTCTGCGAAATATCGCGGCGTTTGTCTCAACAGAACAAACTGGATCGTATAATTCGATAAAATAATATAAAAACGTCGTGGCCTATTATTTCCTCATAAAACGAGGGAAACTTTTCCGACAACCTAATATATTTCCGAACTTGTATTCTTTTTCTTAAAATCGATCGCTGCTCCGATTCTTTTTCTCGACGAAAACGTGTTAGCGATAACGAGCCTCGTTAATGAGTCAGGCAAAAGCTGAACTTTTACCAAAAATAGTCGTTGAAATAATGAAAATTTGCAGCAGTCGCGCCGTTAGAAATTTATCCTACAAATTTCCAGGATTTCACGAAAAATCGTAACAATAGCGTTACGATTAAAGTGGGACATTGAACGATTCAGCAGCTTGGCTGTATTGTTTCCCAACGAGCCTGCACTTGTAATCCTGTAACTCTGTAATTTTGCAGACAGCACAGAAACGGTATTTAAGTGTGGCCGGTCGTCGGTGATGCATGTCGAATTAAACCACTGTGCACACGTTCGCTGCTACCTTTAATTCTATTTGAAAGCTGATCCGCGTTTAACTGCAACATACCGGTGGTATCGTCGGAATCGAATGAAAATAAAACAGCCGTAAGGACGTCGAACGGTGATCCTTTTAACGGTACCCATTATAAGGATCAGGTTCATTACGGCAGGGAACGAGCAGAAAGAACGACCGACCTTTCTCGATCTAGGCGGCTATAAAACTGCAGAACAATTTGTTTCAATTTGTATTTAACACTTTCACTTTACTGGAACTGAGGACTCGTTTAGAATAGATTTAGTTTACAGCTGATCTAGAGCGTGGATTTCTGTCATTAGAGAAACGCGAGATAATTTGTAAACGTTGTACAAGATTGTACAAATTGAAGATGATATGGTAAAATGATAAACAAAATACCGAGGTACTGAAAATTTTCAGTTTTATTGATACGATTATTTTTGATAAGATAATCGACTTACGATACACTCATACTAAATATCTTGTAATTTCCATATATATCTCTATATTGATTGAAGTAAGTGTGCAAATACTGTTTTGAGCCAGTACATACATCAACAAATTTAACTAATATAATCAAATTTGAAGATGTTCTACATAGCGCGTACTGTCGGAACATGAACATTTCCTACTGCAAGTGTTCAAATACTTTTTATAGCTAGTACATACAGCATCAAATTTAACCAACATAATCACGACAGTCGTGTCTCAAAGACGCAATAATGACAAATTCTAATGAAATTTGAAAATGTTTTACATTGTCCGAACATTTCTTACTGCAAATGTTCAAATACTTTTTGCAGCCAAATTTAACCAGTATAATCAAATTTGAAAATGTTCTACATAGCGCGTACTGTCCGAACATGAACATTTCCTACTGCAAATGTTCAAATACTTTTTACAGCCAGGTACATACAGCATCAAATTTAACCAGTATAATCAAATTTGAAAATGTTCTACATAGCACGTACTGTCCGAACATGGACATTTCCTACTGCAAATGTTCAAATACTTTTTACAGCTAGTACATACAGCATCAAATTTAACCAACATAATCACGACAGTCGTGTCTCAAAGACGCAATAATGATAAATCCTAATGAAATTTGAAAATGTTTTATACTGCAAATTTTCAAATACTTTTTGCAGCCAGTACATACAGTATCAAATTTAACCACTATAATCAAATTTGAAAATGTTCTACATAGCGCGTACTGTCCGAACATGAACATTTCCTACTGCAAGTGTTCAAATACTTTTTACAGCTAGAATATACATCACCAAATTTAGCCAATATAATCGAATTCAGACAAATGCAAAATTTCAGCCGACACAATCGCGACAGTCGTGTCTCATAGACGCGGTAACTTAATGAAATCTGGAAATGTTTTATATAACACATGTTATCCGAACATGAACATTTCCTACTGCAAATGTTCAAATACTTTCTCGAGCCAGCGTACATACGTGCAACCAACACGTGTCCCATTGTCGCATGGGACACGAGGTATGCAGAATATCGTCGATTCCGATCGTAAGGCACGTCTAAGACCACCAGACTAGATCGTAAATTGCGACAGACGAGAGACAGGGACAGAGCGCAGGGTCCGGCGTGCTTTCGCAACAGTGTAATGCCGCATTGTTGTGCAGCTGGAAATTGCCGGTTCTTTCGCCGTGCGATGCAACGTGCGCAACGGTACTCCTACTACCACCAACGCTATCTTCCGTGCTGGTTCGCCGTGATACAGAGCTATGCCAACATACCGGGTGTACTTTCGATTAACTAGCTATTCTCTCGATTTTAAGACTTCGTTCGAGAATCTTAAAACTTACCCTCGTGTCTCAACGAACGGAGACGTCTTTTAACGTTCTAAGGAAATGTTCAAGACGAAATTTGGGAGCAGAAGTTATATAGCAGTAACTCTCGTACTTTCTTCAAACGCGAGACGTACCTTTAAAAAAGTAGGAAGATACGAGTAGGTCGATAACGAACGACAGAAGGCGACCGAGTTGAGACGTTTTCACGAAGACGATGAAACGCCACTGTATTTACAGTTACGGCTATGTCGCGCTAGATCGATCCATCGAGTGTATCGATCGAGGAAGCTCGGTGACGTTTTTTTCTTTTTTTTTTTGCAGAATATTTAGTAACGCTAGCCTTACGCGTTTCGACGATAAAGAACTTGTTCCATGAGATCTTTGATATTGGTTGGAATTCGATAATTCGTTCGTCCGCCGTTAATGGAATTCCGCGTTAATTAGATTTGTTGTTACCATTATACGTGTGCAGGTACACGTTTGAAATGTATGGCTGGAAATAAATTTCGGAGAATAAAGGGAGAAAGGCCGGAGGCAGAACGCTATCGTATTTGAAAAAAAAATACGATAGCCCCCTAGGCAGGTTAGATAAGGGAAACGTGTGTATACATACTCCACTTTACTTTCGGCTTTATCTTTTTCGATAGAAAGGGATAACTGCGCTCGGCTAACGGAAATTATTACACAGACGATTAATCTCGCCGCGTAGTATCTTTCACCGACTCTGTATTTCACTTATCTTCTTGCTTGGCCAATGTTTACAAAAATCGACAAAATAAATCCTTTACTTTGTATTTATCTGTATATTCTTCTGCATTCGTTCATCTCATTGGGACTGTATCAGGCATCGTCTATTATTCGTTAAAAATGAAATAAAACGAAACAAATAAATTACCCGTGAGTCGCGATGCAGAGGAGGACGACGAATTTGAAATATCGAAAGATGATACTTTGAACTTTGTTTAAAAATACCAACAATTTCCGTGATTCGGCGATCAACGTCGTCCAAGAGGATGATCGAAATTCTTTCGCACGATGAAGAATAGCGGCGTGAAGAAACAAGCCCTGGCCTTCCCCAAAATTGAACGAAGAAAGGAACGAGAATCAACCGCTCGTGGTATCTGATCCAATTCGTAAACCCGTAATTATTCGTAAATTACAGCCGATCAACAACCAAATCACTTACGATCTTATTATCTAACGAGAACCTTGAATCTACATCGAAGGCAAGCCGACACTTGTAAAAAAAAAAAAAGAAAAAAAAAGAAAAAAGGAAGAGGAAAGGAAGAAAAATCTGCGATAGGAGCGAAAAAAAAAAAAGAAAAGAAAAGGAAGAATCACAGACGCTTTAATTAAGGGAGAGATAAAACAAAGATTTGGAAGTACAATATATGACGCAGTAATCCAGCTCACGCGCGGTTAATTATTTCGAAATTATGTTAACGAGCCAAGAACCCATCAACCCTTTTCACTCCCTGTAATTTAACCCCTTTCATATACGGGACCTCACCGACTATCATCTCCGCAATTGTACGTTTCGCTTTGCTTCCTTTCAATTGTATAATTTCAACGAGAATGATACTTTCAAGTTTGGCATACGTATACGCGGTGTCTCGGAACAATTGCGAAACGCTTCGAATCGAAATTGAATATTTCCAAAGATACTACTGCGCGAAAATCCGCGTTCTAATTACGACGAGCACCGTACGTACGTCTTCGATATTCCACGCAAACTCGCGGATTGTGTATCTATTCGCTGTATCTTCGCAGCTTTAAATGTCCTCGTTGGGACATCGAAGTTGGCAGATTTCGATATCTAAAAATTTGCAGATCCGAAGGCTCGAAATTTCAAAAATCGGAGCCTTCTTGAAAAATTGACGATTGAAAAATTCGAAAGTCTGCAAGCTCCGACAATTCCGAGATCTGCACACGTTCGTACGGTCAAAAATTCGGGAAAGCTGACAAATTTTTCGATGAACAAATTGAAAGATCTAAGAACTTGAAAACGAAATACTGCGTCAACGTTACTGACGCGCCGGATGAAAAAGACAAACGCGCACACATACGTGTAACAATTCGTATGCCCGGTATCTCCGAAGAAGTTAATTACTATTTGATGATAAAAATTGTTGTTTCTTATACGTTTTGCCGGGCCGTTGAGCGGCGATGGTGGAGCGTGCAGGCGAGCACGTAAGCGTACTGGCACGTGGCCGCGAGCGAGAATACGACAGATGCATCTCCGTAGCACGCGCCACGCAGGTGCAGCTGCGAGTGCAGTTGAACTAAATCTTGTTGGACAAGGTGTCTGTAGGGACCTCGCTTCTGTTCTTACCCCACTTAAGTTTTAGCGATCCTCTGCTTTCAAACCGGTTGACGACGATCGTGAACGAACGTGCATTAGGTGGCACGCTTGAATTTGCGCCTTTTTAGCGCTCTGATTATGGGATCGTGCCATGGTCGACACGAGCAACGCAACTGATTCGCCAGCGTATCAAATAAATGGACATTTCCTACGGCAATTTCTCAAACTCTTGACTCTTCCACTATCAAATTGGAAATCGAATTTCTACGGCGTGCAATTTCAAACTGGCGATTTTAGAAATTTTATCGCGCGACGCATTTTTGTTGTTTCGTTGTTCCTCCGATAGAAACAAAAGTACGATGAGAATTTTACAATTGCGATCGTACGCGATATTTCATCTGGGATAAAGCGAAAAGCGGAAGTTTCCACAGGTTTTATTATCCTAGGAGGAATTTAAATTACAAATTGAAAATAGGCAACCTTTAGGCGAGATATTTATATCGCGTAAAAGAGGAACGGCGTTTAGAATTTTGAAAGAATTCTGAAATTTCTATCGAAGGTCCAAAAACTTCCGCTTTTATCTAATTTTAGCATTAGTATCTCGTCGAGTGTCGTTATTCCCTGTTCAGTCAACCCTGTAAGCATTATCCACGAGTGGTTTCGAATAGGTTTATCTTATCGGCGTTAAATTGTCCAACTGTATATTCCTTTATCTAAAAAAATAGTAAAATAATGTTTCTTCGTCCTCTTTATCTGTGCGTGTCCATATGTCAGGACGTTCAATTATCGCTTGTCGTGGAGGGTGTTATTTTTTAAAACACACTTTCCACGCTTCTTCTCGACTATTTTAAATAAAAAGATTCTCTCGACGATAAGAAGAAAGCAATTCGTTCGTAAGATACGCGATCGGAAAGAAGATCCGATCCGAAGTTCGCGTTCGAACGAAGAAATTTTACGTAAATTTGAAAAATTTTACGAGAGAAGCTGCTGTTGCTCCTTGCCGATATTTGTCGATATAAATTATCAATAAAAGGCATTGGTTTTCTCGATTGCAAACGATGTAATAGACGGACAGGTGGACGCAAACACCTTTTAACGAAGCGTACGCGTACGTATGATACGATTGGCTGGGAAGAATCGTTGGGTCGCAATTTACCCACTCGCGTTCAGGGTCGCTCGTATTTCACGTACGACACGGTGTATATGAGCCGTCGTTAAGACGTTGTCTTGGCATTGGGGTTTCAACGAAGGCTGATAATATCTTTCGATGCACCCCTGTAAGATGCAAGATAAAGAGAATGTCCCGTCTAGTTTTACATTCTCCGCTCTCCTGCCAATTTACGTCCATATTTTCCTGCGTTCGTCGTGAGACGTTTCAATCGTGTCCGTGGATAATGTCCTTAACCTCTTTAGGGATATTGCTTACAGTCCATATAATACAAGCACGATTCGAACAAATATTCTCGAACGCGTAGAATCTTTTCACGAATAGTAAAATGTCGATATTGGGTTGACAACTAAGTGATCGCGGATTTTGTCATTAGGTGCTAATGACCTAATTGCCAACCCGGTAACAGAGAATAACGAGGAATAAAAACACGGTAAATAGAAGATAGAAAAGCATTAGGCGATGCCAGAAGTTTGTTTCGTTTCATAAGGAAATGCGTAACATTTTTTTACGAATTACGAATTATCAATTAATCGAACAAAGTTAGGCGAAAGGACAAACGCGGCGCGTCTGTTATTTTCTCGTAAAGCGGAAGAAACTTTTGCAACAGCCTAACGATCGTCGTACTGTTTCAATGCCAGTAAATTCTTACAAACCGTAAAGTTGGCAAATCTACGAATTCTAACAAATAAACATTTATTATGAACCCTGATAAGAAATTTGTCAAAGTCTCACGTTTATCCGAATTTCGAAATTCTACGACGAATATGTAAACTTACACGTGTTGTAAAAAGTCTCGGCGAAGAAGCTGATGCGTGTTACAGATTTACGTACAGGCTTAAATCGTAATCTATGCTGATGCTTCCGTTCATTTCCGTGTATTCCTGTTCGCTATTATTATCATTTAGCATGGTAGAAAATATTCTTCAACTACGTTTCGCGTTGATCGTCTTGAAATCCTCATTTTCTCCTATCGACGTAAAATGAACGTTTTATAGCGGTTGGCGTGTCATCGTGACACTGATAGCCTTGAGAATCTGATAATAACGCACCTTCACGCCACGCTGTTCTTCAAGCGGCCGTTCGACTGCGAAATGGCAAGGGTAAATAACGTGTTTCGATAAACAGGTGATCGCTACGATCCCACGTACGTTCGAAAAGCTGTTAAAGAGGAATCGCATGGAAAGAAGCATCGTACAGATAACGCACAACCGCACCGCTCGTGTTCTGTAATTTGTGCAACTCGCAACAGCTGCTTGCGAATAAGTCTGTTCGACGACCACGTCTCGTCCATTGCGAACTTCGTCTGTTGCGGCAAGAAGTTACAACGAGCTCGAATAGTTCGTTTTCATCCATCTTGGTAATTTTAACGCTCATGCGGTACGATGGTGTTAAGATATCGAGAAGGACATTGAAATATATCGCTTCGTAACGGTCCTTTATAAACACGTTCTTCGCTCCTTTTCTTGCATTTTTCCCGTTCCATCTGGTTATTTTTATTTCTTTCTTCGTACTGCTAGATAATTCAAACGAAAGGCTCTAGCTGGACTAGGTGGATTTTGCAATATTCGTTTTCGACTTTGTATTTTCTTTCGCTTCGTCGCGACGAACGCGTACGCCTTTTTTAATTTCATCTATTTATTTGGGATCGTAGCCGCTTCCGATGGTTATCGGTGATCATAATCGCACACGATTGTACCTCATAGGATTGCACGATGTTACGTTAGACGAGTACGTTATTGTTCGTTCGTAAATACTTTGGTGGAGTAACTCGATTGTCCGAGTCTCGTTTAACCCAAGTCCCGTAATATCCAGGCCGCTTTCAACTATACCGTAACTTCATCTGTTTCGTTAATCGGTTAATCGAACTTTCAACCGACCGAATAATTCATTAAATCTGCGTGTGGTCAAAATGTTTTCTATCATTTTATATAAGATTTACGATCCATATTATCTCGGATCGATAATAATCGATAATCGAGTACATTGTACTGGCCGCCGTATTAATAGGCTTGAGACACACACGGCACTTGTAGCGAACGTCGTTATTTCTTTGCGCCTAAATTAGTTGGCAAAAGTTTGTGTTTTCTAGAACACAACACTTGTGTTTCCTTCCTCTTTAGGATCTGATCGTTGCTTTCCGCCTGCAAATTTTCAGCACTCGGTTAGCACGCGTTTTACAGTGATTTTTCTGTATTTACAAATACTTTGCTCCTTCTCTGGCGATTAAGCGTTATGTTACGTTGTCGAAATATTTGCTATGACTTTATTGCGAAATTTACGATAATAGGAGTTTCTGCTGTACATTGTATCGACGGGCGAAAAGTATGTGTTTTCTAGAAACTGTAAGAGACTCTTTATCCCTTCCTCTTTACGATCGTTTTGCGATTGCCTGGAACGTTGCTCTGGTCCGTTGTCATTCATTTTTTTCGTTACAAACGTTACGCTTCTTCGGTCCTTCTTCGGCGATAATCGTTCCATTTCCTGTCCAACGAATTTTCAGGCTGCTTTTTTCGGAAAATATCTTCTCGGGTTAAATACATGTTTGTTGCGTTATTCGCGTTTCCCCGTATCGAGTTCCGAAACATTTGATCCGAGCGATTCGACTCTACTCTCAACGATCGCCATTTGAAGCGAATGCCGTAGATCGGTCGTGACGTTGCGTCGTGCAAAATTTACATTCTACGCCGTCGGTAGCCTTTATCGCGTACATAGTATACAAATTAAAACGAAATATTTAACTCGATTAACTGCGATAACCGATCGTTTACGAACGCGATAATACTATCCTTAAGCCTAACAGATTCTTTCCATTTCCACGTTCTACGTTGAATTATTTTCTCGTACGAGAAATGGAGAAAACCCACTTCTCTACCAGCAACGCTTTCTTCCCTCCCTTTACGTTCGGGTAAAATCGAAACTCACCACCCAAATGGTTAACAATTCCCATGGTAATTAACAGCGGGTAGAGTAAGTCAAGTTCTCCCTGGGCCCGATGCTATCTGTCCGGGTAACCGTTTAAGCAGTTTAGCAGCGCGGCGATCCATCGCCTTGGATCAGCGCGATAACGCGTACGTACATTGCATGCACACACCTTCCGCTCCCTTCGTCTTGGCGGACGCTTGCACGCGTGAAAAAGCACGCGCGTAATACCCAGCACGATTTTTAATGGGTAAACAGACGGTGCAGTCGCGTGCCGTCCACTTCATGTCCACGATGCACCTGTCCACCATTTTGGTACCGCTTCTACGGTCTACGGTCTACAGAAGAGTGTCCTTCTTCCATATATAACCCCTCTTTCCTTTCATTTTTTATTCCTTTCTCTGGCAATCTCTCTCTCTCTCTCTCTCTGTGTGTGTGTGTGTCTCTCGCTGTCTGTTTAATCGAGCGGGGGGAACAGACAGGAGAAAAGAGAGAAGAAAAGAAGGGATCGTGTATCGGGATCGTGTCTCGAGAGGAAGAGGAAGGAAAAGGACGAAGAAGAGGCGCATAGCGTACGTGAGACAGGATGTGGGCAGCTGTTTACCAGCTGGAGGATGATACCACGCGGTGTTCCCTTACAAAACGAGTCCTCCTCAGGATCACAACCGGCAAAGGGAGTAGAGGTTTTCAGGTACGCGTGCTTCCCAATCCGAATCGGGACAAAGGCTCTCGATGGAAGAAATTTTCGTTCGAACGGAATCGTTGAATGAACGTAGATCGCAAGCTTCTGCCGCTATTTCGCAGGATAAAGAAGGAGTTTCGTAATGGACTTGGTCGCCTCGAGGATATAACAAATCCGCTACCTATACGCGTTCAGAATGGCGTTAAACTCGTGCTACATTCGTGACAAATACTAACAAATACGATAGGGTAATATTCCATTTACGATGTATTGTGTGTAAAACAGTGTGTAATGGAATAAACGATGAGCTACAATTGTATCGATTTTTTCTTTTTGGTAATTGAACGACCGACGTTTGAATATCGTTAAATATTCCGGTAGTAACAATTAGCACATACGTGTAAATATTCGAATTTTCCACAGTACGATCTTTCAAACGTTCTACTTTGATATTATAAACATATGGTATTCGATATCGTAAACGTAACCGTCTTTTGATACAGAGCACGTGAGTTTCAATTCTCGGTGAATTATTAAAGGTATTTAAAAAATTCGAACGACTTTCAAAGTAAATTCCAAAAGTGAAATCTATCGAATATCGTTCGTTCGGCTGATCGATCGATAAGCAAGACACTTTTATTATCGCGCCACTGACAACAGGAAGATCGACAGACTTCGTTAACCGAGGAAAAACGGCGCGTAATGAAATTTTCTGCCAGACAACGCGCAATAATCATTTTCGGTTTATCGCTGCGAAAAATACGTTTGCCAACTATTGTCCCCGCGAACGAACAAACGAACGAACGAATTCGCCAGTGACGTTTATTCCAACAGATATCAAAAGTGACGTGTATTCGTGGAAATCGACGTACACGGTGTTGCAAGCGAAGATAAAATATTATCAGACTGTACGATGTAGTCTGGTCTGGATTAGCGGAGAAAGAGAAGAACAAAGAAGATCAAGAGCATCGTGGCTTCTAGAAGTTTATGCGAATTCTAAAGTTACGATTTAAACATCTTCCGACTATGTAACTACGATGGAAAAGAAATATTTCAATTTCCAGAGAATTTTAGCAAATCGAAGAAAGATATTAGTAAAGAAAGAAACACGAGAAAAGAATGATTAAGAAAGCAACAGGGGAAGATATTAAGTATTGCATAGTTCACGTACTTTCCTTCTAACGTTTATTTCGCAATTATTGTTATTGCATTTAATACGACGTGCTCTATATTTCGTTTCGCAACAGTGAAAGGGACAATAGCCTGTGCATCGCGTAAAAAGACGAGCGCTCTTCCGGTGGTTTGCATCGGCGGAAGAAAAATAAATAACAGCTTGTTTTTAAATTCAAATCTACCACGATGAAAAATGGCTAGTTTCGCTTCACGAACTTTCGCGAATTTTTTTCTTTCTCTTTTCGCGACGTTACAGGAAGAAGAATCTGTTTTAACAAGAGCTTTCGATAAGATGCTTTCGCGTAATACCTGGCGCGATATTTGTTTTATAAAATCTTCAACTTTTCGCTTTGACTTCGGCAACTCCGTAATGAGAAATTATTATAAAAATATATATCATTGTATAAATTCATTACGTGACTTGGTAAACCTATGTACGTAACAGAACTTCCTTAGAAGTTGCGTAAATTTTCGTTACACAGGTGCGAGACTTTCAGAGGTGAACAAAAATCGAAGAAGAAATTTCCTTTTAAATATGCAGCGGTTTCCCTACTTTACGCGTCTTTCTCCGAAATCGTAAGATTTCTCGGTAAATCTCCGCAGAAACCAAATAATAATTTCTTTAAAAACTGCCCTCAAAAATGAAACAGAAATTCTTTGAGATTCGATGAAAGTAGGCCGCAAAAAGTGTAACGAAAATTCCTCCAGAAGCAAAGGAGCAAGTCCTAAAGAAACGAAAGGCTTCCCACTATACCGTAATTAAATACAAGCAAATAATAATTTCTCTGAAAACTCTCCTCAAAAATGGAACAGACATTCCTTTAAAGTGCAAAATGTACGTTGTGCGAAAACTTTACAAATCGGAGGAAAATAATTCCTGTAAAAACAGGGAAGGAACGTTCTTGAAACGTGAAAATCGTTCCACGGAGACTTCCCGTAAGAAACGTGATAAAAAATTCCACTGTTAACCAGCAGAAACTGCGAACAAAGAGAATAATATCGAGCATTTCTCTCAAACGCGTAGCCTCGCGCGTTTCTGCACGCAGCCAAAACCACGTTACAAAGCAACGTAGGGAAGAACGTTCTTAAAACGTGGTGGAATTTTGTCCGACGAGAGCGGAGGAACCGTTGTTCCACGAATTTTCTCTATTCACGACGCGCGCAGTTCTGCGACGTGTCACGCGCGATGCCTCGAAGAAGGAGCAAACACACGGCGGAAACTGACCGAAATTTCGTATGAAAGCAGCCGCTACAGGAACGACCGGATTATCTCTTTGTTCGCATGCATCCACGCGGCTTATTCCACGGTAAATACTTGAATTGATTCGACAGGTAAGAAAAAAGAAAAAGGGAAAACATAAAAAAGATGAAAGCAGAGGGTGGAGGTCGAGAGGATCGAGTGGAATTCTTGCCTAAACGAGGATTCTCCGGCAAGATGAGCAGCTTCAAAGGAAGATGGAAAATTGCGTACAACCCTGGCTGACGTCTGGAACGTGGAACATTCGGTTAAGGGGAAAAAGAGCCGGAGAAAAGCTTGCTGACGTATCGTCTGGCGCTAGATTTAAACTAGTCGCGTGTATCTCAGTGCGTGCGTTTGTGTTTGGGGAGAGACGTCGAAAGATTCGTCGATTTATAGATTTTTATGGATCTAATTTATTATTTAATTTATTGGTGTAACACCGAGTCGAATTTACCTCCGAGAGAAAAGAGCCTTTCATTTATCCAAGTTTCCGAGTAAGGAAGCTACAGCGAACGTAAATTCGACGTACCGAAGCATCGTACGAACGAACGATTACATTCACCTATTCACAAAGTGTTGATGCTTTAAACTTCCTTTTAGAACTCATTTTACTCGATGAGACGATGGCAATGATCCTTTCGACCGATGGAAAACGATTGGTTTCCCCGTGTACGTGCACGTGGTCGAAGGACAAAGAAACAGGGATACGGCTTGTACTTTGTGTTATTTGCGTTTTCCTTGGCACTGTCTAGCCCTAACGATTGGAAGAGAGGCGACAATATCGAACGATCGATAGCATAGCTGTAGATACACTTGGAGTTCTCTGGATGCCAAATTTTCATCCCAGTGAAACGACTGTTTTCGTAAACCAAGGGAAGAAAAGAACAAGAGAGAAACAGTTAAGAACGAAACTAAAGGAGAAGGACGATGAAATCGGTAAACGATTGCTCGCCAGTGTTTGGCCGCTTTCATCGGTTTCTGATTATAGCAGAGGCACATACCGGATTCAGGTAAGTCGCCGAAATCCCCCTTTTACTCCTTCCTTTCTTCGTCTCGTTGCGGCTAGGTCGAGGCATATAAAAGAGAGAAGAAGCCGATCGTCTCGCCTTCCGAGACGATCCTAAAATCGGTTAGATGGATTCTGATCGGCGGAAGCGAATGGAACGCCGGCAGAAAAGGGATCCAGACACGAGACTAAGGGACGCGGAGGGGCACGGTGCAACTAAGGCGACGCTTGGAAGCCAACAAAAACTTAACTAGAGCTCCACTTTGTAAGGGGAACCTCTTCTCTAAAATCCTATGGTAAATGCCGGTGCTGCAGCCGGTTTCACTGTGTGCCAAAGGCACGGTGAAACACGGCCATTGTCCAGGCTAGACCAATGGAAAATATATGTACTTCTACACCCTCGTTTAGAAATGCTTGGACATTTACGAGGAGCACATTTACCAGCCTTACCAGGCCTGGTCAAGTGGCAGGTTTCAAAATGTAATTTTAAATTCTGCAAAGAAGACTAAAAAGAAAACACTCCACTAACTTAACTAAAGAAATGAAGTAGACAAACTCGACGATGCTATCTCGCTGGGATAGCCATCCACAAGTTACTCAGCGATAAAGCTAGAAAAATGTACTTAACGTCCAGCTGGACGAATTGTAAAGTACAAATTAAATAATAAAAAAAATTCTACAAAAAAGACTAAAAAGAAAACACCCCACTGACTTCACTGAGAAAATGAAATAGTCAAACTGGAAGATGGTATCCCGCTGGGGATAGCCATCCACAAGTTATTCAGCGATAAAGCTAGAAAAATGTACTTAACGTCCAGCTGGACGAATTGTAAAGTACAAATTAAACAATAAAAAAAAATTCTACAAAAAAGACTAAAAAGAAAACACCCCACTGACTTCACTGAGAAAATGAAATAGTCAAACTGGAAGATGGTATCCCGCTGGGGATAGCCATTCGCATGTTACTCAGCGATAAAGCTAGAAAAATGTACTTAACGTCCAGCTGGACGAATTGTAAAGTACAAATTAAACAATAAAAAAAAATTCTACAAAAAAGACTAAAAAGAAAACACCCCACTGACTTCACTGAGAAAATGAAATAGTCAAACTGGAAGATGGTATCCCGCTGGGGATAGCCATCCACAAGTTATTCATCGATAAAGCTAGAAAAATGTACTTAACGTTCAACTGGACGAATTGTAAAGTACAAATTAAATAATAAAAGAAAATTCTACAAAGAAGACTAAAAAGAAAATATCACAGTGATCTCACTAAACAAATAAAATAGTCAAACTGGGAGATGGTATCCCGCTGGGGATAGCCATCCACAAGTTATTCATCGATAAAGCTAGAAAAATGTACTTAACGTCCAGCTGGACGAATTGTAAAGTACAAATTAAACAATAAAAAAAATTCTACAAAAAAAACTAAAAAGAAAACACCCCACTGACTTCACTGAGAAAATGAAATAGTCAAACTGGAAGATGGTATCCCGCTGGGGGTAGCTATTCGCATGTTATTCAGCAATGACGCTAGAAAAATTTACCGAATGTTCAGCTTACATAGCGGATGTTTATCTAATTTTCGTAAGACTGAAAGTACACCACTTGCCGTGATATTTAGCAGGCGAAACAAATTTCTGTTTATATTGAATTTTGCTAATTACGTTTATAGAAGTATAGAGTTGCATAAACATCCGCGCAGTCTTGTTATCGGAAATAGTAGCGGTTCCAAGGCGTTCTATGTAAAATTAGATAGAAATAATCCTGCTACTATCAACAAACTCCTCGTGGAACGAAAGATACACAACATTTTCGTCTATCGGGATAGAACCAAATGGATAAAACCAAATGGGACGCGCGATTCAATGAAATACAATACAAAATAATACAAAAGAAAAAATACTGCGCATCTATTATTTTCTCATAAAACGAAAGAAAGTTTAGGGCAACCTAATACCCGGGAACGATAGTACAGGCGATCCTGTTTGTATCACGGGGATGGTAAACGAACGAGACGAAGCTCTCAGGGCGGAAAAGAAAATTCTGTTGGCCAATGTTTTCTATCCTGTCCGAACCACCGACCCTCGGATGAAATACCGGTGGAATGGCCTTTGACATTGAATGCACACCGTTCACGCAGCTTTTTCCTTTTTGCTTTTCGTCTCGCCTTTTTTACCATTTTCTTTTTCTTTTCTCTTTTACGCCGATGGTTGGTTGGTCGGTTGGTGAACGAAAGATAGGAAGCTTCGAGGGTCTTTGTACGGGAACGAAGGTTGTCTGTGCTCTCTTTATGCGTTGAGCCGAACGAGGCCGTAGGATGGATCTTGATAATAGACGAATCGTCGTGATTTTTCGTATTGAAGAGGTTGAAAAGAATTTTGAGACGTAGACGGCGAGAGATATTCCCAACTCTTGTATTTCTTGTATTTCTTGTCGTTTCTACAATCTCTAGGATTACTTTTAGAAGGGACGTCTTCGGGTTCGTTGAAACATGATTTTTTAACGAAACCTTGTGTATCCCGTAACTGGTGCGTGTACGATGTAATTCTCGAGAGAATATTCGTTTGATCAATTATTTACCTATTTATTTATTCTGCGGAAGAAACAGTAACTCGTTAGAGCAGACTACGCTTAATACGAATTGTACGTACGAATGAAATTTATAAAACTACCTGCAACAACAAACGAATTACGAACATAGACTACACGAGATAAGGTACGACAAATATTTTAATCAGATGATCGGATCGAGGAAAAACATCGGTCGAGGGATACGCGCTATCGAAGTTTAACGCAACTCGCTTCACTTCTGCATGGGCTATATATTAGGTCGTCCGAAATGTTTCTTTCGTTTTAATAGACGCACAGTGTTTTTCGTTTTGTTGTATTGAATTATGCACAAACACAATGATACAAGTACAACGAAATGGATCATACTTAATTTAATGAAATGATATAAAACAGAAATCGTCGTTCATCTGTTATCACCTTGTGAAACGAAAGAAAATTTTTGGATAATCTAATACGTATGCAACTCTGTTATTAAATCTATTGCAACGGGAAAAGTAAAGGAGACAAATAAAACGGGCGAAAGAAGAAAGGAAGAGAGGAAAAAGAGAAGTAGCAAAGCCGAACGGTTCTCGTCGACAGCTTCAAAAGAAAGATTCTGCGCTAACGATCCCATAACTCGCGCAAGGCATCCAAAAAGTTGCAACACGGCCCGGTACCATTTAATCACCGAAGCACGAGTGGAACGCATATCCGAGCAGCGGTTTTTCTTCAAACTGGCCGACAGACGAGGAACAAGAAAGGAGAGAATAGAAAGGGCGGAGAAAAAAGGGAAAAGAAGTTGCGCGTGAGAGAGGAAGAAGGAAGATCGCAGGGTAAAAGAACCGGTACATTAGAAAGTTCTAATAACTCGCGTATATCCGATGCCAAGATTCTTAATTCACATTCATATTCATATTCTGCGTACTCTGTTAATTACAGGTAATTACTTTATTACTGTATTAATTGCAATTACAATACAGACCGTTCGTGCGTTTATTATCGTAGATCGAAGAACACGAACATGCTTCGAATGCGTGCAACGGGTAGGAATATTTGATTGTTGCGAAAGCTTCTTTCGTTTTCTAAGGCAATAACAGATTTTAACAACATTTCTTCTTTTATATTATTTCATCGAATTACGTATGATCCGTTTTGTTCTATTATTAATAAATAAAAATGGCTCGTAGAAGTTTCCTCCTAAAGTGAAAGAAACTTTTGGCTCGACTAAATATATACTGTACGTTTGGAGGAATGTATTTAATAGACGAAATAAATCGCCATTTAGATCGCATTAGATTACATTCAGGAAAATTGTCAATTACAGTTCAGGTTAAGAAACAAACGTCCATTTCTCTTACTATATTTCATTATCCCAACGAACGATTTCAAAGGATTCGGATAACGCGTAACCGAGGGAATTCGAGCTTTTCTGTCGTTTCGTTCAAATCGTATTTTAACCAGAATTTAATAATAATAACAACAACAACAACTACGATCTTTCCCTTTCGTAAGGACATCTTTAGAAACGGTCATCTGCCGTCTGCTTTTTCAACGATCCTTCGTCTTTCTCGCTTAGAGAATTTTTTCCTCGACATACGCGTCGTTTCGTGAGATAGAATTAGATAAAAAAAAAAAAAAGAAAAAGAAAAAGACTGTAATCGATTTAAAAGGATAAAAGAGAGACAAGCAGGAAGAAGAAGAACCTTGAAGAAATAAAATTGGGACTTGGCCCCTGAAATAGCCCGCTGTCCCATCGAATCTACGACGCCGTGAGAGACAAAAGAACGCCAGATCCGTTAATGTCCCTCTTCTCCTTCTTCTTCTTCTTCTTCTTGGCCGCGTCCAGGGCAGACGAGAAATTGAATCCTCCCATGGTTGAATTGAAAGTGCCGTGCGAAATGTGCTACTACGCGTCTGCCAGCCTCCCCTCGTCACAATGTGCGATTGGATTTCAAAGGCATAAAGAATATCTTCTGATTGGATCGAATTTAATCCCAGTACAGCGGAATCGACCCTCTTTCCAAGCGTCGTTCAACTGTTCCAACTTTCCACCGAATATTTACCCAATATCTACCACAAGGATTAACGAAATTAAATCGCCTAAACCCTTTGATTCTTTGAAATACTTCGATACGCAGATAATTAGAGAAACGCTTAACGTACGAAAGATTCGCGAGAGCAACTGGCAACCGTCGAGATTTTAACGTTTCTCAGAAAACGAACATTTATTTTTCGATGTATTGCGACTGTATTGGCGACTAAGTGGTTGCGAATTTTGCCATCACCGTCTGAAGACAAAATCCGCGATCACTCAGTTGCCCGCGTCTTGGTATTTTAAATATCATAAAACGTTTTATCCTTCGTTTTATTACGCGTCATTTTCAACTTTCATCCGTTTACTTGCTTTCAGTGATACGTATATAGCACATACCGCGAGAAATCTCTTGTAACTGCGGTAAAACTCGGAAAATTGTAATCGAGATGAAGACAGAGCGGGCGAAAAGAGAGCGCGACACTCAGGGGCATCCGGGGAAATGTTAAATTCAAAATTCGTTAAAACTGACGTTCCTTCGCGCCTGTAAACGCGGCACTACCTTGGAACGTGTAATTTTCAAACAGCTAATATCGTTAGCAATTAATGGAACAGTTTTAGAAATATTAATAAAGAAAGAAACGTGTGATACGTAACGTAGCAATGACTAAGTGCGAGATAGGAATTTTGGCCAAGAGACGAGGCAAAACAGGGGAATCCCTTGTGATCCATAAGGAAAGCGATAAAGGTATTACGCGTATGAGAAAAATTTTTAAATTGTCATAGTTTTAAATAAAGTCACCACAGTTTACCACATATCCATATATTACATTTTATACAGTCTCTTTCAAACTCGAAGAACTCGACCAAAATCTTACGAGTTCTCCAACGGAACCAAACAAATGTTAATGTAGAGATCGTCGATGATTGACGAGAGATACGAAATTATCGTCTCGCTCGATATCCACTTGATATCTTATAATCTCACTTTTCTAATCTTCTCAAAAATGGTAGAACAAAGGTTCCAGACACGCAAGCGTTGCTTACGAAATATTATGTGTACGAACGAATAATTTTCCAATTTTTCGATGAAACTAAAAATTTAAGAAAAAAATAGAGAGTAGCGGAGCAAAGTATTCGGTCAAAATATTCGCCGTTACTTTCTATCGTTTTGAACTGTCTATCAAGCAAACGACGAATCTTCGTTTTTGGACAAGATCCAGTCATCGAGTCATTTTTGTGTTTCATCCGCCAATTGAAAGTGAAATCGGATAAGACGTGTTGCATCGATCGGAACAGGTTCGGTGTAATCCGAAGTAGTAACGTTCGGTGAATAAGCTGGCTGCTGGAAGGTGTTGCAAACAAGTCTCATCGTGTTTGTGTTTTGTCGTAGAAACAGCGCGTGGCCTAACGTTGTCACGCAGCAATTTCACACAGCGTTCTCTCCTTTGTCATTGGCCTGACGATTGGATCTTGTCCAAAGTCGCGGCATTTTCCCGTGAAAGCAATTCGTTGTCTGCCTGGTACACGCTTCAAATTGCAGAAACCAACGACAAATACTTCGCTCGAACAATTTACAGCATTCTTCTATCGCTTTTCTTCCTTTTTCTTTTCCTAATAAACTTCGAGCGTGGTTGAAACACTCGGATTACTTGTTTGCTCGTTAGGCGCGTAAAACGCGTGAAACAAAATTGTTCGCAAAGCTACGATTATTTTTAACATTAATCCTGGCCAGTTACTCGTCGTATTCGTAAATACAAACACACGGATGCAAAAGATAACAAGGAGAATGAAAAGTATATAGCGAGATGCAGAAATTTAATCCAACCTTGTTCACCAACACACTCGCCGCGCGAACTTTCAAAATCAATTCTCTTAGAAACTAACGCCCACGCCAAAAAGCTGGCATTTGTTACATCTTCGATTTATCGTTCCCTAGCCACTAATATCACGTTATACCAGACACCCTGTATTTTGCATATTTTACATATTTCGAGACACCGCGCCTGCATAAACATCCACGGTTTATCCAACGAGCTTTCCGCCTCTACCTTTCCATCCTTTGTTTTCTTCATATAGTTATATTTGCGGCCAGTTCCGTTGTTTTCCTTGCTTCGCGTGTATCGGAGAGGCAGCAACGGCGGCGCTGGCTTTTTCATCCCTTTTTGTCGACCGCCCTGCCGCCACCCCTTTATCGCCAGCGCGAATCCAAAGCGCGTGATAAATTGGACCGCTGCCAGGCGAGGGTGGCGTTCCGCGCGCAAATTAATCACCGTTCAACCGGTTTCTCGTCACGCGTCCGCGAAAATGCATACGCTGTAATATGTAGATGGGCTAATAGACGCGCGATCTTTCCCCTTTCTTTCGTTTTCGGCCGATCGAGCCACGTTACGAGGATTTATGGCTATTAAAGAGAGACGTTAACGAGCAGTTTCGGAAAGCCGAGATGATACAGTGCGACGGACGATTGTCCCAACCGACGACGTCGGCGTTTCCCGCTTGTCGTTTATCGACGCGTCAGATTGTTCCAAAGGTTTCTTCTTTTCCCGAAGAAAGTAATAGATGCGCAAGATTTTTCCTTCTGTCGGGTTGGCAACTGAGCGATCGCGGATTTTGCCATTAAGTAATATCGTCGCTTAGTTACCAACTCGATATATTATTTTACACGTTGCGTATGATTTTACAACAAACGCATCGCGTATCCGTTATTTCCTTAGAAAGCGAAAGAAACTTTTGGTCAAATACGACGCGCGAGACCTGACGAGATCGCGGTCTGAACTGGATAAGAAACTGGAGAAAAGTGGAGAACTCGCGAGATGCGAGAGAAAGAGGACAAAAGAAATTGAGAAAGGAAAGGAGAAGAAGGATAAATCGACGACAGACAGGGGCAGCAGAGAAGTTAGAGTCGAGATTCCCAAGCTGTACACGAGGTAGTGACCTCCAAGAGGGTTGGCGAACCGTTTCCTTGGTCATCATCTTGGCTATCTTTAGCTCGCCATTATTTTTATGAAATACTTCGTCGTACCGTGAATTTTTTTTCTCCATTTTAAATTAACACTGCGCATCTTTTTGCGTGTCTTATTTCCTTAGTTATAGCCCATAGAAATAGGAATTCGCTAATGAATAAACAACTTCTTATGGATCGTGCGAACCAAAGTCTCTTTGCATCGCGTTGCATCCAGAGAAATTTGTTTTTGGGTTAGTGAATATTAACAGCTAATGTTAATTACGTTAGAGTGTGGCTTTCAATATGCCCTGTTTCTTTCGTCGTGTTCGTAAAAGTAGGAATTTACATAAACGTCGGTAATTCGCTAACGCATAAACAATTTCTTACGAACGAAGGTTTCTTTGCGTTGCGTTCAGAGAAATTTGTTTCTCGATTAGTGAACGTATTGATATTACGTCGTGCGAAAAGTGTCTCTCCTTTACAGACACGTCTTTTACAACGATGCATCTTTATGCAAACATGAAATGGATCATACGTAATTCGATAAAATAATATAGAACGAGAAATGTCGTGCATCTGCTTATAAAACGAAAGAAACTTTTCGGACGACCTAATAGTCAATAATTAACAGTTGGTATGTTAATAATACGAATAACGACAATGAAAGAAATTGCATCTAAGTAGAAATTTCTTTCGTTTGTTAAATGCTTAAGGGCTCTGCTCTGAACGTTTGTACATATTCTTGCGTATTGCACGCACTTCGTAGATTTTTGGAATTTCAAATTTTCCAAAAATGCTTGATCGTCGTACATTCAGCATCTATCGATAGCCGATGATCGCCTTTAAGATCACTTTGATAGTTCGAACGCTATGTCTGTCTATTCTAAACAGAGATCGTGATACGAGAATGATTGAGAAACACCGAGAACTAGAGTAATGGAGAAAACGGAAAAAGGGGGCAGGAAGAGAAGAGAAGGAGAAGGCCGTGCATTATGCCCAGCCAGTGATGAAACCGTCTGTATTCTTGCAATTCGAAGAAATGTGGAACGAAGAAATTGACGACAATTAGGTTCCCTTCTGGCCATTACGGCGGAATTAGTTTCAAAGATTCGCGGTTTCGTCGCCTTCTTCTTTGCAGTACGATCGTATTATAGTTAAATGAGCGTTTCAGGTGCTAAGTTTCCGAACGATGTTTGCCAACTTTCTGCGCTCCACTAAAACTCCGCTATAAACTGCTTAACTACGTCCGTTATCCTCATCACGGTTATACTTTTAGTATCTTCGGTGCATGGAATTACATTTCGAATAGGATTCTCGAAAAATACCGACAACTTCGTACGTTTCTTCGTAAACCAGGCGTAAATTCTCTTCTTGCAAACAGAGCTTCTCTTCTCGTTGATCATCGAACGAATAGCTGTGATATTCAAGTTCTTCGAACATCATCGTCTTTCTAAAGATCTCTGCGTTCACAGCCTATTGATAGTTAAACCAAATAGAAAATAAAAAAAAGAAAAAAAAACGGAGAAACTCGAAGAAAGTAGAATTCGCGTTTCGATATCGGTTTGAAAAATTTAAACTCAAGCTCGTTGGAATTTTACCACGTTCCAAACCGAGCGAAAGAAACCATTCGGTACAAATATCTCTGGCTGTCTGAGAAACTTTCCCAAACAGAATACGTCGTTAAGTTATTGGAATGGAAATCGCATTGAATTACATATTCTGTATAGAAATACAAAGAAACAGTAACAGAGAAAAATTGTTGTTCAAACCGTCATTCCGACTTCAAACCTAAGCTCAGCATCCCTCAGATTATCACGCTCCGTCAAACCAAAAGAAAGGAACTGATACAAACATCTCTGATTCTCTGCAATTCCCCTAAACGACCGTAATACGTCGTCCAGCTACTCGAAACTGCATCTCGATGGTTTAATTCGGATTGCATTTTGTATGTTGAAAATGCGCGTTGATGATAAATACGATAAAAATAAAGAATCGCTAAAAGAGTGAAATTCGCGTTTTCTTATCGTTATTTCAACTTTTGCCTCGAAAATCTACGCTCAAACTCGCTGTAATTGTCACGTTCCGAGCGAAAAGAAAGGCAGCATCGACCCTACCGCCCCTAAACGATAACATATCCACGAAATTACGCGAACGTCGTCGATCTTCTCATTAACCGCGACATTCGGACACGCATTCCTGCGTGTTAGGAGGCAAAGTGGCGGTGGAACGCGAACACAGCCTAACCTAGCCCAACTTAGCCATAGGGGAAGCGACTGGTACGTAAGCGCAGACACAGAGTTAGGGTGAAAATTCGCTGGTGATGGAGTTTGAGGCTGGTCCGAAGGGAGAATCATCGATTTTCGTGGATCGTGTGAACGCAAACCTCGTGAACGTGGTCCGGAGACGACGACCCAGGCCTTCGGATTTGCCTTGCAAAATATCATCGGCGTACGGTGCGGCATTTGAACGGCTGTTTGGAAGAAAAATCAAAATTCGCAGGCAACGTTTGCATATTCGGAAGCGACGTTCTCGCGTTGCACAACGAGGCATTTGAACAAGGATTCGGGACAAGAATGAAAGATGTAAATGGAGCGTAGTTTTCCTAGAAGATGAATTGATTTCCTAGAAGATGCGAATAAAAGCGCGTTTGTCGGATCTTTGTTGGTATTTTTTCTATTTTTCCCTGTTTCGGTTGAAATATTTTGAATATTTGTTCTTCCGTCTAACAACGCACGGTAACGTTCGTGTAAATAGCGTAAAGTTACGATCTTCCCATTTTTTCGTAAGTGGTCACGCAGAAACAGCTTGTCTTCCCTTTTCTTTTCTCAGTTATAAAACTGGCAAGGAGCCTTAGCTTTTCAAATTTTCTTGCAATAAACACGACGAGAAATACGCTCATCGATCGAAACACGATTACGAATGAATTTGATTTCTTCGATCGAAAGAATTGAGAACACGCGGTGTAGCAGTTTGTAGCGAAAATAGATTATACAACAATGTAATACAATGCCTCATTGATACGGGAAAATCAATGGTACTGGATAGTCGAGATGGTTTCCTTACATCTCCCTTTAAAAACAAGGACAAAAATTATTAAATTGCAAATTCAAACGTATCTTGCTCGAATTCTTCTTCGTATCTAGAGCGTGACAAACACTGTTTAACAAAAACTAACAAACAAGAATGTATAACCAACGAGCGACCTAATGTTCGAGCGATTAGATTCTCATACATGAACGATCTTTATTAACCGTCTATCGATTTTTGGAATAATCGTCGATTTTATTTACAGTAGTCGCTCGCAGTTTGACGATATCAGAGCAATATGATCAAAATCGAGCGAGAATTATTTCGACTTTTGTCCGTTTCGCATGTCGCAGCACTGCGACGAGTAGACACACATAATCGATCTTTCTTAATCGTCTATCGATTTTTAAAGCAATCGTCGATTTTATTTAGAGTAGTCGCTCACAATTTGACGATATTAGAGCAATATGATCAAAATCGAGCGAGAATTATTTCGACTTTTGTCCGTTTCGCACGTCGCANGCACTGCGACGAGTAGACACACATAATCGACCTTTCTTAATCGTCTATCGATTTTTAAAGCAATCGTCGATTTTATTTACAGCAGTTGCTCACAGTTTGACGATATCAGAGCAATATGATCAAAATCGAGCGAGAATTATTTCGACTTTTGTCCGTTTCGCATGTCGCAGCACTGCGACGAGTAGACACACATAATCGATCTTTTTTAATCGTCTATCGATTTTTAAAGCAATCGTCGAATTTATTTACAATAGTCGCTCACAGTTTGACGATATCAGAGCAATATGATCAAAATCGAGCGAGAATTATTTCGACTTTTATCCGTCTCGCATGTCGCAGCACTGTAGCGAGTTAAAAGTCTTGGAGAAAGTGATTTTTCCTCTACGAGGCTAACTCGTGAAACTTGGCAAGTGTAAACCGATCTCCGATAGATTACGCGTAATTTGCACGATTTGAAAATCAACCCGTTCTTCGTTCGCTTCAAGTTGCAAGTTTGCTCGAGTAATCTCGGGAAATTTAGGAGGTTTCATTGGTAAATCGATTTGTAACGCAAATCGGCTCTGTGCGTGAGACTGTGATTATGGTGAGATTATTAATTTAATCATATGGTAAATGCTGACTTAATGTGGCGATTAACAATTTAGTAATCTGGCCGGGTATCGATCGGAGCGATCAGATTCTGTAAAATCCATAGAATCTATAAAAAAACGTATCGTTTAGAAAATTAGGTAAACGAATTGTTTGTAAACGAATTGCAAGGAAGATTAGACTCGACTATGTGATTTCTTCAAATTATTCAAAGTCGCTGACACATTGTTCAGAACAGAAACAGAATCTTGGCCGAGGTTTAACGCGTTAAATTAATACAATATCCAGAATTACGCGTCACTGTTAACTCCGCTAGTAGAATTTTCTCCGATGTTGGAATACAAAGTTGCTACTAACTCTACAAACTTGACTGTTTGTTCAAACAAAGAGAGAAGAACTTCGGAGCACATACGCGAAACGAGTGATCACGCGTACCATCTTCTTCTTTCTTTCATATTCTTCGAATTGGAGAAACGCTTTAACGAATAAAAAAGAGGAGAAAAAATGAAACGATTCAAAATTCTAACCCCGATCTGAAATATACAAAATTTCACCTCGAACGTCGTGCAAATCTCAGCTCGATTTTAATTGAAAACTAACCTTCTACAAACTCTCTACGCCTGAGAAATCTATCGCGCGATCTTCCCTCGTTTTTTTTTTCGGAAAAATTTCTCCGACTTCGCGTTTTAACGTCCTTCGATCTTGCTCCCTCCGATCTTTAAAAGACAGGAACGCAATTGGCTAGCGGCTAGTCGACGAGAATCGACCGATTAATGGGAGAAATTCGGAGCTGCTCCATTGCTCCGATACCTGGAGGGGCCGAAGGGTAAACGGGTCAATACTTGGAATGCGCTATCCGCTTTAAGGAATGAAGCGTTAAGGGATGCGAAGAGGCCGAGCAAGCTCTGCAAGCATAGGCTCGATGGTAAACGAGGGAGGATGTTCGCTCGATCGTGGCCACAGATACGGAAAAAACGCGCGGTGTCTTCCGCTTCGCTGGATATATCAACCCCTTGAACGGCGACGCGCCGAGGGTACAGGAATTTCAACGAAATCTTCGTCTGAATTCTCCAGAAACGCAGTTTTTTTCTTTCTTGCACGCGCATCGAACGCTTACGGAAAACTAGCGCCAATACATCGCGCTCGTTCGACAGCAAAGTTCTCTGCGTTTACGGGAAATTTCGAAGCGAGGATAAAAATAGGATCTGTGGCTTGAACGCGAGAAGTGGCAATGTCGTGTCTTTGGAAAAATCAGTCGAACCCGTTATTGAGTTTGCAAATAATCGTACGCTCTGTGCAGAGAACTGCGGAGATAGGTACACGTTGAAAGGTTTGTTTAAAACACTGTTACCCGAAATCTCGAATCAGTACGTGAGTTCGATGCTTTAAGTTGACGGTAAAACAACCGCAAAGAGGATTTTTCGCCGTTGTTCCTGAGAAATTAATGTAACTTCTTAACGTTTTTATTACAATTTCTATCCGTAAAGTTGTAAGAGCATATAGAAATGTAACTGTCTGTGCGGAAAATTATTGGAGCATGAATTTTTTAATATATCCTTGAATATCAATATCTCAATTTCCTAAGTACCGAAATTGATGATTACATTTGATCGATTATATTCTGCACCGAGCTACGAATAGAAAACACTGCGATAAATCGGACGACCTATTTTTTTTTCTAAATTCTGAATTTTCTAAATTTGCATAAACGTCCACGTTCTAATTACACGTGTCATAGAAAATATTTGTCAGCCTGGTTGTAATTACGATAAGACTGTCACTATTATATTCTGGAAGGAAATCGCGCGTCAGATCGATGCCAGAGAGTGGCGAATCGCGTGCACGTATACAAAGACGTGAAACGCTGTAGCAAATGCGATTGTTCGTTTTTTATAGCAAAGATAAAAGGGATCTCCAATTATAATTAGAAACAGTCGGATGTGCGCAGAGTGACGTTATTTTGCGGATTAACAAACGCAAACGTATCGTAATTCCGTGTATATATTATGATAATTACGAGATAATATTGTTCCGCCGGTGTAGCTAGAGGAAACAGCAGAAAATATGTTATTCAATAATTTTGAGAGTATCGCATTTCAGGAAACGCTGCTGACATAACAAATGCTCGAATACTTGCATATCTGTGTATAATACGTATAATAAGTTCGCTTTTTCTGTAATTAAGCGGATATTCCTCTTTTTTCTCTCTCTTTTTTTTTTTTTTTTTAATAAAAGTTGTATGTTATGATAACGAGTTGCGAGAGGAATTTTACACCTGTATCACTCTCCATTTATTCGCCTACAAAACGCACTAAGGTATTTTAACGAACTCGATACCGATAAACGTAATAACAAAGAGAAATTCTATATTAATTTTCAAAAATTCTTCCGTCAAATATGCCAGCCTTTTGACCTCGATTTCTAAAAATATCTTTAAACTAACAACGTCCTACGCGCATTTAAATTACTATCATCGATCTTCTTCACGCACTTTCTCGTACGTATTACGGATATTTTTGCTTGTGTTCTTATTGGCAATGCGGTAATCAACGTGTCAACCGAAAACCACCTTTTCAGAGCGCATAATTAAAAGTTAATATTTCCAGCGTACTGTATATCGCTTTGCTCTCCTTCTCTCTCTCTCTCTCTTCTTCCCTCGAAATAAAAAAAGAGAGCAAGAACGAGAAGAAAAAAATTAACTCGACGGAACGATTCCGCGGAATTAATATCAAAAGATCGTTGAACGGCTGCTGTTTAAGCAAAAAAGAAAAAAAAAAGAAAAAAGAAAAGGAAAGAAAAAGAAGGAGAAAGAAAGAAAGAAAGAAAGAAAAAAAAGGAAGGGTGAATCGCGGAGAGGTGAATGAAAATTAAGCGGCGTTTCCCTTCCCAGACCGTTCTTTTTTCCCATTACGTGGCGAGGCGCGGGCCACGATGCAATTTTTCCATTGAAAAGTTCTTTCCTAGCGGAGTTCAGGCGTCGAGCAAGAACCGCGATTCTGCGTCGGATTGTAATTTCGCGCGTGTAAACCGCACAGAAGGAGAGAAGACTACGCGAAGGATAAGTTGCCGCGCGATGCCATCTGATATCGCGGCGCAATAAGCTTCCACGACTCGCATTGTCTCGCTGCCATAAGCGCTCCTGCCGTGCATACGCGACAACGAAGCCCTATACCTTTGCGGTCTGTCGAGAATTTTACGACTACCGCGAGCGATTACATCGCGTCCTCGATCGATTAAAAACGAAGAAAAAAAAAAGAGTTGTAATATACTACGTAATATACTACGTGTGGTTTCGCTTTGTCGCAGACGAGATGTACGCAGATAGTTGCGCACGGTGGAAAACGATAAAAGCTTTCGCTGAGAATAATAGCACGCGTGTGCTGCTCTTCGTTCGTTGGCTTGTAATTATAACACAACGAAGAAAAATATCTTTTACCGTATATTAGGTTGTGGCAAAAGCTTCTTATAAGAAAAATGACAGACCTGCGTTGTTCTATTTCTATGATCGTACGTAATTCGATAAGATAGTATGAAACGAAAAGCGTGGCGCATCTATTGTTCCCTTAGGAAACGAAAGAAACTTTCGGGACGACCCGGTATACATTTTATCAACGTTCGTGTACAATGTGTTGTTCCCTTTATTTTTAGTATTCGATAGAGCGAATTCTGATTAGAAGAATTTAATATAAAATAAGCGACAGTGGTTCAAGCATCGAAACGAAATACGATATAGTTAAAGAAGACGAAAATGTGACGAGTGCGAGGGAATTGGGAGAAATACCCGATCACAGATATCGAACGCTGGCAACCTGATAGAAAAACCTAGATATTCCGAAGCAACGAAGTGGTCGCGAAATGATTCGAAGTAAGAGAAGTACGTGACCTAGCAGGCAAACAGATACGGAGAAAATCGCGAAGAAAGAAACAAGAAGCTTCTCCTTTTCGTCGCCTATTTATTCACGCTTCCTTATTCGTGTTATCATTTATTTAACGAACGATGCTGTACTGTTCTACATCAACACGAGCGTTACATCGAACGGTGACCGCTTTAAGCGCAGCCGAACATCGGTCCGGTGATATTCGGTGCGTTGCTCTGCCAGTAGATTCGGTTCTCCCAGTTGCTCTCTTAAGTTGATTGGCACCGAGTAAACTGTGTCGTTCCAAGTTGCCCGAAGAAATCCGCTAGAAGCGGCAAAACGAAAACTTGTTTCTCTCTTCGGAAATGTCTGTAAAATGAAGAATGCGAGGGCCGATTTCGCCGATCCTCTTCGCGCTGCTCGAGCGCTGCCATTTAAATTTGACAGGAAAATCGATTCGTACGACAAATACGAAGACGATCGAAGGAATTTGCGACACATCGCAACGGCGATATTTCGCCTCGTTTCACAACACACGCGTGATACAACGACGAAAAACGAAATGAAAGATCTGCTCGAAGACACGATCGCCCTAGCGCAGTTCAAATCTCGCCACGCGTACAAACGTTCTATTTCAATTCCATGAAACTGCTATACCTACGTACGCCAGGCTGCTATTGCAACACGCGCCGCACCAGCCAAAGCAAACCAGAGCGAACTGAGGCAAACGGAACACGACAGAAACCACGTCGGCCAAGACTCAAGACGATATAATTATCGCTCGCGTATCACACAGGTCTGAATAACGTTCCACCGAAAGCACGCTTCGACGAAGTGTCTCGCGCGCGAATTCTCATTCATTGAATCGGCGACGTATTAAACGGCTACAGTACGTTATATTCGTTAGATTCGATTATATGCGACACTTTTCACCGACACAAGCGCTTACTTAAAAAATTACATGGAGTCTGTCAGGAACGACTAATCGGATCTGCGTTTCACCGCCTAATCGTCTTTCCAGCTATCGTATTATACGTATTTGGCCAGGATTCGCAAGGAACGTGAACTCGATCGGGCAAACTTATACGCCGCGCTATCATCATCTATGCATCTCGTGGTCGCCGTGTACCGTTGCATTCGAGTTGCCGTACGCGGACAGTGGACGAGGAAGAGCGTACGAACGCAGTGACGCTTCCTCAACATCAACGTTATCAGTCGCGACCGGTTTCAAAATTTCATTTAAAGTCCTACATTCCTCGTTGTTTCTTTCATTCGTCTATAGCTTTACGTAAATACCAATATTAAGGAAAATTGAGAAATTGATTAAGCGGATAATTATCGTTGACTTGGTTAGGACATTCTACGATCGATTATCAAGAGTACAGAAGGAGAAACGTCGATGATTAGACGCGTGCTCGTGGGAAATTCAAAATACCGAAGATACAGCGCTCGTTGTAATAATATTCGATAGGTCAAAGCGAGAAGTCAACTTACAAAAATCTGTAAGTTGTAATAATTTCTTCGCGTCCGAGCTACCCCTGACGCATCTTCGTTCTAATTACCAACGAAACATATACATTCGCGTTAGAATAATAATTTGAAAAGAAAAACGTAAGATCGCGTACAAATCAACTGTCTATTTACTAGCAAACTCGATCGTCGTTTTTTACGCGATCGAAATATCTTATCTGCCTTATCTATCTCTATTATCCCGGTTAATACCGATAATTCGTATATCTCGTGAAGCACAAAATTTCGCCAACGAACCCCGTTACTTCGATTATGTATTTACGGCCAAGGCAGAAATTCAGTTGCCAAAATCCACTTCACACAGGGATAATCGTGGCCATTTAGAGAAACGGTATATATCAACGCCGGTTAACGCTACTGCATTGCTACGTGTACCGGCGCGAAGAAAGCAACGGTAAAGAAAGAGGAAAAGCCTTGCTGCAACGAGAGAGACACGGTGCACGGGACTAAGGGAGGGAGGGAGAGAGAGAGAGAAAGAAAGAGGGGAGGAGAGGGAGGGGGGAGAGAGAGAGAGAGGAAGAGGCAACCGGCTGCTCTGAATGGAATAGCGAATTGACTTTGGAGGGAAATCCGTTCCCCTGGTCCCGCTTACTGCCGCCACCTTCCTCGACGCCACGCTGAATCTTGATTGTGTAACTGTCAAAGCGTTTCCTCCTTGCGAAACGGGTAACGTATATCGACTGCATCGAGGAGCAAGGGAGAGAAGCTCGTGTATAATGACAGAGACGTAGCCAGAGGTTTGCTTGCGATGCATCGTATAGTGGCACGAGTTCGCGAACCTCTGTCGTGTACATCGTGCGTTGCTGTTGTTGCTACTTTCGCAAACGGACGAACCGAGACTACGATATTTTTATTCCTTCGCTATACAAATTCGTGAATGAATTATTGGTAAGAACGTTGTAGACGATTTAATTTTTCTTTTCTCGTACCTGCGATGATCGAATATCGATTTTAATCATATCTTTGATCGATGAAAATTTTAATGCAAATTGCGAACTGTTCTCTCTTGTGTCTCATATATATATATATATATACATATATATATATATATACATACATATATATATATGTGTGTGTGTATATATGTATGAGTACGTTGATAAATAATAATGGTTGGAAAAAACGGGTAAATGGGCTAAGATGAAACGATTGAAAATAAGATGAACTGATTTCATCGAATTCATTGGTGTGCGTGTACATTCCTATTGTTGTATGAAAAATGATAAAAATTATAGATAGTAGGTAGAATCTTCTATTACGTCGGTCGTAGTTATCCGACGATTAGTCGAAACTAGTCTGTCTTCGTAGCACGAAACGCAACATGTGCTAATAGTTTTTACAGTCAATGTACGTAAGAGCAAGATGCGCGTCCCGTGTTGTTAATTGCGAGATCGTGACACGGCCAGTCGTGAGAGAGTTGGGCAACTTTGCTCGCGCGACGGAAACTGTGCGCTCTTCTTATTGATCCGTATACAGGGTGGCCCAGATTCAAGCGACCGACGCTATTGAAATTTTCCTGCTCCTTTTCTCGTTCCATAAACGAGCTGCATATTTAATCATTCGATTTTTTTAACGTGTTTCGAACTCGTTGCTGATACACGTATATACAGTTAATCGAGTGTAAAATTCCAGTTCAATTTATTGGCCGCACAATGGAATTGAATCGTCGATGAACGTGTTAAAGCTTAAATTAGCGAGGAATCTAAAATCAATTTACTGAATCAATACTTGAAATGAATTGTCAACGAATGTTTATGCATCCAGATTAGCGAGGAAAGTTAAATTCAATTTATCGGGTCAATATTTGGAATGAACGTATACACCTAGATTAGCGAGAAATCTACATTCAATTTATCGAATCTATATTTCGGACGAATTCTTAATGAATGTGTACATTTAGATTAGCGAGGAATTTAAATTCAATTTGTTGGATCAATAATTAGAACGGGTCGCCGACGAGTGTACACGTCTAGATTAGCGAGAAATCTAAATTCAATTTATCGAATCTACGTTTGGGAATGAATTGCCAATGAATTTAGATTAGCGAGGGATTTAAGTTCGATTTGTTGGATCAATCGTTAGAACGAGCTGTCGACGAGCGTACACGTCTAGATTAGCGAGAAATCTAAATTCAATTTATCCGAAATGAATCGTCAACGAATGTACAACTTTGGATTAGCGAGAAGTTTAAGTTTAGCTCGTTGTATCGATGTTCGAATCGAGTTAGGTTAGTGAGGAATTTAAATTCAATTTATCGGATCGACGTTTAGGATGTATCATCGATGAATTTATACAATTACATTAGCGAGGAATTTAAGTTCGATTTATTGGACGGATACTTGAAACGAATTCTGTACATTCGGATTAGCGAGGAATTTAGGTTTAATTTACCGAACGAATATTTGAACTGAACTGAATTTATGACTCTGGATTAGCGAGAAGTCCAAGTTTAGTTCATCGAATCAATATTCGATTCGAATTAGGTTAGCGAGCAATTTAGATCGAGTTCGTTGCATCGATATTTGAATTGAATTGTCGATAAATGTACGTACGTACCTAAATTAGCGAGGAACGTTCAAAGCGATCGAATCATACGGAGTTTCTGTTAAATCGACTGTTAGCTAGTCTTTCATAAATTTTCAAAGAAATTGTTCACCGTGATTGACGAAACGGGGATCAACGATCGTTACAAATACATTGTTCGCTAACTATATTATAACGATACAAAGATAGAATATAAAAGTAAAAGTAACACTTACTCATCCGGCAAGTTGATTCAGCTTAAAGCATTATACACCACTACTTCGTGTTGTAAATTACTTACCTGAAACATACAAAAATCAATGAATCAATTAAAGGACATGTATCTTCTTTTTAAACTCAATTTATATTCTAATTTACAAGATAACATAAAGGACCGACAAATTCTCTTCAAACGAACATTCGATCGAATGTTAAACGTTAAATGAATATCAAACGAATACCAGAATTGTGTAATTCATCGTGGGCAAACTGTGACCGAAGATGGAACACGGTGTTCGTCCACGTAAAACGAAAAATGTCTGTAAAAGGCAGGCGCCTACGGAATACGCTCGCATCGCCGCGTCGCGGCGCCGCACCGCTGAAAAGAGCCGATAACAATTCCGATCGAACTCTGAAAGCCGGCCGAAGCGACCGCGCACACAAAAATAACTCGGTGTGGAACGGTCGTTCGATAAACGCACATGTTCCAGGAGCATTGTACTCGCGCGCATATAGAATGTAAACTCAGGTTGAATAATTCTTTTGTGAACGATTTCCGTCGAAACTCGCGCTCTCCCTCGCCCACCATATCACTTTTCTTTATTTCTGCTCCCCCTTTCGAACGAGGCATTTTTCACCATCAACCTTCTCAGGCCGATGCTGGACTTTCTTTTTCTTTTTTTTTTTCCCTTGATATCTTGAAATTTGCAAGGGGAGAGAAAAGTGAAGTCGAAACGCGTGTATCGATGGAGAACGTACTCCGTTTCCATTTTTACGGAATCGCATAGGTACGATTATGCACACGGTATACGGTGACGATGTATTTTGCAGCGAACGAAGCTCAGGTGGAAAGCTTCGAAATCGCTTGGTGGATTATTTTTACAGATTTCTGATTCGCTGCCACGTCCACCGACTGTGAATACGGCAGACGCACGTGTCTCTTTAACACAAGAGCTACCACTACGTCACATTATATTTTCTTTCCGCAATGACGTAATGACTTTCGCAACGATAACTAAGAGAATAATATAATGAATTTTACTTTCTTTTTTTTTTTTTATGTATTCAAATCGAAATTAATTTTCTATCAAAGCTACTTATAACGTTTATCGAAGCTCGGTTGACCAGTTTCCTCGTTTTCTACAACTTGCCACGCGTTTTTCTTTTTTTTTCAAATTTTGACTGCGTATCGTTCGATATGACGATACCGGTTATCAGGAAAATTCCGAATCGATGCTAGATGCTAATACTAGAAATACCACAGCAGTCAAATTGACTGGTTCTACAATTTCATAAACGTGTGAATCCTCCTCTAAGGATCGATGATACGAAAAATGTACTGCGTAACATTCCTTCTGTAAGAAGATCGATAAATATAAAAATATTCTATTATTAGGTATTTTTGAAAAACCAGTCATTTTCACTGGTTTTGATAAAAATAGCTTCGTGTTAACTATCGGTAGTTCTACTGTTAACAACGCACGAAGACTAGAAAGTATCACGCGGTGAATGGGTAGATTCAGCGACCGAGTACACAGCAGATAGAGAAAAAACGTGCGAGTAAAATCTTACTTGATACGAGTGAATCCGCTAAATTGAAACTAAAAGAATCCGCAAAAAGCAGAAATTTCCAAATATAAAGAGCACGTGATATGCGAAAGCGCGTAACAAATCAAATTTCTGCCTAGTGAGTACGATAGCAGTCTGTTCCGTTCTTTTAATCGCACCCGCGAAAAACAGGAGCTTGCGCGAAAATTCACGGCCTACGATATATTCGATAAATCTCGGTATTAAAGGAACGGCTGTAAAAGTACGCGAGATTCGTTTTCGAAGGTTCGACGATGGCTCGTCTTTCTCAGATTCAAACTCGAGCGCGTTAAAGGGTTTGAGACTCGTAAGAGCAACGCAATCACCGCGATATTAGCGGGATTGGTAAACGTTACACGGAGTGCCATTAAGCGGACGCGACGCGATATTTGTCTTTCCTCGAAAGGCTTCGTTAAAAAGAGCTCGAGAGGGTGTAGTCGAAAAGAATGTCGCTCTTTTCGCTCTTCTTCTCTCTTGCTATCCCATACGCCAAACGCGCCACTTCTTCCAGCTCGAGTAGTCCCGGTTATTGGAAGCAATTGGACAAAAGCGCTGCTCAAGGTACATGCAAAAAGCGTTTTCGTGTCACTTAAAGATCGGCACGGTACTGTACGGCACGATACATGTGCGCCAAGATCCTACGTCTCGAGGATCCTTTCGATGCTTACGTATTCTATGCAGCTATATAGTATACATTGTACAGGTTTCATGGATCGAGCGCCGTGATAATTATTTTAATCGCTACCTCTGCCCGTCATCCATGACTAGGTTACGTAATTACAAGTATAATCCGACCGTCGAACGATATAATCTTACTAACGTCGAGAGTAGAACCGCTGACAAGGTCACCGGAGGTGTTCTTGATTTAAACTTAGCATTGGTCTTGGCCATCTCTTAAAATAGAACGCGGTTACGCGATCAATTACAACAAGCGTTATTTTTCATTCGTTCGATTATTAGCGGAACGCCGTGTATTCGTGCGAATTCGTATCATTATGAACGTAAATTAGATATATTTATTTATTTTCCTGCTTCACGGCTCGCGGAAAAGCACTCGGCCCGTGTATTTTTCAAACTCCCACTCGTTCCCGTAAGACTCTTTGGAGTTTTACCAACGTAACCGAAAAGGATTGCACGTAGACGGAACATTGTCCGGCTCGTTGAATATCGAAAAAAAGTATTGCCGATATTTCTTAGATTTTTGTGGCTGCAAATTTTCCAGAAAACGCGTAAACATTCGCCTCGTCTGATCTGCGTTAGTTTACAGCGCTCCAATATCTGTATCTCGATCTCGATCTTGTTTCAACCAGGAGAACAGTTTTTAGTTAGCGTTTTGTACGGAGCAAATGTTTGATGGTCGATCCATTTCCATTTCCATTTCCATATTTACGTTACCATAAAAATCCGTAATCATTGCACAAAGGGATACGATCGCTCGATAATCCACCTCTGTATTTTCCATCGATTCTATTTCGCTGTTTCGACAAAAAGTATGCCACGATTTAAACGACTACGGTACCAAACGAACCACTTTTCCCGTTTTCACGTTTCACCCTTGTCCTTTTTTCCTTTTTTTTTTTTTTTTTCCCCCTCTCCCCAATGACAATGACTGTGAATAGCCCGTTCACAGAGAGTCGTTTATCATTTTTGCCTGCATAATTTGTGCGCGAAACGTGTAATTACCATTTGGTTGCGAAACGAGCTATTCAAACGGAAGCACATTGGGACCTTGATTAACCGGGCCTCGAGTTTTTTTAATTAGCCGAGTTCCTGTTATTCGAGCTTTTCATTAGCCGATACGTGAGAAATACACAGGTGATGCCGAACGAATGGAGCAGTTTCAACGATTCTATGGTTTATTCACGTATCGATATTAATCGACGTGTTAATTGAGTGGAGTTCTGTGAAAAAATCAACTCTTTGGCGGTTACGCGGAGAAATACAGCGTTGCTTGATAAATCATTTTCACCGTGGCGCGAACCTCGAATTTTTATGTTTCGATTTTGCTCTCATTTTTAGCCGATAGAAAAAATACGTAACGTTTCGAAGGGATTTTTAACGGAAGATCGAAAGGAGAAATCGTGCACGGCAGCAAGACTTTTTTTCATATCTTTTTGGCCAAAATCGAACGTATAGTTCATATACACATTCGAACGTAACAAAAGGATATAATCGCATGGAAAAGCATACTCGAGAGGACGTAGCAGAATTAACGCAGATATTGCTGAACATCTTTTCTCTTTCCCCGTGAGATTTCTCAAAACAACGCTACTGCCACTAACGTTAAATACGATGGCCTTTCCATTCCTCGAATAATAATATCTCTGCTTGCATATTACTCGTTGCGTGGAAATATTAAAATAAACGAAAGATCGTTAAATGGCAAGTAGTCCTGCTCTTGCAATTGTTCGTCGTCGTTTGATTTATCGCGTCTGGTAGCTGAACGCATCTTGTAATTTACTGGCTCCCATACAAATTCTTCTGTCATTCGTTACTTTCTGCGTTACGTAAGCATCGTGTAGCATCGAAGAATCTTAGGAGTCTAATATTAGAAACATTAATTAACTCTCTAGGATGACTTGATTATATGATTGGAAAGTTACAGGCATATGCACTCCGGTCCGTAAGCGAGCAGCGAATATTATACGAAGCGTTAAAAAAGAGATACTTGACAAAGATACTTGGAAATTACGAACGAAGCACGATTTTAATATTTCCGTCGCAGATCTAAATTATCCAACCAATTAACTCAGAATGAGAAATCAGAATGAAAAATGTTTCGTTCTAAATAAATCACGGACTATCTGCGACAGAAGAAAGAAATACTTTGCTCTGCTCGATATTTCGTCCTTTTCCCAGTGCTAATTCAATTAGCGGATTTATTTACGCTTAAAGTATAGATCGTGGCGATTTGCAATTTTGAACAATTCTGTCTACGTAATCCGATAATCCGTTTTAAAATTAACCAAAATATATACACGTACACACGCAGGCCGCTTGAAAAGGCCACGTGTATCGAAAGTTCTATTTGGAAAAGAGATATTTCCCATGTTCGCTGGCAAAATCGCAACGATATCGAAAGAATACGAATATAAATACAAATAACGCGGCGATACAAATTAAATTATTCAACGTTACAGAGGGTTCGAACTTGCCCAATTCAGCCCATCCCCTATACCAAAAGCAATCTCGGCCAATACACTTTAACCCTCGCAGGTAACAAAGAAAGCTTCGTGGTAGCTCAAAAGATTCAAGCACATCCTCGACCACGTTACTCTCCTGCGTACCTTCTACGTTCGCGTGTATACCGTACACAAAAAGCAACTTGGCCGGAGAACTCGTTCCCACATGGTGTAGCAGTCCGTTAAAGACACGTCGAGATCGATCGAACGAATAAATCGTGGGCTACTTGCTCGACGTCGGTGTTTTAAACTTGAACGCGTAGCCAATTCTCGAAGAAGATTCTCACCGTGTCCATACATATCATATATGCATGACGTGTATATATACGTTGTTTAGCCGCGAGCTATTCGGACATTGAATAGCTTATCTTTGGGCGAAAGATTAATTATTTAACGTATAAATTTAATTACACAGTTGATCTACGATAATTAACTTAACATCGTGAGATAGCAAAGTTAACCATCTACGAATGGTAACGATGGTAAAAACAGCAATCGTAACGATGCAAACCAGTCCGATGTATATCGCTAAATGTTGTTTTTTTCTTTTTTTATTTCAACGATAATGACATATTTGGTTTCTGCCAAATGTTACGCATCGTTGAGAACGATTATGGATCTTATATCGCGTCTCGTAATTAAAGTGATTAGAAGATGTACTCGAAGACCATTGGTATTCTCGAATAGAATTTACACGTCGATCGATCGGTTGCAAATGCAGCGAACTTTCGAAGTCCGTTGTTTCTCATAAAGAGGATAAAGGGGATAAATATCCCCTGCGGTATTTCTAATTAGTATATTTCTAATTAATAAAGTTTCGGTATGGTTCGTTAATTCTGTAAAAATTGCGCAACAAGAAGACAACCTCTGGCCACTGATCTACATATTTTACAGATACACGCCATCGATAAAAATTAGGCTGAAGTGTCGAGGTTTACGAACGATGGTGTACAACGCGTGCTACCCTAAAAGGGATAAAAGAAAGGGGAAGGTGGAAAGGAGAGTCGCTAATCGGTCGAGGGTTCGATCCTCGCAACTCTGCTCGGGCATCTGGCAACTTCGAATATCCACCAGGCAACCCTTCCGCGCCTCTTTTTCAGACTGTCGGAGCTATCGAAGGAAGGGTTGCGGAGTGGTCTGAGAACATATACATACACAGAAGCACACGAAGAAAGGGCGAGTTACCTTTCTTTCCCCATCCCTGTCTCGATGTACGCGTGCAGAATTACCACCGTGCGCCTCTTCTTTCCCCACGATCGAGCGCGCACACACCGAGGCGAACAGGGGATGGTTTATGTATCTAGCAGCTTGAAATCGCTCGGATCGTTTTCACGCACGTATCGGGTCTGGTAGAGAATTCCTACCTTTTACTTTCTTTTTCTTTTTTCTTCGTTTTTTTTTTTTTTTTTTTTTGGGGGGGGTCTATTTCGTAACGCGTAATACGTAGATTGCGAACGTTTTACCAGCGATATCAAAGAATTTACATAGAAATTTGTTTCGTCTACGGAATGTCACAGCGAGCGCTCTGTTTCGAATATTACGTATACCTTTGCGAGTTACAAGGCGTTTCGTTGTAGGCTTTCGGAAGATTTAATTTCCCGAAAACGTGGGCAATCGAGCAACTTCGAGTAAGTGTCAGGTTGGTGTAAATTGCTAAATGTTGTTCTTTTTCTTCTTTTTTTTGTTACGCATCGTTAAGAACGATTAGGGATCTGTCGTTATATCTGGTAATTAAAGTGGTTAGGAAATGTACTTGAAGACCATTGGTATTCTTGAATAGAGTTTAAAACTTTCGGAGAAAGAACGATCTCGATGTTTTCCATTCCACAAAGTCCATCGATACGTAGCAATGCGTAGTTTTGTCAATTATAACGATCAAGCGTGCAAGTAATTTTTAACTTCGTTTCTCTTCTTCTCTGTTCGCGTGACCCACTCTAATTTCTAAGCCACCGAGCTCAGGTAAATAAATACGTACGTATCTTTGTTTTTGCTCCGTGACACTACATCTCTCGGTAAAAGAAAACAAACAGAGACATAATATACACGTCCTTCTCGCAGTGTCATACCTTTCGTACCGCTGTGATAAAAAAATTTTCTGCTTTGGCAGCAAACAAGACGTTCGGTACGAAGGACGGACCAGTTAGCTGTTCTCGACGAGCGTACTCGTCGCGAAGAAACGACGATATTTCGCGTTACGACGAGCCCTGTCGCTAATAAAATTCAAAAATAAGACAGACCATTCGTTGCAGCTTAACTCTCTGTGACAACAGCCACGCATACTTCGCGTTCGACGAGTATACTCGTCGTCGCTTGCTCTTTGCCACGCGTCTTAGATACACGCTCTTTCGAGGAGCTCGCGATAGCCAACTGGTTAAAGGAGGTTACGAATCCGTGGAAAAAGTCGACGAATTCGCTAATAATCGTTCGCAATCGAGCAAATTAATACAATCGGAGTTACCTAAGCTAGCCCGGTATGGAGCGATATGTAAGAGATTTCTCCTTCTAACGAGTATCGCAGCAACCTATCGTAAGTTGAGAAATTTCTGGGCGGTCGACTAACTGATCGAGGATTTTATAAAAAAAAAAAACTACGTTCGGTGCTAAAAACGGTTCTACGATGTTCTCGAAGAAGAACGAGCATACTCGAAGGGCTCAGAGGTTGCTGCCAGTTATGGCAAGTTCTGCGTATCGTTTTATTAATCTCGCAGGCGACGTACGTTTCGTGTCCACGGCGCACACTCTCCGGCCTGAATTTTCATATTTCAGATGGGAATTCTTGAATGAGCGAACCTTGGTGCGACGTAATCAGAGACGAGAAAAGTATTTTAGACGCGCGGGAGTTTCCAAAATCCTAAGAAACTTCCAATCGAAACGTGTCTTTGAATTCCCGATACCTGCAGAAATGATCACGTGCACACATTTATCCGTAGAGAGACAGCTATTTCATGGCCGAGCTATTTCACACTGAGCTTCTCGCATTGTGCTAGATAGAAGAGCTTTTTCTCCCTTTGCCGAAAGAAAACTATTTAGCGAAAGTCTTACGACAATTTTCACTTGCAACGTTCGCAAATGCAACACGAACGTTTTCCAGCAGTTATTCCCTACCGGACGTAAAAAAAACCCGCGTTTACAGTTTGACAGTACCATAAAAACAGTGGACAAGCTAAAACGAACACACTGTACAGCACGATGATCGCGAGAGAAGACGAGTCTTCGTCCCAAACTTCTATCTAGTGGACTGGCAACTAAGTGATTGCGGACTTTGTCATTAGGTGGTACTGACAAAATCCGCAATCGCTTAATTTCCAACTTAATATCATTCGAAACTTCATCCGAACTGTCGTGTCTTCCTGCCGGTTTCTCGTATATTGAACTCAAAAATAGAGCGACGAGAACACCGTGGTGCGCCTTCGTTCGTTCGCCATCGAGTCCGCGTGCTTGCACCATTTGAAACAGCGATGCTCACGCGTGCACGCGCGTGGACCCGTACACTTGCTCGTCGATCACAAAGGAATCTCTCGGTAGACGTGCGTGTACACACGCCGAAAGAAAAAAGCGTGTATGCACGCGAGAATCTATTGTTCGTTCGGCCGTATAACATACGCGAATGACAGGCGGCCCACCGCCTATGGATTTCTTTTTCTCTCTCTCTCTCTCTCTCTCTCTCTCTTCGCTCGTACACGTTCGCGCCAGCTAACGGAGCCCAGGATCGCGAAAACCGATGGAACTGACGCACACCTCGAATAATACACGGAAACGTGGCATTCAGAGAAGCTCGTCTGGTTTCCAAGAGAACGAGGAATCCCAATTTTTAGGAGTAGAAATTGAACCGGCGTACCATTGTTCTCGGCTCCTTCCGTACGGGGATTTTTCCTTTCTTTCTCCTTTTTTTTTTTTTTTTAATAAAACCGGTAGAAATTGACGTATTGTTCGGACTGCTTGTTCGAAAATTAATGCGATCGGAGCGATTAAAGGATTTGTTCTTCCAAACCGGAAGGTTTGTTTCGTCTATATAGGCGGTAAATAGGACGCGAACGTTTATGCAAATTCATCTTTCTCGCACTGTTACGAGTTTCGTTAAACGCCGATTGAAATTCCTATAAATACGCCAGATTGAACGATAAATTTGCGAGTGTTACGCGTTTTCATCCTACTCGTTTTTTATCATTTTCGTTGCGGTACGAGTATGAGATTAAAAGGTGAAAAGGATAGAAGATCTGGTTAGCTCGTACTCGAAGATCTGCCGCGTGTACGTACACGGTTGTCTTTGAACCGTTGGTACAAGCCGAAAGAAGACGGACATACGTAAAAAGATACGCGGAGGATGTAAGGTACGTATTCTTTTTACAGCTTTCTAACGTAGATAATTTAAACTTGACAATGTCCGAAATCTCTCTGAATTCTTTCTCTCTCTCTCTCTCTCTCTCTAAAGTCTTTTATCTGCTCTGATATGGTTCGATCGACACGAGGCAGGCGCAAATATCGTGGGCGTTAATCGCTGTGAAACGCTTCAAGACCTACGCATACTTGTTTTGACAGTTGTAACGCGATCTTTATTGGCGTGCGTGTATCGAGAACGTTGCTGTAACATAACAAGAAACTATACAGGATGCTCCAGAGTTAAGAGTCAGCCGGGCAACGAACGCTGGTAAATGGGGGATGAGAGACATAGGCTGCAACGTTGATCGATACGATCAACGGCAAAAGTGTCGTAGAAAAAGGAAAAGCAGCGTAGAGAGACGATATGTGAGAAAATTCACTGAAAAAAGAAGACGATAGAATACTGTGAAAAAATTCATTAGAACCCTAGACAGGCGCCGTACTTCGAACTTATAGACTTGGTAAGTACTTGATTCTTGCAACCAAACTCGAATGGTCACAGTGTAATGGAAGATATGCTGATTTTCCGCGTAATTGTGAGAGAAATTCCGGTAGAGAATTAAAATATTTTGCAAACCTCAAGCTACTCGAAGATTCACCGAAACATCCCCAAACACGCCATAGAAGCTGATTGATCGTACCTGTTTAAGCGATCACCGTTAGTATGTGGAATAAGATATTTGTTTATGCGAATAATCAACGTTTTGCAATAATAATTAGATATTTGTCGTGTATACGAGCCAAACAGCGTCGATAGATTTCATAGATCGAAAAGTACGGGAAAGTGACGACGTTACGCTTGTTACATTTATCCTAAAATTTGCCACCGTTTGTCTCATCTTCTTGTCGACGATCGAACTTGCGCAACGAGTCGTTTGTTTCTTCGGAAATGTACATTGATCGTGTACTTGCGCGATGAAATTAACGCTTCGAGGATCGTATGCCGTGAGACAAACACATCGCCTGAATTGGCGCGATATTTTTGGGGCGATCGAAAAGATCGAAAAGATCGCTCTCGTTCGATTTACGTTCATCGAATTTTATCGATGGCATTTCGTTCCACGAAATCTTTTACGCAGCTCGAATATTCCATTCTTCCGTGACGTCTCAGATTTTTCGACAAAAAACTTGTCAATATGATTTTTTCTGTCGACCAAGCAAATAAAAATGAAGTTTCGACTTGAAAAATGAAAATCAACGAGCATATTTAAAGACACCGCTGGTAACGTTTCTCAGCGCTTGATAGCAATTTTTATCATTTTGTTCAATTGTTTAAAAATCGGAACGAACTTTCCGAGCAATCAAAATATATTGTACCTAACATGTCGTGTAACGTAAGAACACTTTCATAACGTTTCGTTCGTAGCACCTATCGCTTCTTTTACCGTTTCATTTAACAGCAGCTCTAACATTTTTATAGCACACCGCGTGAAGTATGCAAGACACGAATTCGCGTCTCCAGTCAGCAAACTATTAACAAATTATAGGCAGGCCGATCAATTCGGTTTCCGAGAAGCTCGCGTGTACATGCGTTTCTATTACTATTGATCGATTCTATACTATACTAAATCATTAGGTGGTATTGACAAAATCCGCAATCACTCAGTTGCCAATCCAATATATCATATTCATCGCATTAATATACGAGATACACGATATCAATAAAAAAAAGAACATTTCTGCTATCTTTTTACGCTCATCGGTACACTGACCTGCACTTGCCCAACACCCCATAGAATGGACACAACGATGGCGTGCGATGGATAGGCGGTTGCTCGTCGTCGCATGCATAATGACACGTGCTCGTAGGAATCGAACGGGAAAAGGAAAGGAGAGATTGTTTCCCCGAAAAATCATCGACGATCGTGCACGTACTACGTGCATGCATATGTATACGTTACGTGGCGCGGTTAGGCCGCTAGCCGACGAGGGTTGCGAAGCATCGAAAGGAGAAGCCAGAGGCCAGAGAGAAAGAGAAAGAGAGAGAAGAGAAGAGAACGACGAACTGGAACCCCATAACACGAGTCTCGCGATGCTCGTCGACCCTCGTTATTCAATCGAAACAGAGCATTACTCATTTATTGTCTCGCCCCCTGCACCCTCTGTGTATTCCTGTTCGATGGCGCACGAGGATTTCGTCGGCCAGTTGCGACACTTGCAGCGCGCTTTCCAACGACACGCTGCTGACACGCACACGCTCCGTGTGAAAACCGGCGCAACGTACGACCGACTATGGTTTCGATGCCTCTTTAAAAAAAGGGCCATGTCCGTAGAGAGATTCTTATAGAATTTTGTCACCTTGACACGTGGTAGAAAATTGTTCTCGTACAACGCGATGGCAGAGAAACCGCTCGAGCAGATTCTGCAGATCGCTGAACGCTTGGCGTCGATAGCAACGCGAAGAACGTAAATTTCAGAGGACAGGCTTCCGGAAAAATTAGGACGCGATAGATAATTTTGATCTGCGACGCAAAACTGATGCGATCGTAGACACGTTTCACGCGATACAGAGACAAATACACGACCAAAATTTTCTTTCAATTGAAAGCAGCATTCTACGAATGCAAAAGCTGCGTCGAACGTGCGTAAGCGACGAGTATACTCGTCGAACACGGCGAATGCGTGACTGTTGTAATATAGAATTAAACCGTAACGGTTTATTTATTAATTTTATCAGCGACAGGGCTCGTCTTAACGCGAAATATCGCTGACTGGTCGAACGTATTAAGTCGTCCGGAAAGTTTCTTTCGTTGCATAAGGTGATAATAGATGAACAAGAATTTCTGTTTCGTATTATTTTATCGAATTAAGTACGATCCATTTCCTTCTATTCCTATTATCAATAAACGTGCATGATTCAATAAACTGATATAAAACAAAGAACATTGCGCGTCTATTATTTCCTTAGAAGACGAAAGAAGCTATTCGAACAACCTAACACGATACAAAGCGAACAACGACGTACGTGCCATTCAGAAGCCACTCCGATCGATTCCATAGACAAAGATCACGAAAAGGCCACGTTTCTCAAAACGTGGGTTTTAAATTTACCTTAGAAATAAATTACCAATGTAGATACGCGCATCTACTTACGTCTTACGAATCTCGCCGTTTCAAGGTAAATCTTCGCGTATGGACGACTGTAATTCGTTGCACGTTTGTCGCGTTCGCAAAATGTCGTTATCGCACGTTTCGTACGACAGTGCGTCGTTCATCTCGACGTTTCGATCGTATCGTTCCCTTTGCGCTCTATGCAACAACGATCTCGAGCAATTTAGACAGCCGAACGATTTTCGAGCACGTTATACGGAAGGGGAGAAAACGGTATCGATTTTCTTTTCCACAAGTGCGCTGGATGAAAGGTGGTCGGAAACGAAGAACCGGGCGCAGCAAAACGTAACAATAAATGGACTTCCGGCGGTACGCGTGCGCCGCCGGAAGTGCGTTTAACTGCCGGTTACACGTACATCGTGAATCTATTACGTTCAAGGTTTACTCAGCCCGATATAACTGCTGATTGTACTCTGTGCTAATGGCGCGCACGACGAAGTAAAAAGTATGCGAATATTCTGAATAATTTGACGTCCGAACGAACAATCGCGATTCCTTATTTCGATTAATTGTGAAATTAATAGACTGCTATCTCCTGCTACTTTTATATCGAATTGACAAACAAGCGATCGCGGGTTTTGTCATTAGTTGGTCGTTCTTTGCCATCGCATTTTCTTCGAGAAACATGGTATTTTTTTAAGTAATTTTTTACCATCGCCACAAAATCCTCCATCACTTGGTTGCCAATCCGATGTATCTGAATTTTAGCTGCGCCAATTACGATAAAAAATAACGTAACGAAAATAAAACCGGTATCGCTGGTACGTACGTTTACTCAAAGCTGTAATTAAGATCCACGAAGAATGTCAATCGGTAATTTACTTCTTACGCGCGTTTCTTTACGAATCGTGGAATATAATGAAATTAATAAACACTAATACGGGAAATTATCTTGTTACGTAGAAATTACAGGAATACGTGAAACGGAATAATTAGCTGGCTTCGCGTGATTTATCGAAACGCACTGAGAAACAAGCGCATCGGAAGGAAAAACACCTTACGAAGATTGATACGACGTTAATAAGTATCCATAAATATGTGTCTCTCCAATTATCGACTGTTCATTTCCGTTTGATTTACTATAATAAAATTCCCAGCATTACTTCGCTTTGATTTACCATATCAAAGTACAGAACTCTACGTGCCTGTGAGAAATCTGAAAGCGCACAACCACGGTAACGTAAATTAGCTCGTGATATGCGTAAATATACAAAATAATCGAAACATGGGACCGATATTAGCATCGGTATCCTCGACGTTCTATCGACGATACACGTATTATCGATCGACCAGAGAGTCTCCTACGTACGACGATGTCGAGAACCTTGAATATCGGCGATAATATCGACGCTAATACTCGATCGCCTGAATACACGCTGCACTACGATTCGTATCGGACTGTGGCGAAAATTTCTTTCCTTTCAAGACGTTTTCTTCTATTACTTTTGTTATGTTATAACAGTTACTCGTTCCATTATTACAAAATGGATCATAATCGAATAAAACAATACAAAGGAGAAAGAGTTTCCTTATGAAACGAAAGCAACTTTTGGCACAGCTTGGGTTGGCAACTAAGTGATTGCGGATTTTGTCAATACCACCTGATGACAGTCGCTTGTTGACAAACCCGCAGTCGCTTAGTTTCCAAGCCAATAACGCGTGAAACGATCGATTACGTGCGTGCCAGTTTTTTAATTAAAAATATGAAAATATAAATTCGCATAAATCTTTCCCTGTTCCTCTACCGATTTTTTCGCACTCGCGCTAATCCGGTGTTCGTCAGACGCTAATAAACCATAATTTTCAAATAGAGGTCTTACACGCGAGTTAATCGCAACAATTAACCGCTGTAGGTCAGACCGGTACGATCGTGCTACCTGCTTGTCCCGTATAAGTATAATAAGCGACGCGCGTAGTTGTAATGCCGACAAGCGAGACTCGAATCATGTAATTTGGCGATGCCCCTTATTTCACACTCAGAAAGCCGATCCCTTGGAAGGTTTAGGTAAAAGCGGCCTGTTTCCCTCGTTCAGGCTGAACCAAATATCGTAGCGTGTTTCCACGCACACCATGTTTCTCAAAGAAAATGTAATCCTCCAATTTGAATACTCGCGTTATGTTGTTCTTTCTCTCTTTTTTTGTTTGTTTCTATGAATTAACGACGAAGAAATGAAAAGCTGCAAAGCAACGCAATTCTCACGGAGAGTTTCTTCTTGGCGGATGAAAGAAGAGAGAGAAGCCGCAGTCTGTCCATCGTATTAGAATCGCGTCTTTTTCTTTCGTAAACTAGACTCACGCAAAACGGTGCAATTCTCGCCGAAAGTTCTTTTCCTTTTGGCAAATAAAAAAGAATCGCGGTGTACTTACTGCATTGGCGCTAAAACTACGACGACGGATCGAAAGGACTGGTTTTACAATTTTAGAAACGCGCCAATCCTCGTTTGATCGTAAGAATGTACCGCGTAACGTGCAATTCCTTTTGTAAGAAAGCGACGGATCAATAAATGTAAAAACATTCTATTATTAGGTTGTCCGAAATGTTTCTTTCGTTTTATAAGGAAATAATAGACGCACTATGTTTCTTGTTTTATATTAGTTTATTGAATTATGCGCGAACGTAATAATAGAAATAGAAGGAAATGGATCGCATGTAATTCGATAAGATAATATAAAACAGAAATTGTTATTACCTAATATTACGTGTTCCTTAACACTAGAACTACCACACCAGCGAAATTTTGCAAACCGGTTTTACAATTTTATTTTAACATTCCTACTTCATGTTATATCTCTTTCCCGCAATGATGTAACTAAAAGAATAATATAGCGAATTTTACTTTGTTTTTATGTATTCGAACTGAAAATAATTTCGTATCAAGGCTGCTTATACCAATAGCAGTCGAAATGACTGGTACTTGTCAAAGGATCCTGTAATCCGTTTATCGAAGCCCGATTAACCAGTTTCCTCGTTTTCTACAACTTGCCACGCGTTTTTCAAATTTTTATTGCGTACCATTTAACGTGATGATGTCAGTCATCAGGAAAATTCCGAATCGATCGTTAGATGCTAACGCTAGAAATACCACAGCGGTCGAAATGACTGGCTCTACAATTTTATAAATATATCAACCCTCGTTCAGGGATCCCGGATGGATTAATAATACCAAAAATCTGCTACACAACGTGGAATTGCTTCTGTGAGAAAGTAATAAATCGTGGCGGCACTCGACACTAAAATACCACCACTCGACACCAACTAGCGTCGGGCGACGGTAGCGCAGTGGTTAGCGTCTTAGGTTACGAACGTTCGGGACCCGGGTTCAAATCCCGGCGACCGGAGGTCTTTTCCGATTTTTCTTCCGCGGCATCAAAAATGAGAAGAAAAATGCAGCAGTTGTTATCCCAGTAGCGATATCTTCTACACTCGCAGACAGAGAACCTGTCTCTCACCCTACGTAACTATTACAGGCTACTAGCACACTAAAGACTTTTACTATCACACCCTCAAAAATCAATAAGTATGAAAATATATTGTAATATCGTGGACGAGAGAAAGAGAGAGGGGTCTGGGAGGTGTCGTGCGAATTAGAAACAAAAGCGATTGCTGAGCATATGTCTCTGTGGTGGGACTAAGACAAAAGATACGAAGTTAAGACGGGGAAAGACCACCAAGGGGGTTGCTGAGAGGGGAATAGCAAGCAGTTAAACGAATTAACAACAGTTATGAGTTTTTTATAAGCAAAAGAGATTGTGCGGATTGATAGTATCGTGTCGCTTGAAAGCGTTGTTGAAAGAGAGAAAGGTGACGAGAATTGTTAATTAAAGTTAATTATAACACGTTATTGCGATTAATTCACGTTATAAATAACCATCGTTTCCTGGTTGATCCATTTATTATATGAATATAAAATCAACAATAGTTGACGATACTACAACAATATTCTATTATTACATATTTTTCAAAGATTTTCGGTAGAAAAATAGCTTCGCTAGTTCTATCTAGCTCTTTCAAAGATGGTTTTTCGTAGGAACCAGCTTCGTCTTAATGATCTCTCAACCGTCGGCAGTTTTAATTGTTTAGAAACTTCTTATAGCATTAAAGTAGCATGATAGAAATAGAAAAAAAAAGAAGAAAACATGTTATTACGTGTAGTGGGAGAAAAACAAACGCGCAAGAAATTAATTTGCCCAAGCGATAATGCACATGACTAGATGAAAACATCGAAACGTTCGCTAGTCGAAGAGAGCAAGAGGATAACGCGCCGATAGAGGCGGACAATTATACAAAAGTAACCGGGGTTCAACGATGTCGTGGACGACGACAGGCCAACGTCGAACAATAATACGTTCTATTATACAACCAACCGGTGTTATTAATAGTTGCGAGCGAAACGAGTTTAATGTCACGTGCCACTCGCATTAGCACGTGTGCGCCATTTTTACACCGACGACGTAACCGAACGCGTAATCTCGTCGCGGCGTTAATGAACGACAATTACGTGTATTTTCGCGGACTGGCTGGGTATAAATAACCGGAAAGGAAAATCTAATTTTTCCCTTGCGCTCTTTCTTTTTTCTCCGTCATCGACGCACGATGCTCGCAGAGTCGCGCTGATCGCGTTCGTCCTTTTAATTTCTTAATTCGACGATCTCTGAATTTTTGACGCAATTGATGACATCGATCGGTCCGTAATCGAATCAAAAGGTCGTTGCGATAACGTTGACACGATAGAATCAGATCTCTTTTACTCGAATCAAACGTGAGAATTATTTAAACGAGCTATGGAACACGGCGTTAAGTACCTAGACTATCGTTTACATACCTGATCCAAATGATCTCATTTTGATTTCTATCGGAAATAGAATTTACCTAGACATTGAATCGACCGTGAAAATGAAAAAGATTACTTCGTTCGATAGAGAGCGAGCGAAATAGACGGAAGGTAAATTATTTGCTTGTTGGAAAAGAAATTAACGCGTAATTATTTCGAAACAGTAGCTAGTCAAGTGGAACGATATATTTGGAAAAATGGAATATCCGATGAATACCCGAAGCGGGTGGACAAATTAACGTAACTTTTAATCGCTTTGTTTGCTAATTATCGGCGTTCGATCGGCGCATAATTCTTCGTGTAATACGCGACTCGAACGAATCGCCTCTGACAGGAGACAAAATTACGAATTAAAGAGACAAGACTGTTCGTGCATTTAAAAAGAGACGGACGATCGACAGCGCGGTTTCAACGATCTACAAATTGTCATTCATAAGCGGGCACAGCCAACAACGATGTTCGCGCAGGTGGCAATCTCCTGCTCCTGATTGCCAATTAACGTTTAACGACTTTGCCTGCTATATATCCCCTGATCGCGCTTTTGCATTCGCACGATTAAGGTTCCAATACGAATGAAAAATGCCTCGTTTCGATCCTATCGAACGACTTTCGAGCCTACGTTCCTTTTCAACCAACATGTACAGGGTGTGGTATCACGTAACGTGTGAAAAATATTCGTACGAACGCGTGTCCCATCCGATCTTCTTTCAAAGTTACAGGCATTTTTGCGTCTCGATAATAGCCACGATCGTTTATTCGTCTTCGCAGAAGGTGCTCTGCAACGTCTACTCTGTCCGTTTGCGAGTTTGCAGTGAAAATTCTAGTAGAAAATTCTACTCGTGTACGTCGAATAACGAGAGTACACACTTCGAGAATCTTCTACAAAAGTAAGCAAGTCGTGGCTTTATCGAGACACGAAAATGTCTAGGAAATTTCAAACAGGATCGAATAGAGCGTATTCCTTGTTCTCGTGCCTTCTGTCTGCTTACCATACACCCTGTACATTGGATTCGCGATAGAATTTAAATACTATGGAACTTTGCTTACTGTTGTTACAAGACTTTCGTGTATACGTGGTGTGTGTTATATGAATCATATTGAGATTTCATTAGCACCGTCATTCTTCCATCGGCAAAGTCTGAAATTATTATGAAAATGTGTATAACAGAAGTTACAAGACATTTACTGCAAGCATATACTCGATAAAGAAGTTAGTATCGTTGGTGGAAAGGATTTGAACGTTCAGTGGCTACAAAATGTATTTGCACATATCCTACCGTTCATTCGTGAAACGTTATAATGCAGCGTTTTCTTATCGGGTTCTACCGTTTCATTTTATATCTACGTTTGATTATAGTATCAAGTTATTTTAGTCATCGTTATGGTACGAACGTTTCGAAAATAATGGACCTGAGTAAGTAATATATAAATGCGAATAGATTTTGTAGCCACTGTTTTCCCAACTCCGTTTTCGTAATTCGCAAAACCAACGTGATCACGACGATCGAGTCTCATAACGACGATAATAAAATTCCAAAGTGTCTCGCGTAACACGCATAAAACATTCGAACGAGGTGTTTACGAGTGTCCGAATAATCTGGCAAACCTGTAGTCGATCGGAATATACGTGCGCGTAGATGTATCGAATTTTGTAATTAAATCTGTGCGTTTGAAGTTCCGGTCCGTTTCAACATCGGCTGAAAGATGCTTCTTAAAAAATTGCCAGCTTCGAAATCATCGCTCTCGAACTCATCGATCGATCCTACATCGATATTACACAATTGCAACGCTATCCCTTTTCGCCTGCGCTTGAGCGACCACAAGCGAGCAACCACGAAAGAAAGTTTTCAAAGTTGGAAAACTATAAACCGGTTTTGGAAAAAATCCCGAAGGAGACTTGTCACGCGAAGCGCGAGTCTCCGGTATCGTTTTGCCAACAGCGGCATTAAAAGCACGATGGCGATTCAGTAGCCACGACATCGGATTAGCAGTATCGTTTCCTTGGCGGACGGAAGTGGCAGGATGTTTCGCTGGCGCGGATGCAACGCGAGATGGTGTACTTACACGAGCGAGTAGTTGCCATTCGTTGAAGCAAAAATGGCCCGTGTTATCGCGACAAGCCAGGCCAAGAACGGCTCCTCTGGTCCATAGCTTATCGTTATATTCAACGTCTTTCTTTCGCGCTGCAAACGCATTAGAACGTGTCCAAGGAAGAGCAGAGAGCAAAGATGCACGGATGCGTGCACCAAGATAGTCTACCGTGTGTATCCACACGTCACGTCAATTTATACTATCTTATAACGATTAATTATTATCCCTGGACTTCCGTGTATGCGATACATTATATTACGTAACGCGAAATTATCCTGGCCATTAATAACGCGTGTACGCTCGGCGTTGGATATATTGCGGTATTACAGGATGTTTCCTGGTTTTACAGTCTTTCACATTGTTTTCTAAATGCCTTTGCTTGCTTAATTTATCGAGAGTTAGTAGAGTGAGTTTCAGCGCGGTCGAGATCCTTTAGATTTATTAGAGAAAACGGCCGGTATCTTGCAATAATAGCTAGCCACAGGTTTCCTTTGTTTGTACCGCTGGAAATGTGAATACACGTGGCGACCTATGTATATAATTACATACTCGTGAAGATTGAAATTAACCGCAAACAACAAAATCCTGTTCGAATTAAAGAGTCTTTCACATTTACTTTTTCGTTTTTCGACGATTGACAAGAGGAATTTACGCGTGTAACGAAAATGATGATCGCGCAAAGAACGATACGTTTAATACGATAAATAAATATTTCAAATATTTATAAATAAGTAGAGTAGAAAAAGAACACTGCGCTATCCTTCGTTGGAAATTAGTTTACGTTTGTCTCTATATTTGGTATCGAGAAGTATCCACTATTATACGTGACAAAGGTACGTGTGACATTGAATGATTCATTCTTTATTACATAGACAACTGTAGAACGCATTGGAAAAACTTTCTGCTGCGAAAGACATTCTACGACCATCGATCTTGGTTATAAATTTCGTTCGAATGAATCGGAAAGAACCTCGAAACGAATTCTTCCTAAATTATGATTTATTCTACGGCGAATTACACAAGTACATAGGTCGACTAGGAAAAAAGAAAAAAAGAAAAAAAGAAAAAAAAGAAGAATTTCATTAGTCAGCGTGCACCGTTTGAATAAAGGCGCGTGTGCCAACTCGTTAGAACGCTTTGAATTCCATTTGCGGAGGATTCTCGTGTCCCAGATTCTATGAATCGTAGACGAATACTTTCATAGCATCTTAATCATATCCATTGATTTTGAAATATTGTCGCAGTCAAAAAAACACGGTAAACAATAGGAAATAAACGCGAGAAGCATAATAAATGTGGCATAATTTCAGGATAGAAATCGTCCAAGTTTTTATAACCTCAAACGCAAAGACGTGACCGGACATTATTTCTCGCAGTAATAACGCTTGAACAAATTCTAATTACTTTCAACGACAAGCATGAAACGTACGAGTATTCTATTAATCTGATGTAAAAGAGAAACGCCGTAATAACACAATATCCTTATCAACATATCTAAACATCGTGAAATTACATGCAAACGTACCTTTCATGTTTCCAGCCAATCTATTCGTAACAAAAATTACCTGACATCGATTTCACCAGCTAGTAAAATACTCGATAACATTACAAACAACGGGCACATACGCGCCACATTTACACGTATCTCAAGAAACATTGTCATAAACAGAAACGCTTCAAAATTTTGTTACATAACGATGAATTTTATACTGTGACGAAAAAGAAGAATCAGTTTCTATCTCGGTCTCGCGTTACCGCTCCATTCAACAGAATCCACGTTATACGCTAAGGTGTAATACTAATGAACTTTCGAAAAGATTCGCGTGTCCCACGCGATATATTCGAAAAAAAAGTTTCTGTAACTGTTCGAACAGTTTTGCGAACCACCGTGTCTAAACTAACTGCGCGTGCGTGGGCGCATGCGTGTCAAGATTTGAGCGCGCGATGCAGGGCGCATGCGCATGAACCTGCAGTGCCGAGCGAAACAAGGAAGAAGAACGGCGAGAGAAAGACGCCGTTAAAGAGAGAAACAAAGCGAAAGGGAAGAGCAATGACACACACGGTTACATGCACGCGCTCACCAACGGCACACACCGAGGTGACGTAAGCGCTGATTACGCGACGCTGCAACGAGCACACGCCGAGGCTGCAACTCGCGTTGCATGTATAACGTTCGTAGAATGCGGCAATGCGTCCCCCCCCTCCTCCTCCACCTCAACCCGACCGTAACCTCGCTAGAACCTCGTCTCTGCCCCTGCCCAACCGAGATACCCCTCCCCTAACCTCTCCCACGTCCACTGCTACCGTTCGGCGTCGTGTGTTGGTGCACGTGCGAACAAATATCACGTGACTGTGTATGAAGGACGAGGCCTTCAAGTACGTACGTACCGTACGTACGAGCACGAGCAACGCGCGTTACTGGAGATCATCAGCTGACAACAGGAGCCAAGAGAAACAGGAATCGTGCTTCTTGGCTCCATGTTGAGAAATGAGAGAGAGAGAGAGAGAGAGATGCAGGAGGAGAGGAACAAATGATCGTTGTAAGATATTTAACAATTACGAAACTACGTTTGCTTAAATCACCTAATTGGCTTTTGTAAACGATACCAAAGGTGGCTACTGGGCTCATCCATGTAAAATCCGATCGCTGATAAACATGTAAATCAAGAAAATAAAAATAAGAGTTAAGCGGAACAAGCAGAACAGCCGGAAATTGGAGGAAATAGTTCTAAGAAGAAACGACGAAGGAAAGAGGAAGAAGAAGAAGAGAACAATAGGGCCCAAGAAAGGAATAAAGTTTGACACACGCCTGTAATTTCGCACTTGGTCATTGATAAACGTCGAAAATGTGCGTGCGCTAAAAGAAAATTACAGGGAAGGAGGGGATCGGAGGGACTCGGCTGCTTATTATTCCGAACAGAATACAAAGAGGGGAACAAAACGTACTCGCGTAAACGTAGCTCACCGAGATATTAAAGATAGAACCGAAACACTGTGATTAAGACGTCCGACAACCGCGACGTAATTTGTATTAACACCTTGCACGCTTCTTTCGAACAACCTGTGAACATTCCATAACAGCGACGAATGTTTCTTGTTTATACATACGTTAATACGTTCCAAATTGTTTTATCGTCTTTCATACCATTTCTAATTACAATTTTATTGCTCTGTCATTTTACATATTTTCTTAGTAAACAAGTCAAGCCTTCTTCTAAATAAATAACTCGTCTATGATTCATCCTTTTTTGTTAAAAATTCTCATACATTTCTACCGTATTGTTAATTTTGTTAATTTCCATACTTTCTACAAATAACCTGTAAATGGTACGTATCGGTGACAAACATCGTTCGTGTAGTTCTTCTCGATAAAATATCTCGCGCATGTATATTACACTGTTGTTCGACATATATTTTCTCATGTTATATTTCCATTATGTATTTCCATGTTAGTTATCGTAAAATATTATTGGGGAACAGCATAGCGTGACTATTGTCACTCGAACGAAATGCTTTCGTTTCTCTTCCGGATATGAATTACTCCACTTTTATCCAGGTGGCTGATCCTTTTATTCTGGTTACACCTCGCGGCATTTCCCACGATCACGGACAAGTCCGATTTAACGCCGACAGCAAACACTGGTTTCCTGCGGCTGATTCGACTTCCTGCAATGGCGTGCGCATCTTTCACGTACGAGGAACAATTTCAAACGGACGGAAAAAATGGCAGCTCGACAGCTGCCGCCTTGACCTTACTCAATGGCTATCTGGCAACATAAAGAAACCGTATTGCCACTTTCATTTCTGGACTACCTCCGTCTTTCGTAATGATATTCTGATCCCTTTTTTCGCACGAATCGTCGATGATTGCATCAGTGAAATTCGCTGCAACGTTTACTTTCGCGACTGTGCTTTATGTTTCTTGCTTATGTCTGCGTGTAATGACTGAAGATTTGTAAATTATATTTACGTATAACGAAATCTTCTCGTAACGAAATAATACTTGACATATATTTAACAATAACACAATGGCATAATATTAAAATCGAAATTTAATTAATCGTAAAATTCGTCTATATAAAAATCGACTCTCCTCGTCTCAAACTTTGACATTCCATATTTTATTTCCCACGAGATAAAATCATGCCTCGTTCTATATATTCCTTTGAAATAAAGCTTTATACAGTAATTAACCGACGATCAAGTGCCATTGTACTGGTAAAGATAAAAAAAAAAAAAAAAGTATAGAATCTATTTCCATCACGGGTTTATTACAAAGATAAACGAAAAGCTGTCTGACACGTGACGATTTAATAATAGAAGCTGATAAATGCTGAAAACTAAAAATGATTAATCTAAATGACCGGGAACTGTCACAAGGGTGGACGTTTGAAACAATGCACGCGTGAACGAGTGGGAATATCTCACAATTCGACAAATTGTTAACAGCGTATTACTAAGTTATGGTTAATTTGACACTGCTGGATCACCCATTTCATTGATCAACGTTTCCATGCGATATTTATCCTATTTCAAACGGGTTACGCGCGTAGAAAAAGGCAATATTTAGCGCACATGCGCGTGACGTGTAAAAACGTTTAATCAAGTTAAAAGTTTATCGACTAATTAATTACCAGCGGGTAGACTAATTAAATTCATTAAGTATTTGTATACATATTAGTTAATTTTAATATTAATATTACAATTATAATTTCATTCAAAATCGATGATAAATCAACATTAATATCATAAATAATTAAATAAATTCTTTCTTCTCTATTTCATCGATACTATGAAACGCCAAGGACAATTATCTTAAAGGATTGCGTCGCGTCGTGAGAACAGATCTTAAGAAACCTGCACGATGACACGCTTTTCTGCATATTAATAACATCGTTTGGTATCTGGAAATAGCATGCTGGTAATAATCATGACGATTCTTACACCGATACAGAATGAAACAAAAGAGATTCGAAATACAAGCAACAGCGTAAAAAAAAAAAAGAAAAAAAGAAAGAGGAGGAAGTAATAAGCTACTATAGTATCGAGCGAACAAAGTACTGTTGTACAATAATGGTCTTATGGTCAAGGTTTTAAGCCTTTAAACGTGACTTATGCAACGCATCCGGGCATAAGTCCTCCGCGCTGCAATTTATATTTCCGAAGTTACGTCGAATTATACAGTATATACACGATTGTAGCATTGAAAGATACCACAATGCGGGAGAAGAATGTACCGACTTCCGTCCCTTTCAGTTCAAGGGAAATGGGAAAAGGAAGTTGCACTGGTGTTGAATAAATTAATGAATAAAGAGGAAATAGAAAATTCATGCTGCAGAATTGCAATAGAGTTATTTTCTAGCACGTGTACTTAGAGATACGTATCTTACGTATTGGCAAACAGCAAACAAGACAGCAGAAAGCAATTCTAATACCAATATTTGCCTGAGAACAAGAAAACTTCGTAATCTATATAATACTTCCCATCAAATCGACCAAACTTCCCTTAATCAAACCGACCCGACCAAAATGTTGTCCGCACGCAACCCAACATCCAGCAATCTGCGCTTAAAAAACTGCGAAACTTCGTCACACTCGCCTCTAACCTAACCTAATTCGTTACCCCAATCAAATCATCCGCTGCAACTCGGAACGACGAAAAACCAATTCTCTGACTCGAGAATCTCGGAACTGCGTCGATTTCTCAAAGATTCGCGAGAAAAAGACTTGGCCTGTGATGTACGGTCAATCAGGTCCGCGCGAGAAGGTCCTTAGCCTTAGGAACACGGTCGTGGCTGGCGGCTGGTAAAGGCCATCGTACATACATATATATATATATAATATATTATGTATATTATATATATAATATATACACACATACATACATACAGCATAGACACGAGGTGGCAAGAGGTTAGAAAGAGAAAATGAAAATAAACGGTCCGAGAAGGGAACAGAGAAAAGAGAGACAGAGCTACGCGCACGCAGGAAAGAACGATAGAAAGAAAGAAAGAAAGAAAGAAAGAAAGAAATGGAAGTCCGTGCAGCACAGAAACGGCGTGTCGGTGGCTGCGGCGGCAACCGCGGCCGCCTAAGCGAAGTTAGGTTTCAGTGCACAACACAAAGGGAAGGGACACGGGAAGAGGTACGAGGGTGTAGGAGGGGGACGGTTAGGGGCGCCATTCGAGGGAGGGCTGTTGAACTTTCAGGGTCACTCCCGCGGGCCCCCGCTAGTTGGACCGACAGAGAAAGAGAAAGGACGCGAGAGAAAGGAAGAGAGTACGGTACCTGGCAGAGAAAGCGAGAGAAACCGAGCGAGACGGATAGGACGAAAGAGAAAGATGGATGGACGGAGGTCGAGTTAGAGGTGAGGAGAGGTGTATAGCGGTAGAACGATACTACGAGGAAGGACGCGAGGGGAGGTTGAGCCGCCCCAACACGAAAACTCACTCCTAAACCGTCCCTAACGACGCGCCCTCTGGGCCGCGATTCGACGACTGATCGTCCGGCCAATTCGTCTCCCTGGGCCTCTATTGCTCTCCTCTCTGGGACAGATAGAGTCCCGGGCCACAGGCGTGTATACAAGACGGAGGCCCCGATATAGTGCACGAAAGCATACGGAACCAGTTTTCGGCCGAGAAAGGACCGTTCCTCCGGGGCTCGCCAGCCCTGACGTGCAACGCACACGCGCACATGGTCACCCGGCTACGTCTCTTCGCCATGGCGAAGGAGAGGAAGAGACAGGCAACGAGGAAGAGAAAGAGAGAAGAGGCGGTTCACAACGATCCGTGGAAGCTAGTGAACTCTCAGGGACGTTCCGTGGCTTTGCCACGACGCGCGAAAGACCCATACCATTTTCGACCTCTCTTCGTGAATTTTTTTCTTTTTTTCTTTTTTTTTTTTTCTATATTTCTATGTTGCGCCTCTATCGTATATAACGTCGACGTCTATTATTATTTATTAGCGACAAATTTGATTCGATATCCTTCGGCTAGATTTCCTGACAGAGACGGAACTGTTTCAGATAGCTCAGGAAATATTGTTTTCGTTTCGCGTTGTGATTTTGCGGCGATGCTTCGTTGCCACCCCTGTAGCTGCCAAACGCCGGATCCCTGCGCTGCTTTGAACGAACGTTCATCCTCTCTCTCTCTCTGTCCCTTTCTCGGCCGTTTTGGTACGGTTATATGAAGGGGAAAGGGTGGAAGGTGGGGATCGCGACGAGCTTGCGCCGATGGCTGCTGCACGCCGCTTACTCCTCCGTTTCACCGGAACCGGAGTAAACCGAGATGTCCATCTGTGTGTCTAATTGAAATCTGAACGGTCAGCGTTGCGGGTTGACAAGCGCAGCCTGCGCCGTCGGTAAAAATAGCTCGCACGAATTGTGGATTTTAATCTCTCCAAAGACTAGGCTGATACGCGGCTGACAAGTGCTTCTGCCACGTTCCCTTTTAGTGGATGCTGTAACTAACGGTTGATAAGATAGATGCTACTTTTGGTTAATGACTCGATAGATGAGAGAATTACGAAGGAAACGGATGATATAGTAGCGCTTCGGTATCACTGTTCTCGAACGAGTGATTTCTATGTGAAAGGTTTATCGAGTTTATACAAGTTGGAGGTTAATAATAGGTTTTGTAATTTACGCGATGGATACGTCTAACGTAGAATGATAACGTCGACGATACCGATATTATAACCACGTGGTTCGACTTCCAGCTTTATGCAGATATTTTTATCGACTTCCTGTTGTAACAATAGAATCTTTTATAATGGTATCGATTCTGTATTCACGCTATACCAACACGAATTAATAAGCCATCCTAAAATACCAAATATAACCGTGTGGCTAATTACGCCGTGTCTTAAATTTCATAGAAATAACCAGATTTAGATAATTGTAGGAAGTGAATAATTATAATTGTTTCTGAAATTTGATCGAAACAATCAGAACTAATTTCAATATATTTATCCACGGCAAGATATCAATCAAGTGCACAATTTTCCTTAAATTTCATAGAAATGACTAGAAGCGATTTCAATAAATTTCAATAAATTTATCTACAGGAAGAGACGGGAGGATACAAGTTTCCTCCGATCCTATCTCATCTTTTTCCCGGTTCCAGTCAGTCGCTAGGAGTATAGACCGTGGCTAGACGCTACGAAGAAGGAGGATCGGAATATAAGTAAAAAAGAAGACGCACAAACAAGAGACGCATCCGAGCCGACAAGGTGTGCACCGCCTTGATCAAGCAGGATGGCAGGCCAGGAAACTAACTGTAGTTGGTGACTAACTTCAAACAGGATTCCGCGAACATGCCGGAAATCGTTAACTCCGACAACTGTACGTGTACATATGGAAACATTTGATTAGGACAAAATTCGGGTTCGATGATTCGAGTTTTATGAGCGACGCTCCCGACGGTGAAATATCGTAAGATACGTTTTTATGCGTGTTAAATGAGACAACGGTAAATGAATTTTCCAAACGTAGACACACGTAAAACGTTGCTATCCTCGACCAACGTAATAAGAAAAATCCAAACGTCAGATTTCTCGCTAATAACACGGCACGAAGTTTAGAGAGGAAAGGACCGAAAATTTTATATTTTTCTAATCGTAACGCGATTCTCTACAACTTCGCGTGTCAAACGTGATAAAACACGTGATTTCACGTGTTCGCACCAATGAATTACAATAATCGCGCAATACACGATAGAATTTACGATATGAAATTTACAATAACGACGCCTAATAATACGTGCAAGTTCTTCAAACTGTTCCATTGGACAAGAAAGGTATGACAAGGTATCGCTAATCGCTAACGACAAGATTAAACGCGACCGCCGAATTTTTTACCATTCCGTTAAATTATTTATCGTCTAGGCAATCTATCGCCGCGTAGCATCCGCTGTTCAGCTTCTTACTCAGCAGCTCCCTGTTCGTCGCATTTAGATTCCAGCGATGCTTCCTACTATAAGAAACTGAAACGAAAACGGCCGGAAGACGGTGGTGTGGAGTGTATACAAGAGGAACCTAAGTTCAACGACCCGCTCTCTAGTACCTGTATCATCAGGCTGGCTCCTCTCCGACAGAAAGACGCGTACATGTGCCTAACTGTGCGTACGAACACAAGATACTCCCGTCTCTTTCTGTACGCGCCACGGGCACGTACTCCACTATGCGCTGGAAAACTAGTTTCGCGTGCAAATTACTCCCCTGGAATTGTCGCGAGGTGTTTGCCTTGCAAAACGACCAAATCGTACTCTGTCCCTTGAACGAGCAAACTGTCTTATGTATATAAATCCTTTTTACTTTTTATATATTATGGGTCTGCGTGTTGGATGGGCATGCGGTTACCAATAGTCAAGTAACCGTACGCTACCATGTGAAATTCGTAAGCATAGTTAAATGTAATTGTTACGTATCGTTGTATTATTAATTGCTAGTTTATTTACGTACTGCACTGTTTCAGTACTGTTTACGAAAGGTAATGTAATTTTGCTTATGTCGATGTAATGATCAAATTATTATAAGCTATAAAGCAATAGCAAGAAAATACGAACGACACAAATAGAAAATATATAATACCGATATAGTTCAGATTAGCGTCCGTGTAATATACCCATTTGGTATAACTCGTAATTTCGAGATTAAAACACTAAGATTCTATCCAGAACTTACTCTTAAAAAATGTACTAATATATCGTGCGTATTAATAAATCGATTAATTTTAATTACTCCTCCGACAACCAGTCGTCGTTTACCGACGTAATTGCTCGATGCAACGTAATAACGGTGTAATCAGGTTATCAACAGTCCGATTATACGCACTAGCGGTTCTACTGGGAATTAACACCGGGGTTATGGTTCGTATGTTGCAAGTATCTTATCTTAGATCCAGGTTTAATCACCTGCGTGGCAACAATTTTAACACTTCTTCTCTGGAAAATTAGCACGAGTAAAACCTTGCATTGGCAAGCATATCGCGTTCATAAACCATTTCGTGGTCGTTCTAACGATAATTAATTCTTCATTTTTGCTTGCTTGTTGTTCCACTCACATCAATCACCGTAATAGGTTATTAGCGACTCGGTTGAAATCATAAATTGAATTTTATGCAAGAATCGATATATATATATATATATATATATATATATATATATATATATATATATATATATATATATATATATATATATATATATATATATAGATGCTAAATGATGCTATTAGTATAAATCTAGATGTGCATCTATTTAAATCGTACGATGCTGAACTTCGCTTTGTACTTAATTTTAATTTCCCTTCTTCACAACGAAAAAAGCCTTAATAAAGGAGAAGCAATTTTAATTAATTTAATTAATGTGCATTTTAAAGCTACTTGTTTCCTAGATACAGTTAAGTTTACATTATGCAGTGAATTATACGGAGGATTGGCAAATTATAAAATCTACACTCTACGCTAATTCCCTACGCTAGCGTTGATTATCTCGCAACTATAATACCATGTATCTGCAGCATTGTAAGAAATTTACGGATAATGCTCGAATACAATGAAATCATTAATACTCCACTAATAAATCAATACATGTCTGATTATTAAACGAAGATCGTTTCAAATATATAAAGAATTTTCCATATAAATTTCATCGTTTAATTATTTTCTATATCATACACCGAGATATAGAAAATATCGTTGACGTTTGAAAGAATGATTTCATGTCATATTTTTCATTCTCTGATATCATTTCAAGTATATTCGTAACACTGTATACTGTACCATATTACGTAATAAAAATGATACAACATAAAAATATAGTACAGTATCGCAATATTGTGAACATAGCTTAAACAGTATTGAAGAGTGAAACGTAATATAAAGTCATGGTTATTTAAGACGTCAATAATTTCTATACGTCAACGAATTTTACACATTTACACTAATGCGTAATATTAAAATAATTAGATGGCTAAATTTAGATAGAAGGCTGTACGTTTAAAGCAATCGCTTCAAACTGTACTTGTACAGATCCCTTTTGCATTCTATTCTATGTATTTTCTACTATCATCAGTAACATCGAGATCATTTCAGCCTCCTAGATTCTTGTTAGACACCCTATATAGCGAGCCACCGTTTTCCTTCAAAATTATCGAAAGGTATCGAGCAAAGGTTTACAGTTTTACACACACTAATGTAATATAATAAGTCACTTTTGTAATAGCGGTTAAAGCGTTCTTCAGGAAAAAGATAAAACTTTGCTTACCAACCGGACCCATCGCGGTGATGTGACGCGTCGCGTTAATTAAATTCCACAGTACCTTTTTTTTCTGGCGTGAATACATAAGTGACTCATTGATCGTCGGATCTTTCATCGAACTCGGCCCGGGAAGCAGGGGGCACTGATCTTCAACTCGTTCAACAACACTGTGGCACTGCCTGAATGCCATGGTCAGTGACCGTGAGATCAAGAATTTAAATTCTACGCTGACTCGCCTACTCTTTCTTTTGTATCTTATTGTCCAGAATTTCTTGGCCATAGCGGCGCTACAAAAAGAACAAACACTTCAATCTCTTGCAAGCATCATTTCGACGCTGAAAATGCATTTTTTAAAGACGTCAGTCTACTTTTTCGCAAAAAGTTGATGGTACCTGTCGCTCAAAAAAATTAAATACATTGTCATGCCTCGTTTTTGAAATACTTTTTTATCTGGCAATACGTTAAGCTCTTAAACTCCCGGAAGAAATTTTAATAAAAAAATTGTCTCTTTTTAATATCGCGTTTTAAGCCTTACAAACAGAATTCAACATTTAGAAATAAATCTAACATTTAGAATGATGTTACTTTCGTCCTAACCAAACTTTCAAACCTGTTATTTTCTTTCGCATAACGTAATAACAACTTAGAGATAGTATCTCTGTTAAGAAACGTTAAATATAGCGTGTAAAAGGATCTGAATATAACTAAAGCACGTGATCTTGAAGCCAACGTTACAACATTAATCTTAAAACGATCTAGTGACTTCTAAGAATAAAACCTCTTGCATAATAAATTCAGAATTCTAAAATATTCATTATAGTAAACATTCTTTCCAAGCAGGACATTTCCGTAGACAAGCATATCTTTGAAAACCATTCACGCTTCTCATAGACCGTATCCTATAAACTTGCCTGTTTCGTGTTCCAATTAAACCGCGGTTTCTGAGTTTCTGAGTCACGTTACCATAATAATGCAACAAATCCGAGCTCACTGTCGCTAGTTCCTTTTGCATGGTGCATTTCTATGCCTAACCGTGCCTTTGGAGACACTACTTTTAATCCTCAGAAGACACGTTCTACTTCCTCTGTTTCCTGCGTCGCGTTTACCACTTTTCAAGCATTTTTCATCCATCCGGTGTACACGCGGATAGCAACACCGCCCTTCTGTTCGTTACACATTTCTCTTCCTCTCTCTCCCTCTATCTCTGTACGTAAAATAGTACGGACTTTACGCACACAATGCACGTGTATACGCGTTTTGTTCGGTGTTAGCCGCGGTGACTTGCTCTGCTTTGAAACTCGACACCTCTTTCGCTAAACACCAGGGACGGACGTACGTGGGCAACGTAAACACAAGAGAGACGTATGCAGACAAATGAACGCGATATACATGCAGATATGCGTATCAACACTAGAGGGACAAAACGTTCGTCCGCGAATAGAACCGGTGTCGCCGCTTGGAAATATTTGACAATGCTTTCTTCATAAATTGCACTCCAAATGGACTTTTTATATTCGTTTTTAAATTTATTGTTTTCCATGACATGATAATCTTTATTAGTGGTGAAGTTTTACGAATTTCAAGTGGGTATTGCACAATCTCGTATTTCGGATGTAAATTGCACTGCGAACGAAATATCCCTAACACTTTTTAGGTCTTCTTTAAACAAATATAGTTTCTTTTAGCGTTTTAGCTGGATGTTACATAACCTGGTATTTTATCGTCTATTCTTATTTTCTCAGTGAGCACAATTCTTTTTTAACGATACAGTTCCGCGAGTTTGGAAATTGTTTCAAGCTTTAAATGAACGTTACATAATCTCATAATTTGGACGTAATCCGCGTTTCATGTTTATTCCACTCTTTAGGTTTTTTTCCTATAAAGACAGATTTTTAACCGTAAAGTTTTCAGAGTGCAGTTTATTTTAAGTGGATGTTGCATAACCCAATACTTTGAAAATGACTAATCCGTTATGGATAATTTCTGCACACGATAACAGTTATAGAACTTGTTTGTTGAGAAATAATAAAACGAATGTTTGTTTTAATGTTTGGTTTTACATAACCTCTCGTCTTGCAATATGACAACCAGTTGTTAATAATTCTCTTACTTTTCATATAATGGATATTACGAAATTTGTTCTATGAAAATTATTGTTTTCAGTGAGCACGTGTTACACCACCATCGAGAATATTTATATTTATAATAACTGAAGACAATTTAATAGATAATAGAAATAGATTATAAAATAGATTATAAAAAATTACAACAAGAAAAGTTCAGCAAATAAGATACGTACCTTTATAGAAACTTCTTCCTCAAAAAGATATTAAAAATTACTATCTTTCCAGATCACTAATTTTGCAAAAGAAATTCGGCCAACCGTACAATACTTTATCTCAAAGCATAAAACATTAATCTGCAGCAAACACGAACAGATGTACGTATGTAACATCAACAAAGAAGCATAGAACAAGATTCGAGACGAGATTTAACGGACGAGAAAAATTTGCAGCGAAAAAAGAAACCAGTTCGAGATAAAATCCGATCGAGGTCAAAAAAGCGGTTGAAACGCAATCTTACGAAAATTAATCTCGGGATTTTATGTACGTTAGGCTCGGTCGTGGCCACGATTGGGAAGCACCTGGAACAATTTTAAGGGCGCGGTAATAACCGTAAATGCTCGCTGCTCCGAGTCGTAAACGCGGGTAATTCAAACGCGATGGAAAGAGTGTCATGCAATTGCGACGTAAAGTTCATCGCATTCCGCTTCCCCGCTGATATTATCAAGCGAATTGAATTGTTCCTTGCAACAGATTTATCAAGTACAGAAAAGATAACTAAAAAGAGGATGGTAAACAAACTGAAAGATATGAATCATGTGATTTATACATTTTGCAATTTAGATGCATCCGATTGGAGACAATCTGGTTTGACATTTTCACATTATTTTACGTAGATATATTTTATGTTTGTAAATATAATACACAAGTTAGATACGCTAAATATATATATATATATGTATAAAAAAATTGTCTATAGTCATTTGTAGATTATTTAAAATGTTAATAAGATAAACTTCGGGGTAGTTCGATCCAAACTTTAATATTTTTAATTCGCATTGTAATTCATATCTTAAACGTTTATAAAGACAATAATCAAGTTAAGTGTGTTAAATATGAATAAGTAAAAAATTGATTTTTTTTTTAATTTGTTCAAGACGTTAGTAAGTAAGTAAGCGATCTTTGAAATAATTTCGAATGATCGATCCTTTGATTCAACAGAGTATCGTATCTTCGGCCTAAATGCTGTTAAATATGTAAACAACAATTCTTGCAATTATTAAAACTCACAAATAACATCTAACACCGATTACAAACAATCTTCTTACTAATCGTGATTCTAAATTATACTCAAATATTCCAATTCTGATATTTGTCAAACAACCGTTGTAACTTCCAAAATTAAATGTACAATGCAATGTACCATCGTTTAATTGCATAAAAATTGCTCTCCTTATAACGATACCAAGATAACCTCAATTTTTTTGCTCTTAAGGAAATCCGAGAAAACAAACAAAGCTCACAACAAAGGCAAAGCTAATTACATCCTATTATCGTAATCGAATAATTACTTGTAATTCGTCGAGCTAAGCCGAACTTGGTATGGTTTCCCCCATTAGTGTGCATTCATATGTACACTCGTAGATACAGCGCATGTACACGCACAAAGTGACCTAATTTTTTTTTCAGTTGCTAACGATTCGCATCGGATAGCAGTTACCAGCTCACCGGTATTCCTCAACCTTTCACGCATTATCATTATCGAGCTTGGCATTTACGCGACTTGTTGCATTGACCTACTCTGGCTTATGGCCGATTAATACGCGCCGTTATTGTTTCCACGTTCGCTAGCCTCCCATGACACGAACGTACGCCATTCTACGGATTTCATCGGGTCCTATTTTGCGAGCCATACCAAGCGAAATAGAGCTTTACTTTCAACGGGGATCAAGGTCCCATCAAGGTCGCTGGAACAATCAAGAACGCGACTGACCGCCAATATGCCTTATAAACACGTGACCCAGGTACACGATCGTTTATTTTACCAGTTTTAGTTCGGAATTTATCGGAACTTTTGAATGCGATGTACCGATGATCGGTAAGTAACTCAACGATCGTGAGAAAGAGTTATGCGGGTCAAGGTGAGGAGGAAGAAGCCTGACCAACTCTGAATAGTATATATATATATATATATATATATATATATATATCTGCTTATGTGATACAAGAAGAGAATGTAGAACGTAAAACGTTATATCGCTTGATGAAAGAAATTTAATGGTGAAATCAAAAGAGTGATGAATATTTTGAAATTTTTGTAAAAATTATACAAGTCTACAAAGTTGCATTTGTGGAAATTGGAATAAAATTTTTCTAAAACGCTATATGTCCTTTATTCTTGTTCACTGCATGTTCCCTCATATACCTTTCATCTTAGTTCCTGCAATGTAAACTTAGTCGGTAATTCTGGTGTTGATATAAACTTTAGCAAACGGTATTACACGGTATTCGAAATTTTATGTCAATATATTATTTTACGTCTCTATAAAATTTTATTTGAATTAATATCTAGCTATCTTATATTAATATCTAGATAGTTTTAGCGCTGATAGAAAGTTCAATAAATATAGTTATATAATGTTTAGAATATTGTACAGCGATACATTCTCCGCGTCTCTGTCGCATTCTAATTAAGTTAATCTGCAAAGGTAAATTATTAGAAGAAGAAAATTGGGGAAAGGAAAGTGTTCTATATTCGATGCATACGGCGCTTGCTCGTTTAAGGGTCAAAGGACGAGTCGAGGGCGTATACGAAACGTCCCCGAGGCATCGATCGTACACCACTCGACAAAAATTTCATGCTCGGCCTCCTAATCCGAGCATAAAATGAGGCCGATATGTCGTCCGTTGGTGGAAAACGAGTCAGAGAGCCTTGCGATGCACCGTTAAACAACACACGCACACACGCACGCACATACGACGATCAATCTTGGACCAAACACCGTGTCGGTATCATCGAGGAAAACACGCTTCCTATTTCCGTACATATACGTACAGTAACTCGTGGAAATATTCGAATATTCTTAGTTAGAACTTTTTATGTACGTATCATATAGAACAACACTTTGAAATCTCATTAACACACACACAACATATTGGCAAGATCAGATCTGAAAATATATATAGACGTTACAAGATATTCATTGGAAGCATACGTTTCGCAAACATCACCAAAGTATTTGCGCTGTCAATTATTCACTATACCATAAAGCCACAATATGCAGCGAGACTATTTTGTTTAAAACTGTTATCCAAGCTGTGTATCCTGAAGTGTTCGACTATTTTCGTGAGCCACTGTATCTATATATATACTACGGCCGATTAAGTACTAGGACAGTGTTTAACAGAAATTGCTTGTCACTGGTTTTATTTTGTGCCAGTTGCATTATAAATCTCTTACGTTGCTTGCATCACATGTGCTAGAGTGTCGTATAATGTAAAATACTAGACAATAAAATTTGATAGTTTTTCGATGAATGTAACGAGTGGCTGTCCTAATACTTGATCCTAATACTTATGGCCGATAGTGTACCTACGTGCAAGCGTGCCAACCACGACACACAGTGATGCATGCAGCGAGTCAGCAAGCGGTTCACTCACCATTTAAATCGCCCAAGGTCCGTGGAATTTAAATCTCAATCAGCGCCAGGAAGACGCCGTATGTACGCTCTTGGAAGGTCGTACACGCGTTACAGGAGGATCCTCTTCGACAGAATGGAAAACGAGATCGAGACGAGAAATATCACACTGGACACCAGATGTACAAGTTCACCGACTTCCGCGTTTGAGTCGTGCATAGGATCCAAGACGTCGCTTTCAGTCACGACGTCACACGGATAGCGACATATTACGCTATCCTCCTTAACGTACACCGAGGCGAACAGAGGCGAAAAGAACACAGAGGAGAACAAGGCCGTCGGATGCGCGTCAGCCAGTAAACGTGTCGATGCACAAAACGAACATGACGAAAGGCAGAGAGAGAGAAAAGTGGGAGAGGAAGAAAGATACGATGAATACACTATGCGTGTTCGAAGCGAAGAAACGCGACCGTGTGCTTCGCCACGCGAAGCGGAGCACTAGTAACAACGGACACAACGATAGGTCCGATGCTCTCTTCTTCCGTGAAACAAGAACACTTACGGTTTTCCCTTTCCGTGGCACATTTTATTCCTGTCGATCTGTCGTGTAACACGTTACGTTGATCTTCGCGAACTGCACGCTGTTTTCGTGTCACAGTTCACGCATCATCACATTTCCTTCCTCGTTGCCACGGATATATTCTACCTTGTCCTTCGATTATACATATATGTATATATTTATATATATGTGTATGTGTGTGTGTATGTATGTGTATGTATATATACATATATATATATATATACTATTAATGGCAGTGATTAGAAGAGGAGAGGGTGCCACGCACGGTAAGTGCTAAGTAGCACCTCCCCCGTTAAAGGCTCTCACGCAACTGACGCGACTGGCGCGAAGGGCACACGGGGATTAGGAGAGCATGAAAGAGGGGATGCTGGAAGATGGATGGAGGGGGAAACGACAGTAATACTACGGCAGAGGGACGCAGAGAGACAACGCGAGCCGATAGGGGAATTGCGCATGCGTAGTGGCCCTGTTTTAGAACAGTACCGTGACACTCGTTGACAAGCCACCGCCCGATGCATGCACCCCGTCTGTGTCACGAGTCACGATACGTACTACACTACAGCTGTCTACGCTCTGAAAGAGAGCAACCTTATCTCCTATATTTCTTTAACCATACTAAAGCGGTCGCCTTATCACTCTGTTAGTAAATCTAGGTCGTTAAGTTACGATTATAATTTAACGTACATAACATGAATTTACAGTGACTACAAAACGTATTTGTACATTCTACTCTTATCTTCCATTGAAGCGTTTCTCTACCTGGTTTCACATTTCATTTTCACGATATTTCTACCAAATGATACGAAACTGAATATACTTCGACTTAATTGCTACAATAAATACAAACGCTTTTTGTAGCCGCTGTATATCAAGAATAGATTGTAACTTTGGCAATACATATTTGTGTACAACAAACTTGTATTGCATCTCGTTTCTTTTGGGCATTTATACAAAGTTTCCTGTACATAGTTTTACAAAAGCTACTTAACGTAAATCAGTTTGACCGAATGAACTCGTGAAAGAAGAAGAAATAGACGCATGCGTAAAATGGAAATTCCATTCCCAGAGAGGTTAACAAATTATACCGAATTACCGCGATGCAGAGGCTTGCGTTTGCTAATCTGTTTCTCGCATGTTCTTTACTGCTTCGCTACTCTGCGCGAAAGAGAACGTCACACAAAAGACCAAGACCTACATAAGCGAAGCACAGAGCTTGCCAGAGTAATCACGTCGCGCACCATATACTCGTATAACAAGCAAAATCAGTTTCATGTGCGACACGCGTCCGCAGTTGTAATTAAAAGCGTCGACTTACAACTATTTTAGTTGTATCGTAAAACATTCTAATTTTCTGTGATAATAATACACTCTATTGGCGCAATCCCCTACGATATTCTATTTTCTTAAAATCCACTTGGGAATAATAATGTTCAGGTGGGTTCAGCAGATATGGATAGAGAGGTTCGGTGTTAAAAAATGATGGTTAGCGATCGCTTTCCGTGAAACGTTCGTCGCCTCTAGCAGTATACTTATTTCTTTATATACTATTTTGATTTGTTAACCTCGAGTGAAGGGCAGTTTTGTCGATGTTTTCGATGTGATTTACTACACGAATTGGTATCGCTATACTTGGCTATATTGTAAGTTAAACCTAACCTACATAGTTATTTGCCACAAAGCTTTGTATTATCAAATTCGCACATTATTTTATTGGTATAAATATTTTTTCATATCGTATTATATTTTTATGATATGTACGGTTTCTATTAAGGAAAATTTTGTGACTATATAATTTATTATATTATTGTCTCTACATTTATTTATTATATATTGTCGTTGAATATTTAGGTACATTTTGTGGATATTTAAAGAAAAATTCTGCATCCAATTTTTTAGCTTATATTAATTCGTGCATTATCAAGTATTCTTCTATCTCTAACAATCGAGCATAGAACAGTACAGTTTCGATTACATTTTTCTAATTATTTTGTTCGTGGGCTAAAGCAGAATTATCAAAGGATACTTTTCTTTGTAAACATTCAAGCGTTTTTGATTAAATATTAGAAGGTGTAAGGGGAAAATGGGACGCTGTGTGTTAATTGCAAAAGTGTAAGAAAGAAAAGCACGACCGTGAAACGTGACCATTGTAAAATGTTTATTTGTGTATAACGTGCGGCCGAGAAAGATATGTGATAATGAGATAATCTAGAAAATATAAAAAATGTAATGAAAAAAGGTATTACTATTTTTTACTGCTGTAAATTTCATTTTTGTAGTTAATATATGTACATATATTCATAGATTCATAATCGTGAAAGAACTAAAACGATATTGCGTATCATATAATACTTTTCCTTCTTTTCCTGTTTTTATTAAATTATTCGTACAGCACATATATGAATTCCAATAATTTGAATAACACAGAGGTTATGACCCATTTTCATTAATTTTTAATCCACGCGACCTCCTCTCATAAATGGAACGAAATTTCGCGGGAACATTTACAAGCTAACCTCTAAAATACCTTTCGCGGTATGCGGATAGAAAAGGACTACGAGGCAGGACATTTTTCTAGAAAACTCGTCATTTTCTTTTCCCTTCTCTTTTCGAAAGAAACGAACGATTCAAGAGATTGAAGTAAATTCGTATGCACACGCTAACTCTCTATACGTGTCTAAATTGCGCTTGTTTTTACACCGGAACAGTTTGCATTTACTTATATCGCTTATCGACCGCACAAAACGACCATCATCGTTTTAATGCAAGCTTGTAAACATCCGACTATCGATCGCGCGCGTTCGATACACTTGCAACCTTGTTTGGTACGCTCGCGGTGTATTTAAACGTGGAATCAGATATAATAACTCCGTTTAACAAATTGGGGAATGGATGCAATTTAGAAACGGCATTTTCAAGATCGGATTTCTCGATCAAATTTACATGCATTGTTAAAACTGCATACCTTTGTATTTTTTGATTATGACTGGAATTCTTTCACCTTAATATTAACATTTAATGTCAATATTTGAAATCATACAGATATTGTTGCAACGAAAATATTACAAACACCATATTTGTATTTTGCAATGTACATATGCACAATCGAACAAATATTATTAATGAATTTTATAGGTTATGAGGAACCAGTATTGATAATTGCATATAATAATCTCATGCATAATATTATACAAATAACAAGTTCGGTATAACATATAAATATAATATAAACAGGTCAAATTCTACAAGTCAGCTGATTACTCCATAATCACGATCATAATGGCTGAGATCGATATAATGAATAAATATTAACTAATTACTAGTCAATAATCTTAACTTGCGAAGGAAATCATTAATTTTCCAAGAGTCAGAATAATTTCACAAGTAAATTTACAAAATTTATAAAAGACTTCCAAATGCCACGTTATTTGCATAAAAAAAAAACATAATAGGCAATAATCATAAACAATTCTAGCCGCAGGAAATTTAAAATCTCTATTTTATGCAAAGTTGTAGCTTACGTATGCATTAACTTCACTGACCTAGACCTAGAACGAATATTGTTTACTCAAAATTTGAAATTTCTTTGTCTTATGTATCATAAAATAAATTAACAATAATTTAAGATCAAATCAGGGAACATAATAACAGGATTCTGAAGATAGATTGGAAACGATTCTACTTCCGCAATCCCGTTCTACGAGGGTTAAAGCCCGATGTGTACAAGCGTCACGCGTCACGTTCACGTCCTAGCAGTACCAGCGATCATTTTTTCTGATGCGAACAAGACGACAAGTTGCCGTCAGGAATTGCGTCACACGTGAACTTGCTCATAGTAACCAACGCTGATCAGCGTACCTCACGCGCCTGCGTCACTTCCACAAGTCGTTCTTCTCGCTCGGCGTGTCTGCGTTTCCATGGAAACCAGGCGACGCTAGAGAGGTGGCCATAACGAGCTAACCTCTCCGTTGCAAAGAACGCTCTGTCGTTACGTATGAATTAATGACACGTGCTCAGCGCAAATGTGTCGCTATAACGTGTCACAGAGTATCATTGGATATTACAACATACACGCAGTGTGTATCGAGCTTTATGAACCCGATCACGCCCTTTTTGACCGGTTTGGTGATTAGATTCTGCGAGACGAAGTCGATAGGTAAGTCAATTGACATTTATTCAGAGAAACACGAAAATAAATGTCAACCGCTTAATAGCGCCTCTTAATAACGCCTGTAACTACCGAATATAATAGCTAAAATAAACTCCATGGATAAACAAGCTCCTTACCACCGTGCACAATGATTAAAGAGATTCAACGTTATCAAGTTACGTGTGGTTATTTATTTTGGACACGATGGGCTGGGTAGTCGAGCATATTCGAGGGAACCGGTTGAAGTTATTCTCACGTGTGCATTTACGCGAACGAGGAGCCCACGGGTCACAATAATCAAAGGACGTTTCGACGTCGCGAAATTGCACGCTGGTTTTTGCGGCCAGGCGACTGTAAACTTTCCCATAAGGCTCCTAGGTAAATAGTCCCTCGGTCGGCATCTCTACATATCTCTACATGGCTCGGTTACGAAGAATTCCGGCCTATTATTATGAGCATAATTGTCTGATTATACGTCTGTGATCTGGCACGGCTCTATAACGTTAAGGTCACACTGTGCCACAAGGGCACATGTGCTCATCGAATTCTCGCTACCATTCCAAATATAGTTCTAAGCAGAATTCTTTTCACCGTTCGAGTGAATTTTAGAAAATATATTGCTACGAACATCGAGACGCGAATAGGGTATTATTACCTGTAGAGGAGGTAATAGCGAAAAGAAAGAGTGAAAGAATTATTTTTCTGTCTCTTCTTTTCGTTCTTTCCCTCTTTTCTCTTCCCTTCCAATTAATGGTCTAGAAGTTATCATAGTGGAATTGGAACGAAACGCTCATCGTAGATAATATTTCGTTTTTTGTATCTTCATTCAACGTATCGAATGATACAATGTTGAAATCTGTTGCATTCACCGTATGAATTATTTTTCTAGAATTATACCAAAATGTATATCGGGTCATTATGTCAGTAGGTAAAAATAGAACGCAACGCGCGTATGATTTATTTAAAACTTGTAACTCTTTGCATTTCAATATCTATACTTGTATCTTGCTACTTTGGATAAATAATTTATCGCATTTTTTGTCCGTTCGAAGACATATTTAATGTTATGCATGAGTTTTCCACTTGCAAGTAAAGTCATATCACACGAACTAAGTTGTTCTGCATAAACTAGCCGATGACACGTGTTAGTTTTTACGTAAAATAGCCAGTCAGCAACGTGTCAACACACGATATGTATACACATTGTTCACGTGTTCGCGGCGATGTTATTCGCTGCACTCGAAAAACCTCGTGTAAAAGATCCATTAGCATTTCAAACGAAGGAAGTCAGAAACGGATACAATTCGTTATATATAGGGAAAAACGTGGAAGGAAGCTCGGTCACGACGCGTTTAATGCGTAAATATAAATGCGGGTTGGAACGTTTTCGGAGTGGCTGGAGTTTCGTTGAGACAGTCAGTGATATAGGATGCTTACGTTTAAATTTACAGTTTGCTACTAATTTCCTATTCCAATTTTATTAAAATAGCAGATAGTAACAACTACCATCGTTTTAAACTTAGCTCTCAGAAAAAGAGAGAAAAATGAAGAAGAACGGTACTATTCTTAGGATGACCCAATACAGAGGGTGTTTGAAGGCGAAGCTCCGTAGGCCGCCAAAAATCGTGTGTCGTCTTTGTTCGGATGTACAACGCCAGGTTTTTCGCTTAGAATGTTCGTTACTAAAATACACAGACCACGCCACTTTCCGGTTTCCTTTTTCTCGTATCACGTTCACTTCTCGTCGTTGGGCAAAGAAACTTCTTCGTCAGTGATCCTCATCCACGTTTTTTCCTCCCCTTCTACTGTCCACCTTGGACACCTGGAACCACGGGATCAAGAGAAGGAAAGTAACGCGTTAACGTTAACACGGCCACGAACAAATACGATCGAGTCTTTTACCGGTAAATACCCTTTTACGACGAGATTCTGTAGATTTTCAAGCCTGCTGCAGACTTCTCCTTTTTATACGTTTAAGAGTTTCCAAACACACGAATGCGACCGAAATTAACAGCATCTTTTTCTACCAATACCCGACAGTATTGGTAATTTACCAATGTATCTTTGTTTAGATATCCGAGAATTTTTTGAAAAGTATTAAGAAAACTGATCTTTTCTTCGCTATGGGATAGTCTCTGGCGAAGTCGTCATTTTTAAATTCCGGCGAGAATCTTGTCAACATAATTCCAGTAGAAATTGTATATTTAGCGTTTCGATTTTACCACCAACTTCTTTTTTTCCCTTCCTCCCCCCAATATTTACTGGATGAAACTATCCAATATTCAAGTTTCACCTCTTTAGCAATGTTCGTAGGAACTTTGAGTTTACATAAAACATCTACGGACTAGTTATTATTAATTCGTTACTAATTCTTGCGCTTTGCTAACATTTATACATTGTACACATTGTACATTGTATATTGTACATACTCTCTAAATTGACACAAGTGCTAGGATATTTATGAAGGAGAGATGGTCCGAGAAAGTTGTACGAGAGGAATCAGTCTCTACCTGTTATGTACAGTGAATGGGAATAGATGACAGGAGGCGAAGGTTAGTTACATAAAAACAAGCGCAGCGAGTGCGATTACTTCACTCTTTGAAGTTACGCTCTGGCCATGACGTGATTCCATAAATATCGGCATTAGATATATGAACGGATAATTAATGGGGAACGGATACGATATTACACGGGATATGTCGTCTTTAGATAATCACATAGAATTATTGGCGTAATTTTATCAAAGTGTATAAAATAAAGAACGAGTTAAGAATTCGATGGAGTAAGATTAAATTAACATATCGATTCACTGGTATTGATGTTAGACTATACCACTATTTAGTGGACCAACGAATTGGTCGTTTTTTAATAATACGAGATTTTTAACTGCATTAAATTATACATTTTCGCTCGTTATATACTATATATTTCCCAGCAGAATTTTAGCGAAAGCACATGCCGGAGGAAATAAATTTTAATATCGCGGTAGAAATCTGAATATTCGCGCGGCGATGTGAATGTATCAGCAGCTCTTTTAGTATGCTGTTGAACGTTCCTTTTTTTTTTTTTTTTTAAATCTACATGAAAAATGATACAAAGTATAAAAATGCTCTCATCGAAAGAATCCATCAATGCAGAATTTTGATTATCGCGTTACACATAATAAATAAAATAATACAAACGAGTATTATATATTCCTATGCTATTTTATTATTTTAAATGGAAATCTGTACGATTTTTTGGAATGTAAATATAGACGACGATCTACGCATTCGATTCGGATACTCTCGCCTTTTCGAGCAACAACGTATCGGAGTGGAACGTTTGGAAGATATTTTAAGGAAAATATTTTTGCTGAAAGAAATATCGAAGTATTGTTAAAAATTTCGGTTGATTCTATTTAAAGTTTTAAAAACCAGAGATATCATATGCTGCGTCTCATCTTGAAACGGGAAAGCCTACAAGTTCCACCAAAAAGGAGAAAAGCTGAGCAACGTTTCGAGAAAAAAGAAAAGCGGCCAACCACATGACAGTTAATATTGTCTCCGATTCTGCCTGAAAGGCGAAAAAAATAATTTTCCAACTTATTTCACGCAGTCAGTGGAATGAATTCGAGCGAGATGAGTGCCGTTCGTCGGAATGGAATGGAAAGGGCGAAAATTCCAGCGAGAGGTTCGTTACCAAAATACACACGCGCAGTGCAATCTCGTTTTCTCGGTTCTTTCTTTCGAAACGGCGGAGGGTGCGCGACTTTCAGCTCGGATTTAATTATTTTTAACGAACACGCCAGCCCACCGGGAACAGGAAATCGTTCCCCGTTCCTAATCCGAATGGCTGGACGAAAGTTTATTTTACGACAGGATAATACTTGATACGTGAAGCACATACGATCAGACGAAGCAATAAGTTCGAACAAGATATTTAATATTAACTACTGACCGTCAAATGAATTTTATATGTCCCTTATGGATGTAACATCCATACGATTATAATTCTATCGTTTAGTATTAATCGTATATTGATTGGTCGTTGATGTCTTTTGATTATAGGTGACTCATAACCATTTGATTTAACATTTCGTATTACTATAACAATCAACGTGTTACGTGTATTTAAATATATCGTATTAAGTAGAAATAATTATAGAAAAATTTGTATAGCTCAATTTATGTGGAAGATATATTTAATTGTACTGGTTGTATCGGTTTTAAACAAGTTCATAAGTTAGGAATAAGTTTCATGTATATCCACGAACACACGTTGCGTATGGATGATGAAATAAAATAGCTGTGTAAAATATATACAGATTGATAGATATAAATTAGTTATATACATGAAAAGGAAACTGAAAGCGATGATTTTTCATCGTAAGAGAAGAGTCTAAACGTTTATAAATAATTAATAATTACGAATCAAGAGCGAGTAGGAAGCTTGATTTGAAACACGTATTTATGTCATCTAACGCGAGATGTTGCCCGAGGCAACAATTTATACAAACCTAGTTTCGCCTGCGATTAGAAGAAAAGCTGGTTTACGCGTTTACGAACAAATTCGCGCCGTAGAACGACAGAGCTTTTCGTTCGTTTGAAACAGAAATACAACGAGAGTCTGTAAAAATGAGCGTGTCCGATACACCGAGGGTACGAAATATATTTCAAAACTTTCACACGTACGTTGCATAAATTGGGAATTCATCGAAAAGATAGAAAGCATGTAGAAATAGGAATGAATAGTAAAAATCATAGGCAAGTAGATAGGTAGATAGATAAGTCAATATTATACGAGCGATATTTTTATAAGGTGCTAACGTTCGCTTTCGATTCTCACCGTGCAACCCAACTCAGACTCCCATAGCGTGCGCGATTTTATTTTTCATCGAACGAGCAATACAAATAGGAGGGAGGGCCGATATCAGGAAACGCGAGATATCTCGTGGAAAACGTCAAACAACTTCGGGCCGCGAGATATCT